>JAVKLF010000121.1:7840791-7871858 GCA_034783495.1 Millerichthys robustus | reverse complement strand
CTGTTTCCATCTAAAATGATGATCTATCAAATAGTTGTCAGTAGTAAACAGTACTAAACTCAGACATGAAATGAATCTAACACATCAAAACTACATATGTATACTGAATAGTGTACTTCTTCACTGTATCAGACACAGAGTGGTCAAACAGGTTATTTTTCACTCTTTTGCATAGCAAAGCATTTCAGCTGCAAATAAGCCAACATGCTGCAGTAATCCCGGAGTAAATCCTCTAAATTAGACACTAAACGCTTTAGGTGTTGGCCACATGAGAGAGAGTAAAGAATATGTAGATGAGCTGTTCAATTATTCATGCCAAGATACACAATTAAACAAGCAAAACGCAGACCTGAAAAGATTTTAGGTTTTGTTTGTGCAACAAGAAATTTAAATGCAGAAGCATTATTACAAACTAAAATCATTGAGTGCTGAGAAATTTGTCAATTTTACTGAGTTTTAGCCATTTTTCAATTAAACCGACTCCAAAAATGAATGAGTTATAGATGTCTATCCAAAAATACCATCTGAATGGTTCCATAAAATTAATCCAGAGGTTTAGGGGATATTTTGCTAACAGACAGATCCACACGCATGTCTGAAGTAGGCGGATATTGACCACTTGACAAAAAAGGAACCAGAATCGAGGGCACAGAGGAGAAAACAGGAACAATAAGAAGTCAAAAGGGGTGTAGTTGCAGCGAGTGGGTTCAGTTCGCGTGGCTCGACTCTACGGGTGACTTTAATTACTTTTTAGCATCGCTGCCTCTTTTGGTGACAAGCCTCCTTCTGATCAGCAGCCTCTGATTATCAGGCCTTTGTGAGGCCTGCGCCTGCTGTCAGGCCCTAATTACGTTTGTGCTGGAGAACATCTCAGCATGTCAGGAAGCTTAAAGAGCTATTATTCAAGTGCTGCACAACTTTACAAATGAGAGCTGCTTTCTACTGCAAAGCTCACATGTCAGGGCCACGGCAACTAAAAATAGCTGTAAATAATACGTTTTTACTTATTTTAAATGTAAACACTGGTCTTGAAAAATAACTTGTTAACAGAAGGGTAAAAAAAAGGATCAGATTGCTAAAACTAAGTTGAGTCATAATGAGAGAGCACAACAAAAATACAAATTCATGCAGTCATTGTGAAACATTTAGCTTCTCTCAGCGCCTTTTTTTTAGCAGAGAGAAGAGCTGCCTCACGCCAGTGAAGGTGTTGATAAAGTCACTTATTTCCTGTTAAACACCCTCCGTTCCCATGGTCACCAGCACTGGGACGCCTGGATGCAGGATGTTGATCGGTCGTCCCGGCAACAGCACTCTGATTGAATTCTTTTTCTTTGACATTTTGTTTGCAATAAGTCCATTTTTCTGGAGGATGTTCATTTCAAATCAACATTTAGTTGTTTTACAAAGTGACTGGTGTCAATCATTTGTTTCATTGGACTTTATGCAACAAATTTAAAATTTGTTATTTTATTGACATGAAAGGTGTTCGTTTAATTTACTAAAATGCTGTGTTTATGGAAATGCAAGGTTTCTACAGCGACAAGAGTTTTTGTCTCTTCTTCTGCCCTCATTTCCTCATTCTTGCTTCTCGACAATTCTTTGCTTCTCCCCAGGAATCAGTCTCTGCTGAACCAAAACGGAAGGTTGAACGTCTGTTGAAATGTTGTCTAACCAGAGAGGCCACATCCGAGTTTCCACATCCCACAAATGAGCCGCAGCTCAGAAGGTCCCTTCACTCTGAGCTTTTTGGGGATCTTCAAGCCCCTCCTAACAGTCCAGCACCTGCAGGACTTACTCACGAAATAAATTAAACTTGATGCTTTTTTCACAACGACGCTGAAGGCTTTTTACTTGTTTTATCAGTTGCATGCCTCTCTGCATGGTTCAGCCCAACCTGACAGGTTTTGGCTTTTTCTTTTCCACAAGCTCCATGTTGAAGAAAATGAAGAAAACACATTTTTAAAAACTTTATAAAAGTCTGTCAGAGTTGTGCAGAAACTCAGTGAGGTTACATGACAGATCATCAGTGCTCTGAAAGGAAAGCAGAACGTGGGAACATCTGTAACGTAACGGCTGCTGGAGCAGGTGATCGAAATTTAAAAGCAACTTTTCTGTTGCCTCAAAATAAAGCTGGGTTAATGCAGTAATAATCAATGTAAAACACAGAATTCATGTACTATTAAAGAAAAGCTGTGCCCGTAAATATTTTAAAAAGCTGGTTCTTACTAAAACAGACAAAAGGAAGGGCCACCTTCAAAACAAAATACAAAATAGAAGTAACTGCCCAATTTTTGCCACTAACTCTGCTTGTTTATTGACCAAATATGATTATATATAGAAAGGTGATATTAAAAAACACAAAACACAAATTATGTTGATGTATAAATTGGAAAGAAAACCAAAACCTTCTTCAGTTTTTGAATAAGTCTCTTTTCATGTTCTGAACTGCTCTTTTTCATTAAATGAAGTAAATTATTAGGTTTCATGTGGAGCCAATTTGTGGAAACTGTTGCAGCAGTAAGCTCTATTTTGATGTTTACACTCTTTTTCTCCTTCATGCTATTATATAGTTCGCAGCATTTGCCATGTTTGAGTGAATTCTTTTTTTTCAACTTAAAATGTTTTTTCAGATTTTATTAAATATAATTTCATCAGTTCATTTCATCAAAAACATATGATTCCAGGAAGATATCGTTGAGTCAGGTACCTAATTTGTGAGATGTTGTTTTCAGGCTCGGGAACGTGGATAGTGATCATCAGTGTGTCATCAAACCCAGTCAGCACAGACATCATGTTTATTTTATTTTATTTTGAATGTGGAGCAGCAAAAAAAGAAAAAACACCGCTCGTGCTGCCATGCATGATCGTGTGTCTCTCAGGTGTCACATTCAGGTCTGCGTTTGTGTTTAAATGTAGAACAAACCTCACAAAGCAGAAGGTTGTTTTCAGCAGGATGCCATGTTGGAGCCAGCCAGCTGTCTTGTCACACGGGACTTTAACCTCAGGAACCAGAGACCTTCGCAGGGCGGACACATCTGCAGGCTGTTGAGGGACGAGGTTAATGGGCTGAAAAGACGGGATGCTCTGAAGCTTCCTCACATCTGGAGCAGCAGCTCAATCAAGAAGACAAGATGGGTGTTTTACCTCAACCAAAGCTTTGGACAAATCCTGTTAAATGTTATGGACAAACACTAAAAACGTGATTTATTCCCAGTAATGATATGGGTTATAACCTGCAGCCTGCTGGGCCTGAGCTCTTGGCTATGTGAGCTGTGTGACCTGTTTCCACCTACAGTGAAAATCATTGGTTATGATTGAGTTAAAGCAGAAACACAGATCACCTTAATAATGATGGTTATTTAAAGAGTCGTCCTTGCGAAAATAAGAACTCAAACAGCTTCACATAAAACTGACATCAGAACCAAATTACGCTGGCAAAATGGCAGCAAGAACCTGAACCAACAGCTCCAACAATGGGAAGACATTTCCTTTCTTTAATTGAACATAGTGACTGTTTTGCTATACAGTCTTTCAGGCCCTACAGTTTACGTTTTTAAATTTCTGTATTCTGTGGGGGTTTTTTACATTATTTTCAATATAACAAGATGCTAAAATGTTCTTGTGTTAGTCAGGTTGCAGTTTTACCCAGACCTCCCCACCACACAAAACGACCTCGTCATTTGTTTTTCTGTGCTGCTGTTATTATTATAATCAGGCCTCTTGCAGCGCAGGAATTTTATCGTCTTTGGTCGACCCACCAGGCAACCATGTGATGAGAATGTGCCCCATGAGTGTGAGCTCATTAGCTTAAGCTTTAGCCACAGTGTGAATATAAAAACTCTGAATTTACCTGGGAGAAGCACATTATACTTGATTAATACCAAAGCAAATTATGCTTAACATTTCACGGTGAGAAACCTGTTGGTTTTTCTTATTTTCCTTCTGACACTAAAGATTAGACAAGTTTAAATCTTACACAATGTCCAGCTCTCATAACCATGTCAAAGTAATGAATCCAACAGATGACTTTAAACCACATGTATCAACTTTAAAAGATATTTTACTAAATGTCACATGTTCTATAAAGATTAAAGCCACATTAAAGGTCACAGTCAAGTTATGACGGCTGGAGAGGTGACCCAAACAGATGTTACCCTCACTTATCATTCTCCTGGCATCTGGGAGCCACTAATATATGCAAATGAGCTGAAATTAGTAAGTGGATGCTCATTTGGCCTAATGTGCTCCCCAGACATGACTGCACATGAAAAAACTAATATGAGGAGATTAAAGCAACGGCTAAACTTTCATGAATACCAGATTGTAAAATGTGTTTGTTTTTTCTGTGTGTGAATTATGCAGGATTGTGTGCCAGAGAAGTTCAATAACTCCTTGGCGGAGCTGTTGGTGACAGTGCCTGAACTGTGGAGTCATTAACGGAGGCAGCTCAGCACTCTGACGCTGCTTCCAGACAAAAGGCCTCTGAAAAGACAGGTGGAGCAAAGCCCTGATCTGTGGAGAGAGATAAAACGTATTCGCTCCTAAAACCGATGGAGTCAAAGGTGGATTAAAGACTCAACTGACTGTCAGACCTAAAATTTAAATCCACTTTTTCTGCATAGAATCTTTGTTCTCAGTGTCACTGAAGTTTGATCTTAAAGCCTTAGTACGGTCCTTCTGAGGTGGGGTTCTGTGAAAACATTAGAAATAGTTCACGCATCACCTGCTGGAGATATAACGTAGTGAATTAAATCTATTTGGAGAAACTGAATTTAATATCTAACTTTCCATGTTTGTCATTCCATAACCTGCAGTAAGGTCCCAATCCCAACTTTGGCAACTTTTGTTTTAGTACCAGCTGCCACAGAAGGTGACTGCATGGGCAATAATGTTGTTGCTCATATCTGTGTGTGCACGACTGAATGGATCTTAAAGTTTCAGAGTTTACCCATTGGATGGATAAGTGCAACTGATAGACTTTTCAAGACTCAAACCAGACATTTACTCATCAGTCTGGTCAGAATTAAACTCTATTTCTCCAAAGAAAGAACTATAAAACATCCATCCATATGTATTTCTATTTACGTATGCATCCATTTGCAGACAGATGGCATGTCTCACTTGTTGGATGGCCTCAGCTGTCTGCAGCAGCCCGTCAAACCCAAACTGTCACTCAACATTCAGCCATCTGTTTCCTTGTTGCCGTCAGAATTATCTGACCTATATGTTGTGTTTCAGAAAGGACTCAGGAGAACACAGCATTACAGATACTCGCACCACATGCTCAGCTCCAGTAAAGCAGAAAGTGTCTCACTCAGACAATAATCTAGGGAAAAAATGTTGCATCAAACTATCCATCACTAATTTCATAATTATCAACAATTAGGCTCCTGTGATCTGGAAAAAAAATCATTAGTTTTTCTGTTTTTTGTGTTTTTTTTTACAATGATAATTCTTGATGATTAATAAGAAAATGAGCTTTGTTGTGTTGTGGGTCTTTTAGTGCTTCACGTGAGTAATTCCTCAGGCAGCCTAATGAGTGTTTTAAATTTGTCAGGTGGAATTTGTAGAAGTTTAAAGGAAAATGCAGATCTAATTTTAATTGTTGTCTTTTTGCTGTCACATATGACACGTTAATGAACACATTTTGGACCTTAATGTTCACATTTTCTGTGTTAGTAGAAAAAAAAGCTCTGCAAAAGCATGCTGTTTCCAAATCAGCAAATGATTCACAGCTTTAATTGTAGGGATTATTCAGCCCTGTTTGAATGTAAATCTTTCTTTTTAAAGAAGTTTTCACATCTTGAGCTCCATGTCAGAAGGAGGATAAAAAGTAAACATAATGAGCTTCTTCAGACAAATTTTACACATGACTTGGCAGAATTAATTTGTGTGATTATGGGGCTTTTTTCCTATTTCAAAATAAATAAATAAATAAAAGTCATTTACAGAGTCTATAATAACTGATCATTTTAAACCAATTAATCCCAAAAAGGACATCACTGTCAAATTTCATGGTCCAAATATTATGCTGTTAAGTTTAATAGAATTTTTGAAAGTGGTGTTTGTAAAATATCAAAAATAATACATTCCTTGAAGGAATACATATTGCCCTTTGCATTTAATGTAACTAGGAGGATTTTGTTTTGAAAAGTGACAGTTCACAGTGCTTTTTGCTCACAGTGTTCTGAGCTCGTGATTTAAAATGGCAGCAATCCACTTTGTTCATGGCTGCGTTCAGACTAACTCTTAGCTCATCAATCTGGTCAGAATTCAATAAACTATCTTCAACAGGTAAGTTAACAATTGTTCATAAACTACTTTAATAAAATAAACTTAAAAAACACAGACAGCTGCATACCAAAGCAATTAAGTTAGCTGTAATTTAACATAAAAAAAACATGTTTGCAATAATGTCTTCAGCTGCTAAATTAAAGAAAATATTGTATTTTCTTTCTCCATTGTTTTACTTTTGAAATATTTCCGTTTCTATCTGAACGATTTTCATGTGTTGGCTGAACAGCAGCAGAAATAAACAAAAGCCACACAAATAATAAAGGAAACCTGTTTACTCCGCGTTTCAGAAAACCTTTTGGCAACATTTGAAAATAAAAAGTCTCTGGCAGCTCTTATGTTAATGAGATGATAGGAAGATGGGCTTTTTACAGGAAACTCTGGTTTTTATTTGCAGCCCAATGTGGTCCAATTAGGATTTACAGCAAGTGGCGTTTTGCTGTGCAGGTAACCAAAACACAGGAAACACAACTTTTACCTGACAGTTTTTCTCACTTTGTATCAGAATTCAACGCTTATTTACTTATTCAAAGAATGACTGCCACACAGGAAAAAAAACAAGTCATGACCCTGATATAAATTATTCAGATGTCTGCTAGCTGCTCCGGCAGCTCCAAATCATCAACGCTTGTCTCCAGAGGAAGTTCTTTTGGGAACAAGAGCTCACACTGGCTAAGTTGATAAAACTAAAAATGTGCAATAAAGTTAAAAAAAACAGAGTTTACCTTTACATTTTATCATTTAACAGCAGTTATTCGTGCCTTCCACTGAAGTTTTTGGCTCTCAGAAGCTGTTTGCCTTTTTTTTAATCCCCCCCACCCACCACCAGTAATCACTCAAATGTGTCATCTCCGTCCTGCAACTGTGGGGTGGGGGTTCCTGGCAGAAATCTGAGACACAAAGAGCGTCTCTGTTGCTTTTGTTGCTGATTATTACTCTTTCCCAGCATGGTTGGGATGGAATCAGCTCAAAATGCTGAAGGTTTGAGCAGTGAAGAAAAAAAAAAGGCAAGAATGAAGAACATTTCGGAATATTTTAGTATTTCTGTGCAGTTTAAATGTTTTAATGAGCTCGTTCGCTGATGATTATGCCTCTTGTTCGGAAAGAAACACGTATTTATCCATGTGACAGACTAAAGTTGGGCTTTTGCTGTTGTTTTATTTATGGGTGGGCATTTATGTAGTGTTCCACCTACAGCGCTTTCAAAGAACACCTGAAACTGATTATCAAAATTTCTCAGACATGTTCTCGTTTTAACTAAAAGTTTTTTGGGTTTATTTTATTATTATTTTTATTTTATTTTATTTTTTTATTTATCTTCTGTGAATGTTTGTTAATGTGATTTCTTGACTTTGTTGTTTGGGTCTTTCTGTCTTGGGACTACAGATGGAAATTAGCAATTATGCTATAATCTGGCTCATTTACAGTCTGTACAGTAACTGTTCATTAATGTGCACTGTCCGCAATAAAGTAAACTGTATTTTCTTTTTTTTCTTTTGCGTGTTGCTGTTTTACAGTTTGATGCATGGATCATTAGAAATATAGTCACAGATCATTATATTCTGTTTTGTAACTGGCTGGGGTTTAGTTTTTGCTTCATATGAGTGTAATTTAAAGTTTAGTTGGCAAATTCACTGATTCTAGATGAGCAGATTAGCGTGTTTCTAACGTCTGAGCTGGTAAATCTGATGCGGTCTGTTTTTGTCTTTCAGTATTCCAGTCACATAATCAGCCAATACCTGCTACACTCGACTCATTTATCTGCAGTTTTCCATTCAATACTCACTTGTTGGGCTCAAAAGTTTGCAAAACATCTCAGGGGCCACAAGTTTGCTTTGGTTGAAACGCTCAGAAAGTAATTATTGGACGTGCATCTACAAGTCATTAACATTTGGAATCAATTCAAGATGGCTGCCACGCTTAAACAGCCTCAGCGAAAACAAAATGGTTTTATCTCAGTGAATTTTACAGATATTGAGCTAAAGTCTTGTGTGGTAGTAGCCCGAGAATCATCCCAAACCTAGCCCCAGCAAATCTCAGAGGAGATTTGTTTAAATCTTTAAAATGCAAAATGTTTCTCACAAAATTTCAGTAAAATGTCATAGACTTGTTTTAAAGCCATCTGCTGCACAAAACAAGGTAAAGCAAAGACAAATGAAAGCCTTCCTTCAAATAATGCATGACTTTTTATACTCTGTGTATTATGTAATGGGGATGACTCTCAGTTACTACCATCCCGAATTTTAGCTCATTGTGTAAAATTGCTGCGTTATCACCATCTTGATTTTGCTAACAGACAAACACAAACACATTATTGCTGCTTTTCTCAAATGGCAGGAAATTAGAAAGAGTGAATGGTAAAAACCTTCTTGACCTCTCGGTGACAAGAACTGGAACTTGTAATGAGTATAAGTGTTCCCCTGAGTGTTCTGTTAATGTTTAAACAACAACATTAAAAATCAAGAGTTTGGTTGGAAGACAGAAAACAGACGGAGAACTCTGTTTGTGAGAAAACTCTGCCTGCTAAAAGGCTGCTTTATTATTCTCTTCACAGAACTCCCCAGTGGGCTGTGAACTCTGTGAGTTTCTCTTATAATTCAGCCATAATCTCATTAGTTCATCAGCCCCCGATGGAAACAAAAGCTCCTCGGCAGCAGGAGCAGTCGGAGGGAGCTGTAGGTGAGCTCTGACAGTTGATTATAATTGGTCTGCCTCCACTATGTCCAAGCTTTCACATCCCATCAGCAGAAGGAGTCGAGGAGACAGTTAATGCTGGACGGCTGCTGGAAGAGCAGTCAGCTGGCCTGTTTACGACAAGGAGAAAAATGTGTGTAGGAAAATAAAAATACATGGTCTTTTTCTCAGTGTACTGGTTGTACCAGCAGACTTTCACTGACTTTAGAAAACCACAGATGTTTATTGCACAAATTCTTGCTTTTCTTTCTGAAAAGTCTGTAAAAATGAAAAATTACAAAAGACGTGTGTATTAAGAAAAACAGGCAAAGGCACAAAAAACATAAAAATTCTCCTTTGACATAATTAGCAGATTTTATATACACATTTCAGATGACGATGTCTACATTTAGGTTTCACTGCAATGATGACTTAAATTATCCATGTCTGTCAGTTTTGAGTCTATAGCTTTTGAATTTTGTCAAAATCAACTTCTCAATTTCTCCAAACTAAAACCATTTAAAGCCAGCAGTGAGTATTGATTGTTTTTCATTTTTCAGCAGATATTCATTTTAAATGAATTACCATCATAAAGTTTGCAGGAGATTTTTGAATTTTATAACAGAGTTTGCTTGAATTGTTATGTTTTTATTCTTAGTCATGCTAAGACTAGCCATTAGCTTGTAAATCTGATCAGAATTAAACTTTACTTCCTTAGACTGAAGTTGTTCAAAGGGCTATCCACAACAGATAAGATAATATTTAGTAAAAATGTTTTCATTCCATGCCAGTTCAGATGATGTGAACTATTGTTTAAATGATTTATATCTTTTATTCATGATTTTTTTGTGTGTGGCTAACATTCAGCAGCAGACAAAACCGAAAGAGAAAAATGTTTTTTTTTCTTTCTGAAACTCATTATTTTCATAAACGAAGACCTATTACTAATACTTTAATGTTTGTGCTGTATTTTATGTGAATATTTTTCATCTTTGAACGATTATGCACATTAAAATCTGTCTTCCACAGAAAATTGAGAGTCATTACAGCCATTGTTAGATATTGTATGCTTTGGTTCTCTGCCTTCTCTTCCTTTTGACATGTATTTACTTTTTATAAAATATTCTCTGCCAGTGTCATATTCAAAAAGAGGAAGAATTTAGTTCCTGAGACTATTTCATCTTATTTAAGCCAAAATTTGATTGAGAAACTGTGTGGGGTTTTTTTGTGATGCTTCTGACTTTACCTGTCCCACATTAGCGCTGTTTTGACAGACATATATTTAAATCAAAAGAATATCTGATTATTATTTTGTTGTCGTTGTTAATCATCATCTCACCCTGCCTTATGCGTCTGAGTGCTGAATGAAGCCCCACTTCTCTCAAAGCAGAACCTGAAACTCTCAGACCTGTAAACACAAACCCAGACGTCACCTTCTTTACAGCGACAGAGGTAATATCTGCAAAGATGCACTTCTGTCTCATTAAATGACTCTCGGTACAATATAAAAGTGTCCGATGCGCTGAGAAAAAGCTGAGCTTGACAACAGCCTGTAAGGAGGATTTAATGTTCTAACTTGATTAAATTGCTGCAGGGAGCATGAAAAAAAGCAGCACAAAGTGGCTAAAGAGCACACATGTAGGGCCTACCTCAGGTTGCTTTAGAATAAATACAGCAAAGGTTTGTTTCTTCCCTGACATGATTGGAAATGGTCCCGGCTAGATTTGACAAGCTAAATAAAAGTGATTTGCACGGAATTTTTTTCTCAAGCTGCCACTGCTTTAAAGCTTTACTGTCCACAAATCAGCGAAAACAAACGTTTTCTGCTGCAGCAGCCATCAGCTCTCACCTCACCGGCGTGTGGCAGCAAAACTTTTAATCCTTGTGGGCGAATCAAAAATGTTTGTTTGCTGTTTTCAGCGTCATGTCTTCAATTTCATTTACGCCCACATGAGCTGGAAATCAATAATTGCTTTAGAGCCACGTATCAGTTCCTCTCCGGGAATGAGAGCATAAATTAATACGTGCAGAACAAGATGGTAATTAGTAATTGTTTCCAATCCAAAGACCTCACAGGGATTATTGTTAGAAGACTGCATGCAGGGTGACTCCGGTAAAGTTATATGAGAGCTAATCACAGCCGTCATTGTGGCACAATGGGATGTGTTTTTAATAGAAACTAATGAGCCAACTTTTATTGAAGGATACATATGGGTTATGATTCATTTCTGAATGTTTCCCTAAAATCTTTGCTGTGCTTCAAGAGTTATTTTGCTAACAGACAAACAGGGATGATACAGTCAACACTAAAGTTTTAAGCAAAAATAGACAGCAATGAGAATGACGCTCTGCTACTACCACTCCAAATTGTATCTTCGTATCTCCAACACACTGGTTAGTTTCTTAGAGTTTCGTTAAAATCCATTCACTGGTTTATGGGATGTTTTGTTAACACTACAGACAAATGAACACACAGGATCACCAAACAGCAAACACATGTACTGTCATCCTGAGGTCATGAAAACATATGACACTTTGATAAGCACAATAAAAACGCTTGTCTACAAAAATCAAACATCTGAACTATGAGGAAATATTTTTAAAACATTTAAAATCATACCAGCAGATGTTGGTTTCAGTTCCTAGTTTCACATTGGAGAGGCAAACACAGCTTTTTTTTAAATATAAATCTCTTTACTTTTTGTCCCCAAACTTTGATGACAACAACAAATCCCTCACTTTAACACCTTTTGCACTCAGTTGGATGATTTTGCTCCCATCAGAACCCGTTCAGTGGGACGTGATGTAGCAGTTTTGGATCCCTCTGAAGAAGATTGCTTCAGGTACTTTCTGTTCATTAATAATCTTAATGCACTTGTTGTGCGCCCTCTCCAGCTGCTGAAATCTTTACCAACTGCAGCACCCTTTTTTTCTTTTCTTTTTTTTGTATGGAACTGATTAATGAGGCGTTGTATATTTTGATAGCTTGTACTGGTAGAGAACATCATTATTCCTACAGCTTGGGTTACCATGGAGACGCTGTGTTAAAAGTCAACCCAAACTCCTGAAAGAAAATAAATCTGAGCTAATCCATGCAGACTTAAATACTGTTTTTAAAATATTTTGATAAAAGAAGTTGAAATTCAAGTGATGATTTATCAATTTTGATAAATCATAATAGCTTCTGTAGAAAAATTTAATAGTTAAGTATTTTCCTGTTGTCTCATCGCTGCTGAGGTGATTGTTAATATCTCCTCGTTGTCTCTGCAGTGAGTCTCTTGTCTCTTAAATGGACTTCGGCTCCGTCCTGAACTGCAGATGGTGTCAAACCTCTTGTCTGGTTCTGCTCTCTGGAGCGGAGCGGGAAACCTAGTCTAAAATAGAGCCGGCAGCAGGTGGAAAAGTGCTTTTTGAGCTGCAACAAAAACAAAACCTCACTGTGTCTCCTTGGAGGGCAGTTAAGATGTGGTGAAGCGGGCATCCAAACATGGGATGAGAGACTTGTTGAAAAGGCAGAGATGTGACATCAAGGACTGCAACAATAAGCAAGATGAAATCAGAATTATGTTTAAATCAGCAAACAAAACTTCTGGAACTCCAAATTTCAGTTTGGAAACGTGAACACTTCTAAACCCGTGACCTCAAAATCCAACATGGCACAGCTGTGATACTCAACTGTTTATTAACACTTCAGAAGGTTTGGTTCTCATTAAATCAGATGCAGTACTTTACAACATTATCATTACGTTAGGGAGCAAGACTTCACTCCTTGGATTTGTTTATATCTTCATGTAATCAATCCAGTCAGTCAAGGTCCCTGTTCAGTGGTTCATGATGGTCCCCTAAAAAGCCAACATTAAAGTATTTATTAACTATTGATTATAACTAACAAGTCTTTGATAAAACTATATTAGAAATGGGGGTTAAATGGAAAAAAATGGGATCTTCAGACTGAACACTGATTGATTTGTTCCCCAGACAATAAACGAGAAAAATAAGAACTACTTTACAAACAAAATTGTCTACACTTTTTCCCAACTTATATAAAATATGTTTCTCATAATAATGGCTCAGTTGTTTCAGCAAATCACTAGAAACTCTTGAAAATGTTGCACATAAGAAGCCCTGGTGTTGCCGCTTTTCTCCTCTCAGTAATGAAACCCAACAGCCAAAACAGCAAGACTCGTTTAAGACAAGAGACGACCATTTATGGTTTATTTTAATGTGGGAACAAAGACATTTTGATCAGTTTAACACAGACAGATTTGTTTCTTCGGTGCTGGTGGGAGAATTACCCAGAAAGGCAGATCTGGGATGAAATGCTGCTGTCTGAGTGAGCTGAGAGCTGAAATGAAATCTCAACTGGTTCATGTAAAGAGACGCGCTATAAAAAGAGGACTCCCAGGAGCTTTACAATTTGTGACCGATTTGTTCAGGTTTAATAAAACCATGAGTACCAAAAATAAACAGCTGATCCAATCAATTGACTTTATTTCAGATGGTTTCATTGGGAACGGGTAATGCGGAGGATTGTGAATTTAAGGCAATAAAATGATGACCTTATAAAAACACGAATCAAAAAATGTGGTTCTGATTAAAGCTAAAATAAATGAGGAGTGCTACCAAATAAAGGGATAGTTCAGATCTTCTACACTGAGTTTTTGCTGAAAGATTTGTGCACAATTAATATCTTATATTTAAAGCAGCTATTTAAACATAATTTTATAAACTTCAAAGCAAAACAAAGGCTGGAGCTCCTTCAGCAGTGAGGCACCTGCTCCAGCTACTTAATACAGTTATTTACACAGAACTCTGTGGTTCTCTGCAAGAGCAAATAGCAGCAACTTGGGGAACTTTCACAATAGACTTTAGAATGTATCTGCAGAAATAGCTGTACAATGTGAAATTAAATGAGGTGTAAACATTTATAAAACAGAATCTGAACAAAGCGATACGAATCCTTTTATTTATTTTTTTCAATTTTAGCTTCAAAAGTTTTAAAAACAGCAGCAATTCATTTTTGCTCATTAGTTCATCAAATATTGGGGCTACTGATAGCCAAGAATGAAATCATTGATAAAAATGTTCTGAAAAATATGAAATGGTGCAGTTTGAAAGAGTTTACTCAAGCAGTTTTCCAGATGCAAATCTGAAATGTGGGTCCACACTGAATGTAAACAAAGTACTAAAAGGCTTAAGTCACATGACTGACCAACATGAGGCTGTGGAGGTAAACACAGAAGTACTTCAGTCGAGTAATTTCTTGCGATCAATTTTCAATTTAAGGCCACATTAACCATCGGTATGAGATAAATATTGTGTTTATTTTGTTTCTTACTTTCTGATTTTTGTTTGTGTTCGGTCTTGATAACTTCACGAGTGCCTTTAAAGTCCAAATTGAGGTTGTTCAAAAAGCTATCTACAGCAGGTAAGATATTAATTGTTGAAGTTTTCACAGAACCCTGCTTTAGAATATCTGAACTATCCCTTTAAAGAGGACAGTGTAACAGGTATTGTTCAGTAAAGGCTACTCTAGCTGCAGATCTGATAAGATCATTCAGATCCAGGGTCAGTCTTCCTCTCCTCCACGTTCCTGAAATGCGAGCTCAGTTCCTGCATCACTGCTGTCCTCCCCAGGTGGTCGTTCCTCCTCTTCTCCATGATCACGTCCTCCAGGCTCTGGAACTCCAGCAGATGCGCGTGTTTGTCCGACAGGAAGATCTTCAGCCTGTACGGCTGCTTGCCGATCCGTATCTCGCCTCCCATCTTGAACTCCCTCTTGCCGAACCGACACCAAGCTGCGAAGCTCTCCGAGTTCCTCCAGCTCAGTTCTCGGTCCTTCAGACCCACCTGCTCCATGGCGTTCTGCACCACCATGTCCGAACCGAGGGCTTTGAACCTGTACAGGTCGTTGACGATCCGACACCTCCTCCCCTGACTGGCGTCGGTCAGAAAGCTGTTCTTCACCTCGGCTCTGTGCAGGTGCACCACCTGGAAGTCCCCCACGTACACGGCCCAGTGCGGGTACTGACCCGAAGCCACGAACTCCACCAAGTCTCCCGCTTTGCACTTGTTCAGCAGGTTCTCCGGAGAGTAGACCTCCAGGTTTGCGCACTTGGCGCTCTTCTCGTAGACGCATTCCTCGCGGTTGTAGACGGCGCACTCCACCTCGTCGCGCGGATCGTAGTGTTTCTCTTCCTCGTTCGGCTCTTTCTCCCTCCCGTCCGCCGCGCAGCCGTCCTCCAGCTCGTCGTCGTCGCTGGAAAATATGTAAGAGACGCCGATCCTCGGACCGTCGTCCGTGTCCAGGCCGTTCGGGTCCACCGTGGGAACTTCTGCGTAATTTAAATGTGACAGCCTGTCCACCTGGTTCCCCATTCCGCTGCTTACCTGGCAGCAGCCCGCCCGTGTAATCCGACGCCGTTACCGGTCACCATCTGTCACCAAAAACCCTCTCGCGCCCTGCCCGGACAGGGTTTCATCCAAATTACGCATAAGAACGGCTCCGTCTGAGTGGCTGCTTCAGGAAACCTCCCGGTGCTCCCATCAACAAGTGGAGTTGGGAGGAGAATACAAAGTGAAGTCGGAGCTCAGGTGGAGCCTCATCTGCTGTTTCCGTGCGTAAATGTCTCACCGAGCCTGGAAGCGGTGTTTTTTTCCCCTCAACTCCTGACAGGAGGCTCACAGAGTTGCGCACTGAGCGGCAGATCAAGCTGCCTGGTCCTGGACTGAAGGCGGATCTTGATCTGAGGCTCAGCAGAGAGTCTCTCAGCAGCAGGACGCAGCTTTAAAGCGGAAGTGCGCGTAATATTTTCACTACAGCTTTCAAGCAACTCTACTCTTGAAAACCCCAATTGAGAGTATTTCAAATACTGAGTTAAGTTATATACTTGATATTGTTTAGTTTGTTTTGTTTTGGGGGTTTTGTATAAAGTACGTTATATTGTTAGGTAATGCATGTGCTGTTTTATTTAATTCTCCTTTACTAACCCTTCATTTCATTTTACTTGAATAAAACTCACAGTAAAACTAAAAACACAGATATTTTTCACGAGAAAGAGGAACTCAGTTAAAAGGTCTAAACTGTGCAGATCTCCTTCCTGACTGTTGACTCCACAAGTCTGTCTGTGTTTCAGCTGAAGCTGCAGAGCCATTTGCTCACACTCTGTCTCCCAGTGAGATCATAATGTCTCCATTATGTTTGTAGTGGCTCATAGCCTGCCTATTCTTCTCAGTTATGAGCTTTTTTTTTCCACACAGGAGAAAAAGAATGAATGTGCAGTTTGCTCCAGTGAGGCAAGAACTCAACAAGCAGCAACAAATGTCCTTGAAATGGTGTTAGACTTACTTGTTCAGCAGGCTGAATTAAAAAGGAAACCAATGTTCAGATTGGTGAAGAAAAGAGACATGTTTGACCTCTGAGGTTGGAAAGATTAATAATATTCTTAAACATGGTTCAAACAGGTGCTCCTTTAGACGATCAGCTCAGCTCATTTAAAGCTGCACAGGATCATCCTCGTCCACATCAAATTTGTTGATTTGTAAGTCAGACTGAGTCAAAGGATTTCATTATTCACACAGCTAATTTCCATTCCTACAGTTTTGTTTTTGGGGGAAATTATATAACCAATTAAATTGTTTGGGGAAATTCAATGATATGAGATTTTTAAAATGTATCTAAATTTGAATTACCTACAAAATATAATTACTTCTATGTTAGTGAGACACAGGGGCATAACAAGAGGGGTGGCCGGGGTGGCACTTGTCCCTGAAACCAGATTGGCCACCCTAACTGACAAGTCACTGTATGTCGTTGCATTAAAAAATGTGCAGTTAGCATGAGGTTCTCAACAATTAGGAAGTTTAATCCACATTATCACTCATTATTACCTTCATGATACGGTTTTATTTGTTTTTATGATAACCTTGTGATTATTTGCCATTGAGCAAAAAGTTTAATTAGCTACTTCTTTCTTCCAGGGTTGATTGTCCATTTCTGATTCATTATCTGCTCATTTTCTTAGCATTTATAAGATTAAAAATAAGCGCAATGATATTGACTCATTACAATCCAAGGAAAGATGATCTACTTCTAGTTTCACTTGAAATGATGTAAGAATAATATGTACAATGCAAGAGGCAGATATTATTTCACCATTCTCTGTATTTAGATCAGCTCTGGCTCAAGTTTAAACATGCACCGAGTCTGCTCAGTGTGTTTTTCTTCCCCCCTCTGTTTCACCACGAAGCCCTGCAGCATCACCAGCCTGAAGATGAGAGTACAAAAAAAGTGCAGAATAAATTCAGCAGGTGTGTCTTTTCAGAGCACATGGGTTTACATCGCTGCGAGCTGAAAGCATCGGGAAAACAAAAAACCCTTCTCAGAACGGTGACATGCAAGTCCTGTTCTGACCTCGCTTCTTATCCTCAGGTGGCGTGACCCAGTTTACGCCCTCAGGTGCCTCGCCTGATATCACACTGTAATTTATAAAGCTGGAGGAAATTTGTGGCGCGGCGAGGCCTGAGAGACACGGCCAATTAGACAGGGCTCCACCTGTCCAGTGGGGGCACAGCCAACCATAAAACCTACACCAGACATGTAGGATGTTTTTGTTTTTCTGCCGTCTCGTAACCCTCCACCACACATTGTATTTTTCAGCTCTGTGTCTGTTTATATTTACAAGGATGGGATGAACAAGTGCATACTTGAGGCAGATGGACGCAGCATCCGGACCACTGCGTCTTGCACACCATCTGTTCCACCAGCCTTGAAAAACATCTAACGGCCTACGATGAAG
Organism: Millerichthys robustus; assembly: GCA_034783495.1. Taxonomy (NCBI): domain Eukaryota; kingdom Metazoa; phylum Chordata; class Actinopteri; order Cyprinodontiformes; family Rivulidae; genus Millerichthys; species Millerichthys robustus. The sequence continues at coordinate 7,854,093 of JAVKLF010000121.1, read as the reverse complement.
TAATGTGATCAGTTACATGTAAAGGTAGCAAACCCTGTACAGAGATACACTGTAAAATTTAATGTACTGTTCCAACGTTAAATTTGAAAAGGGCTGCCTGAAAATTGTAAGCGAAAGATACTGTAATTGTTCTAACATTTCACTTCATCTTGATTAAAAATTCTTTATTGTGGAAACTTCAATTAGTTTGAAACAATTTAAATCTGCACATTTTTCCTGCCAAATTAAAAAGGTTTGAATATAATCTAATAAATTAAACTAAAGTAGCCTTACTTTGAACTTAAAGCCCACTGCAACATGCTCCGTGTTCCTGAATGTGACATAACTCCAACTTCTTCCGCAGCAAAGGCACAGGGTGAGAGAGGAGCAGGTTTTGAGTGTCAAGTTTAAAAAAATAATGACGCTTTTTGGAAAAAGACAATTCCAGTCTTTACCTGTCTTATAGCTATAACATGTAGTTACTTCATGACTAATCGCAAGTGACTGAAGTATCATTCCTAGATTAAAATAAAATTTTAATAATTCAAACTTGTCCATGTAAACAATCAACAGTCCCTGCATGTAAGTGACTGCAATAATTGTCTTGTTGCCACACATTAACTTTCTAATGGCCATTTTATAAAAAAAATAATTATCCAATGTCACCAGACAGGCTCCGTACAAAGCACAAAACATCAATGATAATAATATTAATTTGAAGTTAACATTTCTTTTGTATTCAAGACATTTTAACAAATGACTATCTTAACAGGCAAATAAAAAAGCATTTTAAAATGTAAAAAAGAAAAAGCTCAACCATTTCCATCCAGAGTTTGCTCTTATTACATATTTATTTATATTTCATATACTTTTTACATATGTATTTGTGATCATTTGTAACTAGACTAGCATGTAGGCAGGACAAAGTGAAGGATTTTTTTTTTCTCAAACCCTTTCAATTACAAAGGGTGTTTTCTTCATTTTTACAGTCCCATTAAACAAGCTACAACAAAGATTTTCTAAAATTTATGCTGACATATAAAACTATCATTTTCAACACTGTGGAAGATGAACATCTGGGGAAGGATGAGCAACTAGAGAGCAACAGCCATGACTGGGGAGTGCGGGGGTCTTTTTGTTAAAATTAGGCTTGTATTAAAACACACCCATGAGGTGTACAATACACACGCATACACAACACGCACACACAACAGATTCTACACAGTCCTCATGCTTCAGCAGGACCTCATGTTTTTTTTTTATTTCTGCATCACAGATTTAGACAACTTTCACAAGTGGGTCAAGAATTGCAGAGGGCGGTTTTCTTCAGAAAGAATTAATGGGTTTTTCTCACTTTAAATGCAATAAAGAGCAGGAAAAATTCACAAAACATTTCAGATCATCAACATCTCTGAGAAACCAAGAGCAGCGTTTGCATAACCCTCCCCCTGGGTAAAAAGTTGACGTCCCTCTTTACACTATAAACCTTTTTTTTTTTTTATCCCCCTCAAACGACAGAGTAAACACAATCCCTTAGAGAGTGTGAACTGCTGGCCAAGAGAGCAGAGTTCTGCACACAAACTGGAGTCCATCCAGTGAGGAAACAGTGGCAGCAGCCTCAGTCAAAACAAGCAGATTTAACTGTTCCTATATTCTGTTCAGTGTAGCACTAAAACTGTAGCTCAAAAAGGGATGGTTGGTACTTTTTGCGACGCCGTCTTGAAACTTTTATTTGCAATATGCACTCAATCGAGCACGTAGGAATCATGAAAGAGTTGCCAAATGAAAGCAGATTTGATTCTAGGCCTGAGTGCTTTTGATTGGCTGACTATAGCAAAGGCATCAAATAAAAGGCAGTTTGAGAAAGTAGATTCGTCTTTGGTGCTCTACTTGAACTAAAACAGGAGTTTTTCAAATGCCCAATAGGTTTTTAACATGTTTATGTTTACATAAACAAACACTTCCTTCTGGTGAACATGAGCTCTAAAGATGCGTAGACTACAAATGATCCAACATATAAAAAAAAGTGACACGAGATTTATTCATCCACAGGTTTGGAGAAATCCTGCACAGTGCAAATAACACATCCCCTCCTATTATTGGTTACAAGTAAAGAGGAAAGAAAAAAAATAATATTTTTGAGTTGTGCAACTGCATCATGCATTAAATGACTGAAGAACACAGGGAGGCAGTAGGGTTTGGATCAGAACTCAACCTGGCAAGTCCAAACGTCTTGGTCCTAGAATGTGCATAATGTCAAATGACTCCTGAAAAAGTCCACGCTTTTTTTTTTTTTCTTCTTTTCACAACAACTAAAATATGACTTTATTTTCAGGAAAGAAAACCCTCCACAGATTGGAGGATGGGTTCACCTCCATCACTGTTCTATGTTGTGAAAATAGCACCACTCTAACAGATAACATGTCCCTGTTGGGAGCACAAAGAATCACAGAGGGAAACAACAAAAGGGGGCGGGCACTGATGTAAGATGGTTCCTCTTACAGTAGATTAAATGATAAACAGCTGAGGGGGTTCATTTTCCCACACCTGGGTATTGATGAACAAGAAGTGGAGCTTATGAGTGAGGGGATTTCCATATGAAGATGTAGGACCGCATTAAAGACCATCCATAGTGATGCTGCAAAAAAAAAAAGATGCCCCCTCTATTTTTTTTACTAAAAAGTCATTACTTCCTCCTATGGATGAAACCAAAGCCAGCTGCTGGTTTATGAAGGGTGGTCTTTCTGCAGCGATGAGATGTGCAGAGGGGGAGGGGCCCGCCCGCTCCATTCCTTCAGCTGCCCGTCCTTGAAGAGGAGGTTGATGGAGGGCAGGGGGACTCCGGACTCGGCCGGAGGCTGGCTGAGAGGGTTCGACACGCCGCTGTCCACGTCCGAGGTTTGGCTGCCGTCCTGTCAACACACGGCAAAGTTCACAAGAAGGCTGGGAGAACCAGACAAGGAGAAAATTCTCTCAAAGGAAAAGTTAGGAAAGAATAAAGACACTCGCAGTTTGATGCATGGTTTAAGAAATCGTAACTGAGCGTCCTCTTTCTAAAAACAGGTTGATGATATTTTATAGGTTGTGTTTCATTTTACAAGGACTCTAATGTCAGACTTTTTTACCTTTATACTGTGTTTTGATACTGCAGGATTTTCCACAAAAAGATTAAAGTCTGAATTTAACACTTAAATCACAGAATGATTGCCATTAACATTCATCTGAGGAACCAAAAGTTCAGCTTCTAGAGATTTGTTTACTGACGTGAAAGCAAATCCAGTTATCGTTTTAACCAACATTTCTACCAGGATTATACAGTATTATCAACTTACGGTGCCGAAGAATGTCAGTTAACTTTAATACACAATTAAAATCTTGACTGCTGATGTTTTCACTGGACATGATATTTCACAATGTTTTTACCTGGAATGACTGAACAAAGCTCAGCACCTTGAGCGAAAGCTTTCGGCTCGAGTGGAGAAGCTCCTGAAGGCTGAAGCAACAACAACAAAGTTTCAGTCTGACACCACAACGCCAAACATCACTGCTCTATTTAACATGTTCTGAAAAAATTAAAAATAAATAAAATCTAAAGGTACAGAATGATGTCGCGTTAGCGGGTTGTACCTCTCACTGCTGCACAGTTTGTGTGAGGCGATCTTTCGACACACTCTGCGATTGAGCTCTGAGCTGAAGAGGGGCATGCCGAAGCACAGTTCAAGAGGGACCCACTCATCTTCAGACGAAGGTGCTGAGAGAAAAAAAAAAAGCAAGTGTGAGTAAAACAACGTGAAACCTGTCACAGAGAAGAAGGTCCTGGTTCTGTCACATTTTAACCTCAACTGTCTGACCTCTTTATTATTTCTCCCAGCTGATGAAAATCTGATTAAACACAGCTTGGAAATATTCTAAAAAAATTAATGAAATACACTCACTGTCCGTCTTTCCTTTGCCTTCGCCATTCTCTTCCGTCACCAGCTCAAAGGACTCAGTGCTGCCGTTGGTGTCCAGGCCTCCGCCGAGGTGAGTTTCTCCTTCAACAGAAGCAACACATTCAGATCAGAAAGCCACAATGCTCTTTGGTTCAGTAAGGCACCACTTTTTACATAATTTATTGCATTTTGCTGGCCTAATATTGGAGGCTGGTGTGCTAAATCAAATATTCACAGTCACATGCATAAATGTCTGTGTTAATGAAATCTGCTGTTCTGAGATTCAATCCTAAGGCAAACACCGTCTCATCCACGTTCATTAGCAAAGGTTATCACAAAACGGCACACAATTATGCAGACAAACAGCATAATTAAACCAGACTGTGAGCAATATTTATCCAATTTGCACTATTATTGTCATCAGCCCTTATTGAGGGGGGCATTGCTGCTGATTTAACTATATATCTTCTGTTTGAGTACACCGACACACACTTGTTCCACTGTGTGTGTGTGTGTTTGTGCCTTCTTACCACCACACTCCCCACTGTCACTGGGCCTGCGGCGGTGCCTGTTGTTAGAGTTGAGCATGGTGACGTAGCCACACTGGTGCTTCAGATCCACGTGCTCCCTCAGCTTCTGCAGAGCCTTGTGCACACACATGTTGGAGTAGGAGAACTCTGCGCAGGAAGGAAAAAGACATAAACCAGACAGGATAAAGAGAACTGCAAGCAGGTTGAAGCACTAACTTATTGTCAGAGTTGCCATCATAAAACTCCAATCTAAAAATTTCAGTGGTTTGCACAAATATTTTATCAATTTTACATCCATTAATTTTACATCATACACTTATTTATAAAGAATTTTATGATTGTTTGGTAGGGCAATTAGTAACAGCTTTTATGTTATAATTCTACAATAATTGATAACAAAAATCCTTAAAGCAAAAGTCATCTTAGTTGTGTTCAAATTTACACACATCTTAGTGCTAAACTAGATTTTCTGACCAGGCTTAAGTACATACCTTCCAGCTAATTTGTGTTTTCAACTATTTCAACATAAAACAATTGCCTTCATAGAGTCACGTATGGAGCTGGTAAGCAGCTCTGACATGCAAAACAAAATGGGTTTCTTTGCATCAGAAGAGGCCAGATGAGGATGCTGGTGCATTAGATCAGAATTACTCCTGGGTGCCGTCCATTGGAGACTTTCTGAACTTGTCACAGCAGGTAGAAGACCCTGGGTCGGACCCAGAACATGTAGGAGAGATTAAACATCTTATCTGGTTTGAAAATGCACAGTGGAGCTGGAAAATGATGCTGGCATCTGGAATACAGACCCATTGCTAGTTTAGCCAGCAGAAGCTACAACAAAGCTTCCAATGAACAGTAAAAAAACTGTATAGACTGATAATAAATGCATCATAAATGCAAGCCATTATTTTATTTTGTTCCTGTACTGTTTAAAACCATAAAGAGAAGATTGGGATGAACAGTGAACACAAACTTGTCTGCTACATTTACTAATTTTCAAATAGTTGTTTTTTTAACGTTTCATACTTTCAAAACATTTAGTTTTCACTTTTCAGCTTTATACTATGACTCAAAACTCAAAATAGTATTAAAACCACTGTAAAAAGTCAGAAAAAACATAATTTTTGTGTATTTTATATAGAATATACACATCCATGTAACAAAGATTTCAAAACTTAGGCTCTGAGTGTCACTTACCTCCCTTCAGATCCTCCTCATCAAAAGGAAATGGGATGTGAACAGTTTCTCCATGACCGTGCATACCGTGTCCCTGAGTGTCACACACACACACACGCATTTTCTATAATACTCTGCAAATATTGTTTATTAATAACTGCAGTGCAGCTTTGTATTAAATATTATGTGAAAATTGATCTAAAACAATTAGATTGTCCTTGAATAAAGAGAAAATTTGTTTTTGACAGGAAAAGTTTAGGTTTTGTCAAATCAACTTTTTTACTAAAAATAAAAAAGTAAAAGTGCTTAGGGTAAAACTAAGTCTGGTGTACCTGGATGAGAACAGCAGAGTGTGTCAGGGCGTCATTCAGCATAGTCAGCACGTTAGATGTAGGAACGACTCCGGGGTCGTGACCCCAAGAGGTGATCAACAGCCTGTCGTAGACCTAAAGATAGGAAAAAAATAAACTAAATGTTTATGACATAGCCATTCCTGACAACTTGTTTTTGTACCACATTGTTGTTAAGCAGCGTATCGTTTATCATACTAAATAATAATAGATATGCTGAAAGTGTGTGTTGGGAATGACTAATGCTACATCAAGTGCACAAAATATGTGTTGGGGCTCAGTCTCAGCTATTTGGGGTCAGTATATGATTTATAACAAGTTTTGTGATTTTTAAGGTTGGTTGGCTGTGGCAACCAGCTTGAGCTTTTGTGAAATAAATAAAACCGTTTCTCCACTTCAACGGGACATTCTTGTCAACCTATCATTGATTTAGCATTAAACAGATAAGCTTAGCTTCTCTTTGGTTGATTGTTTTTAACTCTAAAAAGCTGTGTTGTAGAACTACTCTGTGCCTACAGCCCTGATATTCTGTGCTCCCATAATGTCATCCATTTGCATTTAACAGGTGATCCACTGAGAATTTCCTGCACCATTTTCTCCTTTGTTTCCTGTCTCACATTCTCAAGATTAAAATTCAAGGAAGAACCTTGAAGGATGAAAGTGTACAATGACATAAAAACGGTGGGGAACTTGGTGTTTTGTTAGGAAATGAAGGTTGTCGAGGACAGAGGAGGCAGCCAGGGCTCTGACTGTCCGTCTGTGACTCAGAGGAAGGTCAACATTGAATGACAACATAAACTCCCCCACTGCTCCTCAGACCTGCAACTGTTTAACATACCACATTTGTTTTCACCCGACATTTTATTTACAGCATACTACTGCTTTCAACCTGCTCAATTATTAACCAAGCTCACCTGGAAAATGTCGGGCAGTTTTCGAAGCCTGGAGCCCTTGGAGAGCAGCAGGGATGGCGGGCCTTGGCCAGTCACATGGTACAGGTACAGCTTGAACCAGATGGAGCTCACCTCAGGGATGGCTGGGCCAATGTGCTGCAGGGAAAACACACACACACACAAATAGGCACGTTTCCTGATTATTTCTCACATAAAATCATTCATCAAACGTTCAAAAAAAATAATAGAGACAAATGTGAGCAGCTGTGTAAAGAGAGATTTGAGAGAAAAGCAAGAAAATTTCATCAAATTCCACTTCAGTGAGTTGCAGCAGCGTGAGAAATAAGCAGCACAACAAGAGTTCAACTTCTCTCGCTCCGTCTCTGTGGGCTCAGTTAGAAAGCTGGAAAATAGCCAGGCAGAGGAATTACTCATGAGCCTCGCCTCCCGCCCTCCTCCTCTCTCTTTGCAGCCTCGTTGGTGGGGCAACTGCAGGCTGACAACTCACAAAACGCACAAACACACATGCAGAGTCACAAATCACCATGAGCACACGAGCGTGTATATTGGGCGTGTTGGCAAACACACGCGCATTAACTACCACCTAAAACAAAACGAGCTCTTCTCACACACAAAATGTGACAAAGCATCTCCACACATTTGTTGTCCCTTCTGTTCTGTTCCCCTGCGGGCTTCATACCTGAGGCGTGCAGCTGCTGATGGGTCTGATCTCGTTGCTGAGGGGCGCCATCGAAACCAGCAGCTTGTAGTTTTTGTTAAGGACACGGCTGCAGGTGGCCTGGTCCAGACCCAGCAGGCTCTCGCAGCGCAACATGTCCAAAGGGAAACCTGGAGGAGACAAAGTCACGACTCAGAAACGTGCACATTCGAGTAGTGCATCTCTTAAATTTCATCTTTAATCAGCAGGGGTAGCATTGATCTTTTCTAGCACTTATGTTGCGCTAAGTCAAAGTGCTGACTCATTATTCACATAAAATCATCTTTAAAGGGAAAAAAAAGGCAGATAAAAAGTGGAGCTCAAAAAATCCTGACTGTGGATATGAACATCATAACAACAATACTAACCAACAATTATACTAACCAACCTATTATGTTACAGAGAAGAGCTTTCTAGGAGGAAGCTGAACTAATCTCCAAACAAACTTTAATTAAAAACAAAAATCCATCTTTTAATAAGAACTCAAATGATCTGTGTAGTTTCAAAGGGATATAAAAAGCCGCACCACAGGCCACCTTTTACCAAAATCTCAGACTTTATTATACTCATTATAGCCAAGGTTTGTGAGAGGAAGAATGATGCCATTTTTAAAGCTTTCCATTACTCTGTCACCTCAAACAATGGGCCTCTCTCAGCTGCTGTGGAGCATTCTGAAAACTAAAATCTCGCCACAAAACAGAAGGCTGTAGGGAGACAGAAAAGGATTTGCAGTAAGCCCATTTCTCAAGCCCATTTCTCAAGTCATGATTCAGTTCCGAAATAGTGATGAATAGTTCAAGATGAAGACTGGAAGAAAACATTTAAGAACTATTCATAGATTTGGTATGAAGACCAATCAAAACCTGCATTTGACAGCAGAAGAAGGTTTAACAGCTTGTCGAATGGTAATGTACTTTTCTACCTGCACACATACGATCTGTTAAAGCAACAAAAACTTCCTAACAAACCACATCCTAATAGAAAATCGAACTTTCTGATATAAAAATTTCCAATGTTATTCTGGATAACTAGAATTTGTCTTCCTGAAAGACAAATTTCATTCATTACCAAAATGAACCAATAACATAAGAGTATTGTAACATCAGCAGCTCAGTTTAGCTTCAGCCAGCAGGCTCATCTGTTGCAGAGCGGCCGCCTGGGCACGACCGAGAGATAAGACAATCAGAAGCAAGGCATGAAGCCAGCGCAAACAAAAAGCATCTGGTGGCACAAGAGAAGCTAAACGGAAGCTTAGAGAATCATTTTGTTGATGCTGGAGGATGATTTTTGTGTTGCGACATCAACAACAATGCTGAACAATACAGGTTTACTCAAGAATTTCTATGAAGGTACTTAAAAACTACAAAAAACTATTCAGCAGCCGGAGAGAATCATTACAAACAACTCTTATAGGCAGAGATTCAGTCTGCCAATAGCAGCACAAAAACACAATGTACTTCCAGATGAGTTCCCAGCTTTTAATTACTTATTGATTTTCCAACACCACTAAATAAGTTTAAGTAGTTGAAAGAGAATCATTAACAATAGTTGTTTACAACTATTGCCGTAATGACAGCTCAGAATATCTTTTTTGCTAACAAACTGAACACAACAAATACACTGTCAATTTGTCAAAACGTTTCAGTCTGAATAAAGATTTTACAACCTCCCAGCTGACGGCTGTGACTTTATCATCACAAATTTCATCTGCTTGTTGGATAAATAACCACTTCAAATTGTTATCTGGGAATTATGAGTAAGGATGTCACTTGCTGGCAGGAAAAAAATTAATAAAACTAAAAAAGCAATGTTATAACACAGAACCATGTGCAAATAGCAAACAATGACCAAGAGTTTTTATTTTATTTGCTGTAATTTTATAACTCAAACTAACATGCCAGCAGAAATGTCCACGCTAAAATAAATATATAACTGAAAAAATCCATACCTATATTTGGAATATCAGGTCCTTGATCCTGAGTGAGTTCTTTGTTGTAGCGCAGGAAGAGAATGGTGTTTTTAAGGGTCAGAGCGTGATCAAAGTACCGCTGAGCTTCACCCTCCGCTGTGCTCTCCACCTGAGAAAAACTTACATTATTCTCTTATTATTTATTACCTATCATCAGTTTGGTATTTTAGAGCAAATGACAATATTAGGCAAGGTTTTTAGGCAGATTGATCTAAAGACAATTACAAATTCACCTTTTCCAGCTCAGCTAGGAAGCTGTCGAGAGTCTCGTCAGACAGCTTCCCCACCTCAAACATGGTCACTGCGTGACTCTTCAGATTCTGATGGGGCAAAAAGACAGAAATTTTGATTAAAAAAAATCACATCAAATCTTATTTTTAATTCTTTCTTTATAGAATTTTTTTTCTGCGATTCATGTCCACAAACCGGAGACAGGTTGCCCATCATGAGGAAAGCTGTGAGAGTGGAGTCAAACAGGAAGGCGATCCTTTTGGTGGGTGCGACTGGAATACTCAGGCTGCTAACGCTGCCCGTGTCGGCTGCAAACGCATCCAAAATAATTCCATTAATGCATGTTAGAAACAGCTGCGACAACACAATCAGTCGTCAATTCTTCTTCTAAACTGCAGATATTAATATATGATGTATGAGGAAAAACTATGTTTACAACATTTCTTCATCTCAAACAGATTATGTTAAACTGATTTGCATGTAAATGAGTTTGATCAACAACCCCTTTGATAATATCCAATTTCTTGCAACTCTGTCAGCTTAATATGCATAGCTAAATTAAAATTAGGCTAAAATTGGACCACTTTAGATAAACGCCTAGTAATGTCAAAAGGACTTTCAGAAGCGCCACTGAGCTTTCTTTGGGATTAATTAGTGGTGCTGCCTTGAACCTCTGAAACAGCAATCGTGTGTGCAAATGTGAGCATTTGAAATCTATTTGCACACGCCGTCAAACTGGCCCAGGATATTTGTTGTGAACGTGGACAGACCTTGGTCTTCCAGGCTGGTGGTGTCAGTGTCTGTGGCTGAGGAGCCTGCCTCCATGATGGGACTGCCCTGCTCCCAGGACAGCAGCATTTTCTGGGGGTCCATGGTGCTCCTACAACAAAGCATGGATCCAAACATTTCAAACCAGGATCACATCATAAGATCATCTAAGTTTACAACAAAGGAAAGCATAAAAATCATTTTATCTGGACAAACACGGCTCATACTTGAGTCTGTTTACAAACGGGGCGTTCTTCCAGCTGGGGTGAAGCTGGTCAGAGCTGAACACCTGACCTTTCTTCACAGCAAAGCCGAGGCGACAGTACATGGAGACCGCATTCTGATTAAACACGAGAATCACAGTCACACATCGCTCATGGAACACATCCGATTAGACACACTCCTGGATGACTTTTATATATAAAGTGGTGAAAAAAAGGGTGTTGCAGCTATAAAATACACTGTGAAAAATTACTAAGTTATAGGACACAAACCAATGATTTGTGAACAACTGTTATATAAACGTATTTGACAAATTTACATTGATGCAATATTTCAAATATTCTGAATCATATTTTATCTTTTTTATTTGTTTTAATGGTCCAAGTTACAAAGAGTCATTACACAACAAAAGTCAAAGTCAAAAATGATCTGCACTAAGATGTTTTCTCCTCTTAATCATCTCTAAAAAGACAGAATTGCCATTAATGGAGCTTCAAACGTTCCTTCTCAATGTTTCTTTGTAGCGACACAAATGGGACGAGGAGCTGAAGGACAATGAAGTTCAGCTCTTTAAACTGGAAGTCAAACACATTGAAGGAGTTTGCCTCTTTGACAGAGAATGAGTGGAAAACTGGGTCAAATTTGAGAGCCTATTTAAGTGGACCTAATCCAGAACAATGATGTTGTAATAAACTAACCCTTGAGGTTCATTTGAACATGTTCCGCTTCCAACAATAACAAAAACACAATTGTGCTAAAATGTTTCTAACCTCATATAGACTGTAATGCATTTTTGTTTCGTCCAAAGTCCCAGGTTTGATGGCTATTTTTAAAAATCAAACACAAGGACTCCTGCACTGCCCAGTAAACTCACCTTCACTAAATCCAAGTCAATCTCCAACACATTTGCCAGCTGAGAAACACAGAAGGGGGAGGGAGCGGAAGCGGGATAAGATGATCGATAAACTTAAATACAGTCACTCAGATACTGTTACATTAAAGGAGTACAGAAGTAGAGACATTTCTAAAACCCACCTCCGCCACGTTTGTCTGCTCATCAATAGACACAAAGATTTTGTAGAGAAGCGTTTCAAAGTAATCACCCTGGACACGGTTCATGACAAAACCTTCGAGAGGGGGCACTGCATGAAACAAACAGATGAGCAAATATTTGTTTTTACATTGTGTTGTTTCCACAGCCTGCCTTCTTAATGCTGCATATCCATCATATATCCATAATTGTACGCCTAGGCATCTTTCCAAATCAGTGCAACTCTATTATCTACAATGTTTGTTTATGTTTCCACACCTAATCTATGAACATATGATGCTTAATCATCCTAACGGCTCAAAGCAGGATGTTTGAACACACACACTCAGTGTCATATCTACCTGAGATACAGCTGTCATCAGATATGGGAACGTCCAGATAGATGAAGCCCCGGTTGTATAAGCCTGCAGCAAAAGAACAATAACTGTTAACATAGTAAATATAATTAAAACTGTCACCGATGCAAGATCTAAAAACTCATTTTAAAACATGAATGAGTTCTTCCACTTCCTTTGAGAAGAAGAGAGGTTGGCTGGAAAATATTAACCAAATGCAAATGTTAAAAAAAAAAACCTTCCTCCCTCATGCATTCAGTTTTTGTATTTCTAATCAGTCACTAGCTATTCAATGTGCTATCAAACAGTTCTCTAATTAAAATTTAAACTGCTTGGACAAAACCTCAAAGCAATTCAGACACTGATGGATGATCTAAATTAAGTTCCGACTCAAAAGCAGGTCGTAGTTACAGAAATTCAGCAAGACGTTTAAGATATTTACTGTTTATTTGTGAGTTAAGTATTCCAGACATGTATATAAGCTTCACAAGGATTATTCAGTCCCTTCCTGAACAAGTTTACTCATTGGTGGCAGAGCCATATGTAATCTTTTTGGTCAGTATAGTTAAGTTTTAAATCTGACATTTGAGCAGGATTTAAACACTTTGTCAGAGATTCAAGAAATTGAGAATATAGTAAAGATAACAGAGGAAAACCTGGCAAGAGTATACATTTTGTATACTCTTGTTTAAATAGACATTGTATTTTTACACAAAACTGTAAAGTTATACATTTTTTTTAAAAATTGGTTTCTGTGAGCATGTCAAAACATTAGTCTAGTTTTACTTTAATAAATTACAAAAAAAAAAACTACAAATTTCAAACTTCTTGTCTCTCAATGCATTGTATTTATTATAGAGGTTTAACTATGAGGGGAAAAAATATTTTACGTGATTAGGTACATTAAAAAGCTTTTCAGAATTGAGTCAATTCAAAATGCAGCAACCAAACTTTACACTATGCTGATATTACATACATTGATAACCAGGACACACACAGTTTAAGCATAAGCAAGAACAGATTGTGTTGATGTAATGACCCTATTTGCCAGAAGGGGGAGACAAAAGCTCTTCATAAGCTAAGCTACTGTGCAAATACCATAACATCAAATACTCACTTAAAACCACATTGTACTCCATTGTTCCAGC
>JAVKLF010000121.1:7818944-7834016 GCA_034783495.1 Millerichthys robustus | reverse complement strand
ATAGATAGATAGATAGATAGATAGATAGATAGATAGATAGATAGATAGATAGATAGATAGATAGATAGATAGATAGGGCATTTCAGGTTTTATTTATTTAAGCAAATTAAGCTTGTGAGATTGATTAGTGCTCAATGAAGACCAAGCCTAAAGAAACGTGAAAGAGAACAAAGCAAGAAAATGTTATTAAAATAAGAATAAATTATTAAACTGAAACAACTAACGGTATAAGCGTGGGAGCAAAAATACCTTTGCTATGGGTGTATAAACTGCCTGAGTTGTGAAATACTGAAATTTTTCATATAAGATAAAGCTTTTTAAAGGAATTCCTATGCAATAATTTTAAACGCAAGACTGAACTTTATAGGAAGCCGATGTAGGGAGGCTGAGCCCGAAGAAATGTGATCTCTGCTTGCAGAGCCAGTCAATATTGCAGTTTTAAACTGGCTGTTTTATATCACCAGCATCCTGCTGGAACAAAACACATTTTGTGTTAATTGTAAAGAAAAAAGCAAACACTGATATAAAATTAGCAGAGAATGTTGATGTTGGAATGGTCCAAATTTAACATCCAAGTTGTGAATGTTCATGTATCTATAGCAACAGCATGATTCAGATATTCAGTTTTTTAATAACATTCTTGCACATTTCTCATGGAGAATAAAACAAACTGAGTTATCAAGCTGTTGTTGTTTTTTATTCTCTTTTTCCTTTTTGTTGTATTCAAGACACAAAGACAGACTAAATCTCTGCAGGGTTCTGAGACGTTTGAAGATCAAAGCATCTCTGAGTTTAAGGTGCAGTGCCTGCAAATTAAAGCTTGCTGTCTATTTTCAGTCTGGAGTGTTAGTATGTGGCAGTATGCAAGGCTCTGTGTAATCATTTAAAGTACTTCTTAATATATGTCCAATTTCTAAACACATCTGAGATGAGATCATCAGTTTCTCGTTATTTAGCAACAGCCGTAAAAAAAAAATCCTGCAATTTTAAGTCTATTATTTTTTTCCACAAGTCTCCAAACACCATATTCTGTGAGCATAAAGCTGTCACTTAGTAACGCATCAGTGTTGGATTTCACTGTGTGACAAAGTCCACCAAAGCGCCACATGCTCTCATGTCAGGATGTGCCAACAGCTCAACTTCTTGTTGCCGTTAGTCAATCTGCCAACATGAAACTCAGGTTCCTTGTCATATGATGCTAAACAAACCCAACAATAATTCATCTGCCTTCCATGGAAGCTGATTGGAGCGAAGAAAGAAGGGGCTGGGGTGACACTGTGATAAATTATAGGCAATTTACAAATAACTATTGGAAAAAGGAGGATTATTTATTTCTGGAAAGTGAAAAACTAAATATTGGATAATAACCTAAAAGGAAGATTTTATTCACTTTTGACTGAAAAATGCTGCTAGAGTTTCATTCAGATTCCATATTTCTAATTTTATAAAGGAGCAAATTTTTTAAAAGACATAAGTTACTAATAAACAGATAAATGACTACAAAAATGAAAAAAAGACATACTGATCAGATGACTACTGTGAATTAACTGTGGCAGCCATCTTGGATTGGATAACTTCAAAACTTTATCAACTGAAGAAGTACATCCAGTTCTTTTTGTCACTTCACTGGAAGTTGTTTAAAATGTTTATGAATAAATTGCCACAAATTATTTAATTATGTTCATGCTGTTTTTGAAATCCAAGAATTAAAAACTAAAAAAAATATTTTATTTTAAACAGTGGTGATAAATAGTAGAAACAACACTGGCACAATGAAACAGTATAGTGTAAATGTAACAATTATTTAACTGTACTGTTAAAACCTGCTTTGATCCATTTCATTAAAAGCTCTGTCTCTGTTAATGTGAGTAAAACATTTGCATTTGTTACTGTTTTAACAGCTCTTTTCAGTGTTTCAATCTTTTATTAAACTAAAACAAGACATTTTCAACACATTTGATTAATTACTTGGCTTCTGATTTATCTTTGACACACCTTGTATCAGCCAATCATCCTCCAAAGTAGTATTTTTTTTACATGAAAGCTTTAGACTGCCAACATGAAGACACTTTTTTGAACAAAGCTTTAATTTGAGAGATATCAGAACTCTGCAACATAAATGTGACTCATTTTCAGTTGTGCACATTTGAGAAAACACGTCCATACTGTTAGGAAGCTGCTTCCAACTGTTTAGACGGATCAGCTCCTCCTAAAAACACTGATCCATATTTGCATCCACTCTGGGTGACTCACACTGAGGAAGAGGAGAAGGAGGAAGAGGAGGATAGACTCAATAACTAGAGGAAGATGGACAAAGGTTTGCAGCTTGTGGGATATTCTGATTAAGCACCTGCCTGAGTGGGCATGCACAATATCTGATTCAGGCCTCTGTGATGATCCTTGTTGTAAATGCTCCCCCTGCTGGACTCTGGCAGGGAGGAGCAGCTCTGTGTCACATGAGAGGCCCAGAGGAGTCACAGCAAGCCAGGATGCTATTCTTAGATGAAGGAATGTACACAGCAGCCTCATGGCAATCTCCTCAACGCCTAACAGGAAAACCTTGTCAGTTCTATGACATTTTGCTTCTCCGATGCATGCTTGGATCATGCTTTAATTCTTTTTTTGTCTGTTTTGTTTGTTTTCTCACCAATTGACCAGACGTTGTGGGCATAATTGAGTCTCTGAGAGCAGGAGGTAAGAATTTATTGGCTCCAAAACAAGTTCAGCTGAGAGAAATTACAGCTAAAGCCATCAGATTCACTCCTAAAACATTCACATTTAATTATTCAGAGGAGTGTTTGTGATGTATTTCAGCAGAAACTGTTTTCTTTTTCATTGTTAATTATAAGCTTTTTTTTTAGTGTTGGTTACATTTTCATAGCAAGCTTAATTTTGCCTTAATGGTAAATTCATAACAAAGATAAAAGTTTCCGTTTTGTATTTGGCTAAATAGCCAAAAAATGTGTTTATTTGAAATTAGTTTGCAGAACTAAAGAAGTCTTCAAAAAGCTTGTTTCTATTGAAACATTTTCATTAGTTTTAAGGTTTCTAAATGTTATATATAAGATATGGTTCTCCCGAAGCCGTTTGAGGTAAAAACGCCTGCTGCGAGATGTCACTCTCATTTAATAATACTCAATAATAATTAGGTGTCTGAATATGTTAAGCAGGCTGGGCCCCTTATGTTGGAGTGAATCAAGTGTTTTACTCAGAGATGTTGCTAATAGTCCAATGAAATTCATGCTGGATCATCCCCTGTCAACCCCCTACACCCCTCCTCTCTAAAATAGGAGAGAAGAGGAAGATGAAAAAAATACAACATGTTTAAAATAGCAGCAGAGATTGTGAGGGAGAAATCGGTCCAGAGGGAGAGATTTAGTGTGACGAAGAGGCAAACTCTGTTGACGCTGCCTTCTAATGTTTGCAGTGCCCAGCAGCTCAATGACAGATGTGCTCTCATGGTGGACTGGTGTATCCAGATCATTTAGATAGGGTTTAAAAGTTTAAAATAGAAAGTCGATGAATCATATAGGACAGCTGCATTCAGAAATGACTGGTTTTCTGATTAATTCAGTCACAAGAAATGCTGGTTCTCAAGCTTAACTGATATTATGCTGTTGTTAATATAAATACACGAGGTGCTTCTTGTCTACTGTCATCTACCTCTTCTTAAAGAAGTATTTTCCTTCTCTGTTTCCATTTTTCTGCAGGATGGCTGTCAGGCGACAGGATATTTTCTCTTTTAAAGACTCAGAGCTTCCCTGCCACCTGCTTGGCCAACTCAACATCCTGCGGCAGGAGCGCATCCTGACTGACGTCTTGCTCTGCACCGAGCATCAGGAGATCCCCTGCCACAGGAACGTCCTGGTGTCTAGCAGTCCATACTTTCGTGCCATGTTCTGCAGCAACTTCCTGGAGAGCAGCCAGGCCCGTGTGACCCTGAAGGGAATCTCTCCCAATGTACTCACGGGCATTGTGGAGTATGTATACACGGGCTGCATCACCATCACCATGGAGATTGTGCTCCCACTCATGCAGGCAGCATCTATGCTTCACTATGGAGGTCTCTTTGAGGCCTGCTCTATGTTCTTCCAGGACCAGTTGAGTCCAGAGAACTGCTTGAGCATGATCAGGCTCTCTGAGATCCTGCACTGTGAAAGTCTGAGAGACAGGGCAAAGGAAATGGCCGTCCAGTGTTTCTCTGATGTAGCTGCAACAGAGGATTTCTGTGAGTTGTCTCTTCCAGAGCTCATGTGCTACCTGGAGGATGACCGTCTTTGTGCTGAAGAGGAGCAGGTGTTTGAGACCCTCTTGGCGTGGATCCACCATGACCCTTTCTCAAGGCGTGGCGCCATCCACGATCTCTTTAAGAAGGTCCGTCTGCGCTTCATCCATCCAACCTACCTCTTCCAGTTCATTGCCAATGATCCATTGGTGCAGTCCTCCACCCTTTGCACAGAGATAATCGAGTCGGTTCGTCGCCTCATGCTCACAGCCAGCACCAAGTGTAGTCGTGAACTGAAACCACTCTGGACCACTCCGAGACGTTACACTTGCAGAGAAACACTGGTGGTGGTCGGGGGACGCAAAAACAATGAACAGACTTCACGAGAAGCTCTGCTGTATGACGAAAGGACTCATCGATGGCAGTGGTTGGCCAAGCTCCCTCTGCGCCTGTACAAAGCGGCGTATGTGTGCATTCACAGCATCCTATATGTCCTCGGGGGGCTCAGCCTCTGCATGGCTTCAGGCGACAGCTCAGTCAGTGCCACAGTTTACACACTATCCCTCAAAACCAACCAGTGGAGGACCGCAGAGCCCATGCTGGAGCCACGATTTGCCCACCAAAGCGTGTCCTTTCTACACTTCATCTTTGTTCTTGGAGGCATCGGGATTGACAAGCGCATCTCTCCGTTAGTAGAGAGGTACAACAGCATGTTTAATCAGTGGGAGGCCATGGCGCCAATGCCCACAGCTGTGCTTCATCCAGCTGTTGCAGCCAGTGATCAGAGGATCTATGTGTTTGGAGGGGAAGATGCTATGCAAAACCCAGTGAGGCTCATTCAGGTAAAGACTATTTCCATGAGCGGGCAGGAAGTTTGAACTTTAAGATATGCATGCTGGTTAATTATTGCGTCAATAAACTGACAAGTAGGATCTTGGATTGCTTGTTTATGTTTCTTGTTTTGATGCAGGTGTATCACATTTCTCGTAACCTCTGGTCTAGACTCGAGACGAGAACAGTGAAGAATGTTTGTGCCCCAGCTGCTGTCATAGAAGACAAGATCTACATCATAGGAGGTAGGCATTCACTATTATATACTAAGCTCACAAGATACAAATCATATTACCAAAGGATTAATGTTGTTTCAAGCAGTTCCATTTATTTTAAGGATCGTAGGTTTCATGATTTTTTATTTTTTTGTTCAACACAATGTTTACTTTTTGTGCATAAATCTCTAATTAATTTCTTTAGTCAAGCAAAAATAATGTTTTATTTTTTTCCATGGATAACTAAATTGACCTTATTGCATCAATTCAGATTTAGTAAATCAGTTTTTAGATGATGCCAAACAACCAGGATCTATCTACAAAGGGGAGCCAGAATAAAACCTGAATGCTGTACTGTGTGATAATGGGGCGTTGTTCAGTACAGCACAAGAAAACCTTTTGAAACTTTAAAAAAATGTTTGATTCCCAGGGTATACCCGACGAATGATTGCATACGATACCAAAGCCAACAAATTTGTCAAGTGTGAAAACCTGAAGGAGAGAAGGATGCACCATAGTGCTACAGTCATCAACAACAAGCTCTATGTCACCGGTGGACGCATCCTCAATGGCCATGATGTTATTGAGGACTCAGACTGTTTTGAGTGCTATGACCCAAAAACGGATGTTTGGACTTCAAAAGGTTCTCTGCCATACAAGCTGTTTGACCACGGCTCTCTGCCACTTGTCTGTGTTTCCAACAGGCCCAACCCACCGTAACCCACGACTCAACCAGCCACTTTGAAGCCAAAGCTTCAGGGTGTGTTCTTTACCTCTTCTTTGCTCTGACATGTTGGTCCACATCAGCGGAAAACCATTTCAGGCTGAAGATCAATCTCTCAGCGGCATGTTTGGTCCCGTTGACCTTTGTTTGAATCAAACAGGAGCCTGTGGAGGTGTCAGTACTTTGGAATCTGAGACAGGACTGAAGTGAGAATGTCAGAGATAACAAGAGTTAGTTTTCAAAGCTCTCTGCACTGATGTCTGCCCTAATTTGACTCCAAGTGTTGAAGCTCTCTTTTCCCAGACATTTACACAAAGCATATCACTCTGTAAGGCAGCTCTATTTTTCTTTTTTGTGATAAGTTAAACATAAAGGGAAATGTGTCTGAGCTCAGTTTGTATTGTAAAACTGATCTTTTGCACATCATATTTATAGTTGTAAATAAAACATTCCTTCTAATAATTGTGCACTCGATATTGAGAGAGGTTGTCACAGAGCATAAATGTGTCCCACGGTGTTAATAAAGTAATAAAGTTGTTTTGTGGGTTTGATGAAATGCTACAAGAAGCAACGGTTTTACTCTGACTGAACAAACAGGGCCGAAGTTATTCAGGTTTTAGGGATTTATTCATGTCTTTATGCCCTCCCCCCACTTCCTCCCCATATAAACAACATGTCTGCTCAGTGCAGAATTGTTTGAACAATAATTTTGCTGCCATCAGAAATAAAATAAGTTAAATAAAAGGTATAGCATTTCTTAAAGGAATACATAGTGCCCACTTCCCTGTAAATAAAGTGCAATAGTGGCCTGTTTACTGCAAGCGGAAGAGGAAATGATGGGGAAATTTTCAGCATTCTTCATCCAACAGCATAAATTCGCAACCATAATTTATTCAAAGATTTATGGTATGCAGCCTTTCAACCAACTTATCTGTGTCTTTAGGAGTAAATTGTTGTTGTTACTCATCATTCTTTTTTAAGAATTTATTTTTTTATGTTATAAAACAGATCTAAAGTCTGCTTGACTTGATTTTTCTATACCCAGTGAGTCATTTTCTCCACACACAAGCGTGTTATATGACTGTTAAGCAGCACTTTTGCTCTCAAAACACCACTAACATGCATTATATTTAACACGTGCGTGATGTTATGAGAATGCAGTGAATACGCTGCTTTGTGTCTCAATGTGACTGACGGGCGACCTCTCGACCCGGCTGCTCGTGTGCTTCTTTAAACGGGGGTGTCTGGTATGAGGAGCCCCCCACATGCAGAGGCTAAATATCCGGTTTCATGGGAGAGTATCTGGGATCCAGTTTCCCTTTTCATCTGTGTCCATTAGTGTTGGACCTGAAAGCAGAAAGCAATGTATGGAGTGTCTGATTACATGTGATGACTAAACAAAATGTTATCAGGCATACATGTTGTTTGAATTGATCAACACTCAACATTTGAGCTCATTTGGCCCTGGTTTGTGTGATTACTTGTGGGATGTCAGGTGCTGGGATGAGTCACCCAGAGCAGCATTTAGGATGAGCTGCTGCTTAACACGCAGCCATTTAATGACAGAGTGTTTGCTTCACTGCCTTTCAATGGAAACCAGTGTGAGGGTCACCCTTCAGGGAAGCTGTGACCGCGCAGGTTATTTTCAGTGCCTGTTACTAGCTGACCTAAGGATGGATTTTCATTTGCCTATTCTGTATGTGGGAGACCAGACAGATAATGTAAAGATAAAAAAAATACATCCGTTTTATCTGTTTATGTATTGTTTGTCGTTTTATTAAAACAAGCAGTAAAAAAAAAAAATTTTCCATGTGTTTTATGAACACAAACTTTGTTCACAATTAAATCTTCTTAAGTTGCATGTTACTTTTCACTTAGTTCCCATTACAAGCTGGTAATTTGTTTTATTTCAATGTTTGTTTAAAAAAAATGCTCAAACACTGAAATATCTCTCATCTTATCAGATGCGATTTCAAATGTTTAAATACAAATCATTCAGTGGGACTAGATGAATCTGTCCTAAATTCAGCTGTAAACTACCTAAAATTATTAGCTACAGCAACACGTTTGCATGACATTTTCTTTATGCCTCTGTCGCCCTCTATCGTCCAAAAACAGTTTTACAAAAACAAAAAATGAACTCTACTAGTTCAGATTAAAATTCATATATGTTTATATACAAAACAGGGTAATCAATACCAAGTTTAAAAATTATAACTTTATTAGAATTTCCTTTAAAAAAAAAGAATAGATCTCTGGTACAGCATGCACACATTCCTTACAGAATTCTAGGACTGTTTCATAGGAACACGGTGTCTTTATTTACAGGCTGGTTTGGTTATGTGTTTGTTTTCTGATGGGAGTGTGTGGCTGTTTGGGGGTGAGGGGGACTGTGAGAAAAGACATTTGAAAGAATACAAACGTCCCTTAATCACAAAGACAATTCTACTCTTAAAACATTCAATTCTGTGGGGCGTTTTAAGCCAATTTTAGCGTCTGTTAAACATTTTTGTATAGAGACCTTGAAAGATGGCACTAACAAATATTTTTTTTTTGTAGTAGTATTTTTTAAAAATTCCTACATAAACAAAAAAAAACTGTTCCAATTAAAGTGAAATTTGCAATTAAATAGGGGCATATTGTATTAACACAAAGTTTATGAGATAAATTAAACATAATATCAAACATATTACCGGTACAAACAAAAAACTTTTAAGAAACCTTAAACCTGACAAATTGTTTTAGCTTAAGTTTATTCAATTAAATTTAAATTTGGGACAATTGAGAAAATACAGCATGTACAAACCTTTCATTTAACTTTTGAAACTTTGAAACACAGAGGGGCAAAAAACAAGACCTTAGATAACCCTAAAATTTAGTTCATCACATGTATGTACAAAAGGTGTGCAACTCCAAAGGCATTCAGACATTACAATTTGGCACGAGGTACAGAACTCATACATTTTGAGTAAAAACAACTCTGATAAAAACATAAGACCAGATTTACTCTACACCTTGTCTCAGAGTTTTACCCAAAATATGCATTCGATCTGAGATGTTAAAGATGTAACATTTGGCATTATTTTTGCTAGAGGGATCAGAGAGAGGGAGGTGACCCCTGCATACCTGACCAGAGACGCTACAGTGCATTTCTGTCAAAAGACAATCTGTTTATTTTCCTGAGTGCAAAAGTAAACAGGAACATTGATAACTTACATTGATTGGGTCTTTGCAATATATACATGATATGACAGCTGCATGATGCTTTCTCTATCATTTATGGCAAACCTTTACTTTTATTTAGCTCACATATGTGACCTCAGCAGCTTCTTTCACTTAAATTACAACAAACTGTTGCAGACTCCTACAAGAACATGCTTTAAGAGTCTTGACACGTTAGGTATGATAACAGCAGCTTAACCTGAGAGGGGAACCTCTTAACACTCTTTACATTTTAAATTTATGGGTTTCTTTCAATAAATGTCCAAAACCTGGAAGAGGCATGAACCAAAGTGCACAAGGGGGAAGCCGGGTAGGGGAGTTTTATGTTCTACACCTCACTAATGGTGTGCTCCGAGGGTGCGAAGTTGATCGACCTGGACGAAGACATGTAGAAGGACTGAGTTTTGCGGTTAATCCGCGCCCTCTTGGAGGCCACAGACAGGCTGCGTTTGCTGGAGGTGATAATCTCCGTGATGAACTTCTTGCAGTCCACACAGACCTCCATGGTGACCCAGTCCTCCGTCAGCTCTTTGGGCAGCTCCAGCTCATCCGTTAATTGCCCGTCTTTGCTGCTGTGTTTCGACAACCTAAAGACAAAAAGAAAACGTTTAGAATCTGAAACGTTCACATCCACGTTGCTCAGTAGGTATTTAAACAATAACCTTCTTCGGAGACTGTGCCTGCTGTGTCCAGAACCAGAAGATTGTTTCTCTGACTCAGCTGGGGCAGAAGCTGCATCCGAATTTTCTTTAGTTGTGGTACCGGGACCCAGAGAGTAGATGGGCAAAGTAGAATAGGGCTTAGACGGTAGACGCATCTGGAGTTTAAAAAAAATAAAAATAAAGAGGATAAAATGAAGCTCTTGTTGAATTTTACAGAACAGTGTCAATGAACTGAAATGTGAAAGTTCAAAGCTGTGTCCTTTTACCTTTTTGGAACACTGGGCACACACTGGCCTGAAAACATGAAAAATAACCTTTAATACAAATATGCCTGACAAACATATTAAATATATATTAAAACATTTCTGAACTAAATGTTTTAAACAAACACATTTCTTCTCACAGATAAACTTAAACTAAATTCACTCTTTAGGATCAGTTTGCTGCAGCCCACTAACATAATTCAGCACTCAAACAGTTTCTTAATTATACCAATTGTTCTTTTTTTTTTTTTTTACAAGAGAAGTTGGAACATTTCTTCAAGATGTGAAATTGAAAATACATTAAACAGCAGGTACGCATTCTTACTTAATTGTGACAAAGGTTAAGACAATATGTGAACACTTTTTGTTTTGATCATTTTTTGTCATTTTCCTAAGAGTCCTAAAGTTCGTTGATTTTCTGTTTAAGTTAATTGTTTTAGGTAACACTGCCTCAGTTTACCTTTTGCAGAACTGGCAGATGTAGGACCAGGTGAAGAGGGAAAACTTTTTGGTTCGACATGTAAAGCAAATCTATAAAAAATAAATTACAAAAAAAAAAAAAGATGAAGAAATGAGAAATGTACACATAATGAGATCCATTTGAGTAAAAAGTGACAAGGGACCATTTTATCATTCCATGTAAACCCTACCTTTCCTTTTTTGAGAGCGTTGTAAACATCTTTGTATTGTTGAAACTTCTCCAGCTCAGCCTTGACGAGAACCTGCCTGATGTGCATCACCTCCTCCACCGTCAGAGTCAAACACTCCACAGGGTAGGAAAACTCCTCCTGTGGGAAACGTGCTCGTCACATCAGTAAACTAACAATTACAGAGAAACAACTACAAGATCCAGTAAATGTGCAACAGCGAAAGGTGATTGGGAAACCTGACAGTGAGACAGACACCAAGTGAACGGAAACGGGATGCTCAGCACCCGTTTAGAAAAGAAAAAAACACACAAAAAACCCACAAAATAAGGACTTACAATAAAACAATGATGGTGGAGACACAAGGTTTCCAAATATTGTGACAACCTCCAGGTTTTCTTTTTAGCAACACAAATAGTAAACTAACACAATGTCCTTCAGTTTAATGAAATTGTTTTTGTTCCTGTAAGTTTAACCACTGCATCACTGCAGCTGTAAATTTTTACAAAACCTTTCTCCTCCTTTTCTCCATTTGGCCATTTCCCCTCACTCCACAGACTCTGCTTTCACTCAAATAGATGTGGCACAATGTCTTGTTCGTGTAAAACTAATAAAGTGAATTACATAGGGCTTGGTTTGGTCTGCACACAGTTTGACTTGATGGTATGAAGCAACAGTAACATACCGTGCCCTGACCACTGCAGGCTGCTTCCACCTGACCAGCAGAAAGACAGAACAGGACATTCACGCTGAAGCAGAAGCTCCAACAAGCTAATCACATGCAGCATGTAGGATAAAACTCAACACAAGGCCTCCACCCATTCATGGATCATTTCAGAATCTGTTCTGTATTCAGTTACAGCTAACTTTGTTAAAGATAAATTATAATAACTTGAAAAAGAACAGTTTGGAACCTTCATGTCATAATTTTTGATATGTAGCATTAACTTCTTAACAATCAAAATATAA
This sequence comes from Millerichthys robustus, assembly GCA_034783495.1. NCBI lineage: Eukaryota > Metazoa > Chordata > Actinopteri > Cyprinodontiformes > Rivulidae > Millerichthys > Millerichthys robustus. The sequence goes on along the minus strand of JAVKLF010000121.1, from coordinate 7,822,258 downwards.
AAACTGTCTCATGATCGAAAGTCACTTGATGCAATCTTCCTCAAACGAAAGAGTTCAATGAAGGGTCAGACTTCATCTGACAACTGCATTATTGTAGCTCCATCACAACCCATGGTGGGGTCTCAGCTGCTGCTTACACATCCCTGCAGGGTCCACCCTAATTCCTGTCTGCAAATGGACCCTCCCAAACCGTCTGCCCTCGTTGACTCATTTAAGTAAGATGTAAAAACAATAAAGTACAATAAAACAGAATATTAAAAAAGTGTGGTGATGATTGTAAAAAAAAAAAAAAAATACATCAACCAAGTTACCTTGCCACTGGGGTTTCCCGCTTGCTGCAGAATTATATAAAAAGGATAAAACTGCAAGTCAGAACAAGGTAATGAATCAGAGTCAACAGGAGCCTTTAAAAGTTGACGGTAACTGTGACTAAAATCTTATTGATGTGAACTAAAGAAACTCAATTTCTCAAAACTGGAAGTACGTCTGAGTGAAGTGCTCAAAAACAGAAGTTGTCAGATTTTAAACAAGCCAAAGTCATCTCTAAGGGAGCCATTTACTCCCAGCTTTTAGATGTGTTTCACCTGTGTTGACAGATTTATTTTAGTAGATAAATCAGCCTCTGGTTTAGCACCTCAGGTCATTTTTTTAAAAACCAAGAATAAACTTGTTTCATCCAAACCTCTTGGTGCAGCTGTCTTGTGGTTTCAATTACATCCCATCAACATCACAGTAATAACATGACCGGTCACATGACAGTGAGAGAATTTTCTACCTCTACGATTCAAAGTCGATTTAGCCACATTGATAAAGTCTAATTTTAAAATGGCAACCTATTTTTCTCAAAACATTAAGCGTAACTATTAGTCTAAATAAAGGTAGTTAATGGTATATTAGTAGTTAGTTTAATTTAAACAATCCATTCAAGTTGAAATGTTTTGTAACACATTTCTGTCTGGTTATATTTGCATGTTACAACATTGACTTTTTTTTCTTCTATTACTTTAACATATTTGATTCAGTTATAAGTCCTGAGAACGCTGGCACTAAATTAGTAATGTCAAAGATTCTGTGCGTTTGCAAATCTTTCTGTAAATGTTAATCATAACTGTAGTTTGTTGGGGGTTTTAAACAGCAGTGATGTTAAAAAAAATGTCACTTCATCCAGGCATCAATAATCAATTTAAAAGGAATAATTTTTTAAGTGAACTGACCAAAGACTTGGTGCTTTGTCTAGACAGTGGTAAGAAAGGGCGAGCACTGGAGGAGCTCGCCCTCTCAGAGTGCCGCCTCTGGAGAGGTTGATGTTTCTCAAGCTGCGAGGCGGCAGAGAGGGGCAGAAGCTTTTGAGGTGCTGGAGATGTGAGACATAAAAAAAAGGAATATATTAAAAGAAAAAAAGAGGGCCACTGGAGAGCAGAGAATGTTTTATTATAACATGTTGATAGTTAATTTATACCTTTTTTCCCCACAACAGACACAGCAGATGTGTCCTCTTTTAAAGAAGAGGACCGACTGGAGCTGCTCAGTGTGGGCTCCTCCTATCAACCAGGATAAACAACATATTAAGTAGCATGTCACAAGTAACTTAACACAACTTTAAATATCAAATAGAAAAACAAAAGTTGGGTCTATTTGCACTGTAAATATTTACAGGTTTTGTAAGATTCAGACAACTTACGTCAGATTCGGAGCTGTCCAGCTCGGCCAACGTTGGCGCCTTGAGCAGCCTCTTCCTCTGGGTCAGCGGCTGTGCTCTCTGAGGGGTTCCTGTGGTACCACTGGCCAGAGACCGGGTGCTGCCGACAAACTTCCTCTGCGCATCAGGAGAGTCTGTGGATGAAAAATAAATCGTTCAGTTGAAAAGTATCAACATACTGTAGTTGTGCAAGCGCCACAGATAAAACAACCCATAAACACAGGTTTAGGCAGGGATTTGTTCACTGCCACGTTGAATAAATGAAGCAATCAGCTACAATTAGATTGATTTGTACATCACCTGAACTGCGGAACAAGTCCTGGGGGGTACTGATGCTCTTCCCTGCTCCTGTAGACAAATTAAGGGAATAAAACCTTCAATTGGTGCAAGTAGAAAAACACATTTATTTCTAATGGTAGACCAGAGACCCACAGGGAGGATGTAACAGCAGCAGCAAACATTTGTAGGACTAGTTGCAGTGCTCTACACTCAAATATAAAAAAGTTGTGTGTAGCTGGAAGCACAGAGGGAGAGGTATGTGAAGGAGAGTGCCACAGAAGCAGAGACACAAAATGAGTGCAGCCACAGCGCTAACTATTTTCACTATCTTCTAAAGGTCAATGTTGCATTCAAACAGCCGACAATTAGGCTGAATGGGAGGTAGATTATTGCTGTGACATTATGTAATCTCTCACACGAAGCGAGCAGATTAGACAGCGGGGTGATATTAAAATCTTATATTAGTGAAACCCTCTCAGTTTAACCAGCAAAAACAAAGAGAAAATCAACATCAAAATGTCACATCGTGAGATGAGGCTGCGCTGCATTGACCCATGTTTTTCTCATGCTTTCAAAACTGTTTTTATCTCAACCACCTTTATGTGACAGTAGTGTGTCTTACATACAAGATGACAAATGAACCAAAATGTTTAAATCAGGGAGACGCAGGAGCTAACTCTCTAAATAACCCAGAATAACACACAGGTTCTACTGAGAACACAAACAGGTGCCATGAAATTTACCTGATGAGTCAAAACTGTAAGACATGCTAAGAGGTCGCATGACTGACAGAAAAGAAAGAAAATGAAAGCAAATGTTATGTCTGCTGAAAACAAGTTGTTAGTAAAATACCTGACAACATGTCAAACTGATACCCAACTTCAAAAGCAAATACTTTCAAACAAGACTGTCGAGTTATTTTTAAACAGGACATTTATCAATCGAACATACTTTTAACACCAGCAGGCTTTCAAGGAACAAAACCCCAGCAATCAAAATGATTCTTGTTTAAACACTGTAAAACCTACGATTAAGCAAACAGATAAAAGCTGTTAAGAATGATTAACGCAGTTAGGGCGGGTTTTTTTTTCTTTTTCCCCAGAGTGAGTAGTTTAGACTCAAAGAGCAGTCATGGTAGGTTAACAGCTGTTTTCACTTAGAGAGAACATATTTGGATATCTTAGGAGGTTATCTGTTTATGCAAGTAACTATTACTGCGCAGAATTATTAGGCAACTTAGTTAAAAAACCAAATATATACCCATCTCACTTGTTTATTTTCACCAGGTAAACCAATATAACACAAAATTTAGAAATAAACATTTCTGACATTCAAA
>JAVKLF010000121.1:7773062-7800378 GCA_034783495.1 Millerichthys robustus | reverse complement strand
GGGGGGGGGTTTGGATTGCATATTGCATGTGTTTGCTTGTCTGTTAACAAAATGTCACTTCAACCAGTAGAGCAATTTACTGGCAGTAATCACGACAGCTACTGTAATCAACATTAATAAACACCACAACATCTATAATTCAGTCACTTTTACAAAAACTGAGTAGCTGGTAGTAGCTACAAATCATTTCCATTACATTTTCTTAAAACACATATCCTTGTTTAAAAGTTAAGCATGCAGGGTGGCATTTATTTTTTAAATGACTGGGATTCGCTTCAAAGTGGACTTTTGAATCTCTTAGAAAATAATTTAGGATAATTACAACCTATACAGTTAAGTATAATATAACAAATAAACTGATTACCAAACCAGTGTTTAAAAGATAATCAAGTAAAGTCATGTAATGTGATTTATATGAGATAAAAAACTATCTTACATCACTCATAATAATAGTCCCTTCAATAGCCAATTTCAGGTCAGTCAGACCTGTGCGCACCACAGAGATTATTCTTTGCATTCGATCTACTTCCTGACGCAGAAAGATGTTCATTGGGTTAAGAGCTACCATCTTCAGCAGCCTGGCTTTGACCTGAATACATCAAAAATACACGTTTTAGATTCAGTCAGTGCTTGAGTCTGTGAATAAAATCCTGATGATGAAATCAGCTGACCTCATGTGGTACATAGTTAGGAGGCAGTTTATCCAACATGTCTTCTGCCATGTTGTAAACAACAAACTCTCGAGTCAACCCTGAGCCTCCTCCACTTTCCTTGGGCTGAATGTTTGTGATCGTGTTTAAGACTTCAGCTGATGTGTTTGTCTGGTATCTAGTTAACATTTAAAGTAAAACAGAAATGCAGTGTTGATCACAGTATCAGACATTGCGAGTACAATATTTTCTTACCAGTTCTGCTGCTTCAGAATAACACATGGGTTTGCTTACGTGATGTCAGCATTTGGATGGAGCCCTAACACTTCGGGTGAATCCACAATTGGCAAACCCTGAATGTGATCCATGTACTCCTCTACTGTCTTGCACACAGGGATTGTATAGCCAGTGGAGAAGGAAAAGGATGTGTCAAACATCTTTTTACTGAACCACACCTGCAAGTTAAAACACATCCATGTCATGTAGCATAACAAAGACAATCCAAAATGAAATTTTAAAGAAATCTACACAAGACTGGGATTATTACACGAGCGAAACACTTCAATAATCGCTTGTCATAGTCATCTGTGACCCTTCCTCCATATTGCACCTCAGCAAGCATGTATCGTACAGTTACCCACGAAATATCCTGTGGGGGGAGGGGAAGGGGCACAAACTGGTCAATGAGGCAAAAATAACACAAAAATAATTTACCACCACCCCTGAGAAACACTCACCTTCTTGGGACCACAATCATCCAAGTGTCTTTCAACAAATTCAACACTTGCTGAGAAATCAGCAGAGTTGAACTCATAGGGTATGTTCCAACCCAAAGGTCCAAATTTGCGCCGTTCCTGTAAAAGCAAACAGCAAACAAACAAACAAACAAAAAAGCTGTGTGTGAAAATTGTCAGAAACCAGAAATTAAACAGAAATTCATAAACTCTGAAGAGCAGTTTTCAAGACTATTTGTGAGAATAATCTTTTATAACACTTAACTTAGAGATGAAATGCTTGTTCTCTAAAACTGGTAAGTACACAAACATGTTAGACTAGATCGTAACTCAAATAGAATTTAATTCAAAAAACACAAATATTCACTTCTTTCTTAATAAGCACGTTATCTAATAACCACACATTTAAAACTTTTATCTCACTTCAGTAATAAGGCTAAGTACTCTATTTGCTTTAGCTTGAGCCAACCATGCATTAATTTATCTTTAAATAAAAATATATTTCAACTATATCCTCAGAATAGTACCTGAACAGCAGCATGCAGAAAGGCTACACTGTACAGCATAGGTTTCCACGTAGGCAGGTTGCTGGCTTCCAACTGGTTCTGTGAAATCCCTGCAAACGTTCGTGTCAAACCAGCACGTATTCCCTGTGGCGGGTCGTTGGTAAACTTGATAGAGGACTGAGAGGCAAGAGGTGAGTACGTGCACTAAGTGTACCACAGTCTTTGTAAAAGTCAAGTCACAACGTTAAGTAATACATAAAATAATAAGTAGGATTTCCTTTTTCAGAAGTGCTTCTCTTTGTGTCACCTGTAGGAGTGTGATAGAGAATCTATCATGTGGTTCCGTGGTGATCCACACTCTGGAAGTATCATGCATGGTCTCTGCAGATGTGATCGTTTCAAGCAGCTCATCCATGAACTCCAAGCCCAGGTGACAATTTTGCAGAAGAATCCAACCTCCCTATAAATATTCAGATACAAAGGCCAAGGATTGGTGAAACTGTCAGTGATTCTTGAACTTGAGCTACTGCTCTTATTTTCCCTTTAGATTCTGGCAACATAAAGGTTTACAAATGCAATGCACTACTTAAGTAATTTCTATAAACACCATTGTCATTGATGTCTTCAGAAGCTTCCTTGCATGAACCTCTTGTCCTTGTCCCATGGAAATTGGTCTGCATTCTATAAAACAAAATAGTTTTACACAGACTTCAGGAAATAACCTCTTAAACCTCCTACTGTCCTTGGGTCAAAATAACCCAAGTTCATTAAAGATGCACTATTCTTAAGCCTCTATATGCAATAAATTGAGTTTTTATATACAATACAGACTTTTTCTTATAAAAATGTAAATTTACATTTCAAAACTGGAATAGGTTTCCCGACTGTGATACCCTTTTCCATATATAGACAGAGACATGAGAACTTCAGAGTTAGGACAAGATCTTAAAAGGCTATAAAAGGGCAAGAGTGCTCACCAAGCTGAAGTTTTTTGCAAAGTACTTCAATTTGATCTGAGGGATCTGAACCCATAGAAAGGAAGCAAATTAGGGGGGTACGAGGGTCACTTTCCTCCCATGTGTTGTGAAGATCCAAAATTATGGGTTCGGCAAACTTTGTGCCCATAGAGTCTTCCACATACTTCATTGCTTGAGACAAAGTACGATCTGGGCACCAACACCTGTGAAAAAAACAAGATGAATTTATTATATTTTATTGCTTATTTTACCAAACATGAGGCAGATCAGTAACGGAGTTCAACCTTATCAACAAAAGTTTATGGAAGACATCGAGAGAATGGTATCCATCTGGAATGGGACTTTCCTCTGGGGCGTCAAGATTGAGCCACTTTTTCCATTGCTTTCCATTTAGAGACACCTTTGAAACATGTGATTAGTAGCACTGATACAGAATAAACTACAAAGAATACACAACTGCAGACCAATGAACTAACACTCACTTGATTTATAATATTTGCAAACTTTGGCAGCTTACTGAGCTCCACTAAATTTAGCCACACCATATCCAGGATCCAGCTGAATGGCTTTGCTGGACACGTCTTCAGGTCAAGAGCAGCACCTCCTATTTGTTTATCAAGAAACAATGTTGTATTATAGCCTGTCGTGACAAAAAATATATATATATTCTTCTGTGATTAATGACGTCCTTGCCTTTAATAAGAATCTGGAACTGTCTGTGTTCTATTTTGTTGTTCTGTAAGTCAATCTTTAGGGCCAGCAGGAGTGTGAAAATGAACTTGTGGTTTTCATACAGACCCCTGACTGTGTACCTGAAAACCTCAAATGTCAAATATTCAATGATGTTTGCAATTCGTTTCTGAGTTTCCGTGGACTTTTCAGACCTGTGAAAAGATATTCAGGAATAAATAATAAGAAACACAGTCAGAGAAAAGGCATTATTTTACCAAAGTAAAGCTGAAGATTGTTACTCACACAGGTAGCCTGATCATATACTGTAAATGTGTTGTGTTTCATTTCAGACAAATTTAAAGGTGCAAAATGCAGTGTGTTCAGTGTGTTTATTGGCCGTTGTATAAATGCTGCCATAGCGCTGTTTTACAATCAAAACAAGTATTTGGCAGACAAGTGACTAAAGCTAGCTTAGGTGAAACCGTACCTTTGAAGAGACAGATCAAATACTTTGAGGAACTGACTCAGGGACGTCTGGTACATAACATTGACCATGCTCATTTCTGTGATAAGGAAGTAAAGGATGCTTCCTCGAGAAGCAACAGGACGATATTCCGCTTGAGCTCTATTGATCTTCATCTCTGCTTCTGCTGCAACACTGAGCTTTGCACTAACTTCAACTGCAGTTTGTTTAGTTGTGTGCAAAATGCCAATCATGGAGTCATCATCGACTAAGGAACCTTTATTTACGCAAACAGAAAAAGGTCATTTGTATTCAAATATATACTCATACATTACATTAAAGTGTCTTTCTTACCTTTTGTGGAGCTTAGTTTATACAGCAAGTTGTTTTCCAACTCCTGCATCTTTCTTTTATTGACAGTTACATCTTCTATTAGCTTTAATCTTTCTGCCTCTAGTTCCTGTTAAAAGACAGAAAATAGTAAGATTAAGGTGCAACCAAAGGCTAGTCAATAGTATATACCATAATAACAAGTCCCTTAACCACTGTTAACTGTTATTTTTAAACAATTTTATATTATATGTAATTTTTAACTTGTAAAAGATTTCTAGAGGAGATCATGGACTCTGACCTGTTTCTCTTGGAGGATGACACGACCAAGCAGTTGGTTTTCCAGACCCTTCATGTTTACAGTGAAGTCAGTGATGGATGTCTTGGCACTGACTTCTGGTGTGTAAGCTGGATTAGGCAGTTTGGTTGTTATATAGAGCCGAAACCCATCCATTACATTTATTTCTTTGTCTCCGACTTTAACCTAAAACAAAACAGAGCAACGAATAACAGAGTACCGTATTAAAAAATGTTAAATTGTGTTGTTTAATTGATGGTTATGATAAGTGAATACCTTGAAGCTGGTCCCAGATTTAATGAAGTTTTTCTCAAGCACATTGTCTAGAACAGGGTCAAGTTCCTCAAATATATCTGCAATAAGCAACGGGCGTCCCAAAGAAAGACAATCTTCCAAATGAGTACGAAACAATTTATGATTGAATGAAGTGACCTGAAAAAGAAATTACGGTATAGTTTACTTTCATTATATGCACGACTGAAGTACTTAACTCGAGGTCAAAATGTCAGAACTTATGGCTCTATACTTGAAGTCCATTCGCCTCTTCTTTCTTCTTTATCCAGGCCTTTCCTTGTGTTTGTGGATCAATTAGGAGAGGATATCTTGATGCTTTAGTGACAATGATGCCATTCTGAACAGACAAATCATCTCCTGGGAGGCCCTGAAGGTTCCATTCACTTATCTAAAATATAAACAGAAACATCAATGCCTTGAAATACCTACTAATTCAAGCAGTGATAAAATTAAATGAAGGTTGTTCTTACAGTGGGAGGGTCGACAAGAGAAGAGATGATGTGGAGGTTGTCCGTAAAAGGGATTTTGTGGCGCCGAAGCTCCGCCTCCCAGACATCTTTCAATAACATAGTGCGGAAACTCTGGTTGAATGGCCCACAGTATGACAAGAAGCCAGTGAGCTGAAGCACGTTGCCCACAAGTCTAACAAGAAGAAAAAGTTGGCAGGTTTTATTTAAAGACTGTTAATGTCGATACAATTAATATGTGCTTTTGTATTTCGTTTAACCAAAATTCTTGAAACTGTTTCACTAATCTTTGTAATTGTACATTTTAATATTCAGATATAATGTTTAACTGTAACCTGCCTGTTAATTTGTGATTTAAATTCTCTGCTTTGTTCTATCCAGCGAGCTTTCTCTCCACTAAGACCATCTATAAGCGCAGAGGCAGCTTGCATTTTCTTTTTACACATCTCAGCATCATCCACCAGGATCTGAAAGAAAAGATAATTATCACTTACTGTTTCAATGCTGCAACAAAAGGAACCTTGATACATCTGAAAAGGGCTATTGAGACCTGTTTCTCTTTCATTGCTGCATCACATTTGGCCTTGACTTTGTCAAATTCAGCTTGTTTTTCAGCCAGCTGAGCCTCAGCCTTGCTTAGCTCATTATTAGCCACGTTCAGACGGCTTTCTTGAACGGCCAGGTTAGCCTGAGCAGAAAGTAAAGTGAACAAAACAAAACAATATGCACCAAGAGCTTGCACATTTTTGGTAATGTGTATATTAGGAATGCATTCCATTTTACACAGTAAAACATAAAAATTTTGCAAGGTCAAATCTAGCATTCTTGTTCTATTCTTTACATGTAAACAACTTGACGCAGGATATAACGGAAACTTTTATATAAAAAGACACCTCACCATGAGTGGCAACACTTCTTTGTTAATGGCATAATAAGAAGCCATAGCACGGGTCCATGCTAGCAGGCCAGCCACATTACCACACACTTTTGTGGCATTTTCCATCGTGTAATCCTCCATGTCAAAGTACGGCTTCAGTAGCTCCACTGTTTCCTCTGTAATTTTGTCCTTTGGGAACTGCTGGAGGGATGTCAGAAAACCAGGACTACTCAGAAGCTAAAGGGTGTGTAAAAAAATGAAATATTTATTTCCAGAGGTGCTAAAAAAGCAACACTGAAATTATTGTTTTAACATAAATATGGCAATTAACCACAACAGCTAAAAATTATTCACCTTCTGTGCTTCTCCCCATGATGGCTTGATGCAGTTTCTTTCAGGATCTATTGAGACAGTGTCTAACTTTTTGTTAAATAAAATCAAGCAGCAGTCCATGATCCTCATGATCAGATTTGGAGGCTTGGCCAATTTTCTTACAGTGGCAATGTCTGCTGGTTTGATTGTCTGAAAAATGTTTATGTACAAGTTAAATTTTTATTGCATATGGTGTAAATATTTTAAATATGTTCAAGAAAGTCTCAGAGATCTTACATTTAGTGCAGCGGTAGCTGCTTCTAAAGCTGGCCTGGCTGCCTCCAGTTTTTTCTCAGCTACAGCTTTCTCTTTCTCAATTCCTTCCACAATATTCTGGGCCTTATCCTTCACAACCTGGACCTCATTCTTTACTAAAGTTGCAGCCTCAGCGCTAACTGTAACTTCTTCTAACACCTAGAAAAATGCAAAAACAAATATTCTGGTATATAACTTAACACATGCATGTATTTATCCTGGCTTTTAAGTTTTAATAATAATTACATCTGAGAAATGTTTACAAAATAAAAACATACTTTTAAAATAAATTCATCAGTAAACGTACTTTTGTGCTAACTAACAGTGTGTGTAAAATCTGTGACAACTTCTATGTTGTTTGGAATGGGAAAGTAGTGATTTAAGAAAAAGCTACACATAGGTATCCATCCATCCATCCATCCATCCATGTTTACATATCATAGAATATTGGCCATTCAATTATTTACCTTGTCAGCTTTGGCAGATGCAATAACAAGCTCTTTTTCCTTTATCACCAGATCCTTTGCAAGCTTAGTCACTGACTCACCAGCTTCCTTCAGTTTGTCCAATCCTGAAAATCAGTCATTTTTTTCCCATGAGAAAACTGGAAGTTTTTTGACACATCATCTTTCAGTCTGAACAGAATGCCACATGTTTAATTTTCTTACCAACATTCATGCGCTCAGCTAATGTGTTGATGTAGTTGTACTTTTCAGTGTATAATGTTTTGTAGCCATTTATAAAAGACAGGTATGATTTGGGGGTGACATGAGCCCTCCTTCGGAACCTAAAAGATAAACATCATACCACTTTAAATAAATGTATGTTTTGAAAATAATAATTATTGAGAATATACAAATAAAGTCTTACAAAGCAAATGTTTACACAAAATGTTCTTAGTATAATTGTAATACCTTTCAAAGTAACTTTCACAGGCATCAGATACTTTATCGTGATAAGTCCCCATGACGGTCATCACTGAAGTCTTCACATCAGAAGTGCAAACCATTGGAAATTCTGATAAGAAATAGGTGGACACAGCAACCAAAGCTTCATTGGGCCAAGGACTGAACCAATCCATGGTGCAGCCTGAAATCAAGCCTGGAAACTTCAAGCATCTGGAGCGAAACTTTTGTCCCACCTTAAAACAAAAAGAACACAAAAAAATCTAAGAAAAAAGTCACAGAATTTAGTCATTACTTTTGGGACACAAATATACAAAGTTTAAACCTACTGGCGAGAAGCAAAGAACGACATGCAGATTCTTTCTTGCCCGGGATATAAAGTACTCATAGAGGTTGTCAAAAGTTGGTGGAATGCGAGGAAACTCTTTTTTCATATGTGGAATCAGGTTTTGAGTGATCTCCTGTATCTCATCTTTAGCAAAAAGATTGGAGACCTGCACAGTTTATTCAGAATGAACATAATTATTAGGACCATAACAGACTTGAAGCCTAATCTTTTTTTTTTTTTTTGGTTAGAACAGGTAACTCTGCATTGAAAGCTATCTTTTATTATTAACTAAGATCGGTTCTCACCTCTCCAGAAGAAAGGACATTGTTGAGGTATTCAAGGAAGGCCTCATCCTTGATTTCATTGTCAGTAAAAATGAAAGTGATGCCTTTACCTTCAGCCCCAGCTGTATTGTACAATGTTTTGAGGTCATCCGTGAAGTTATTCATGTTGTACGTTCTAAAAGAAAACAAATATCAAGGCCCCATCATTTCATTTTTGATGTGTATGCAGTGAAAAAGATGCATTGATGACAAACGCTGTACTGAAAAGCAAAACCACTATTTGTTTGTTTTTCATTCTACTTAAAATTGTGAAAGTTCATGAAATGATTTGCCTCATACAGTTTCTACCTGGTCAGTGTAATCTGGAAGATGTTGTATCCAGCTATGTATGAGGCTAGGCGAGTAAGACTCTGTTTTCCTGATCCTCCCACTCCCACAAGTAGGGCATTTCCATTATCAGTGCGAATGATTCGAGAAACCTTTAGTAAAGAAAAACCTCAATATTATCCGAATATAAGATGTGTTACAGGTATGCTAGGTTTCTTTTTTTGACCTTGATGAGATGAGTCATTGCATCTTTAAAGAAAACCAGATCCAGGCTGGTGCCTTTACTCCTCTCATTATGCTGAGTCTGGTACGTCTTCAGCTTCTCGGATAAAAAATCAAAATCTGGCATCTGGAAGAATGTTAGGTCACAGATTATAATGACAGGTCTCTTCAACAACTGACTAAATAACAATATCATCTGCCACAGTTTTCACATACTAGCTCATAAATTTTAGGGGCATCGAAACAGGCATCCTCGTCTTCCTCTCCAGTTGGCTCAGGTGCATCTCGAAGGAAGTCCACAAAAAATGGCTCAGGATGAAGTCCTGAGACGAGATTTGGGTCAACGTGTTCTTGGATGACACGAGATATAGCTTTCTCAAACCACTCTCTGTCTTCAAAGCAAATAAACCTGCAACAAAGTGACATCATTCTTCTACCTTTGAGCCATAAGAAGAGAAAAACAAAAACTATATAACCACATTACCTGTCTGCTATCACCCTGGTACATTCATTCTTGAAAAGAGCCAGTAAAGTTTGAATGTTCTGACACTCCTCTGCCTTAATGTTTAACATTCCTTGCCAAATCCTGGACAAGTCTCTCAAATTGAAAATGTAGTGGAATTTTGATGGCGTGGGAAGCATTTTGACCTTAAATAATGACCAAAAAGGATAACATTTTTTATGAATAAAATCTGTTCCTGGTTTAGATTTCAGATATTTGAAGCAGTTACCTTTGTCCACTGCCACAAAATTCTCCCAGCAGATACTAAATCCTTGATCATTGCTGATATGCTTGGGTTGAATTTCCTGCATTCATTGAAATATCCACAGCCAATTACACCTGCACAACAAGAGAATGTAAAAAATGTTGGCTATCAAACATAAAATCTACAGTAAGCAAAACTAAAATTAGAAACATTTCGAAATGCTACCAAAGATCTTGTCAATGGAAGTGTTGGATGGCAGAGTGCAGTTAAAGATGGTGAACTGTCTCTTCAGTCTTTGGGGAATGTCGTTTCTCCCCCCACCAGGGTGAATCATAGCAGCCAGTATTTGTACATCTTCAATCGTTATGAAATCTCCTGGTTTGTCCAAACTGTACATGCCGCTCATTTCCATCGTTTGGCGAACTATCTCGTTGGTGATCTGATAAAGGAACTTCATTACAAACTGACTGAACTTGAAAAAAATAACCACACTTTTAAAACAGATGTATAGAAACCTGATCTCCCCATTCGTTAACAATAGGCATATTTATGTCATCAATGAAGACTGTCATCCTGCGTCCTCCTGGGGGTCCATAGGTGCTGCCGATTCTTTTCTCAATATAGCTTTCCATAGATCGCTGTACATAAATATGTTTACATTTTTAAATCCAAACTCAATACACACGTTTAGGCATGCAAACCAAAAACAATATTTTACCTGAAACATTACGGGTTCTGTGGCAGATGAGAAGTTCAAAGACTTGAACAGGTCTGTCTCAGGGTCATACTTTTTAGTGAAGCTTTTGATCATCACGGTCTTAGCTGTTCCTTGTTCACCAATAAGCAGGACAGCCTGTATACAGTATGTAACATGTTTATTTGTCACAACCAAACAAATTATATCATCTTAAATGCAAAACAATTCTGTTGAAAGGCACCTTGCGTTGTTTGGTGATCGTTTCCAGCAGAAAAGCGGTTCGTGTGTTATCCACATTTGGCACAAGAATGGAAGTGTAGTTTGGCACATGGTCAGTGGGATAGATATACTGCCCCACGTGTTTGTTCCAGTGACACCATTCACCTAATGTAAAAGTTGTCATTGTTATATTATGTTATAAAACTGTTCTTCCACTGTAACAAACATGACTGTTTTGTTGGTGCCAGTTTTGACATATACACATGTTCTGGTTTTGTGCTGAAATTTGTGGCACACAGCAAAAGTTTCTACATATTTCTTTGGGTAAAAAAACTTTGGATGTAAAAAGTTAAATACTGTTTGAGTTTCCAACAACCATTAAAAAAGAAGCAGCATCAGGTCATTACTGCAAATTTTACCAAAACACAAACAATTTATTAACTGTAACATGACTTTACCATTTGTGTCAACCATGTACTCAAATAAAGTCTCTCCAGGCTTTGTTTGTGGCACATCAATTTTGCTCTCATGACTTTTCATAAACAGCTCCAGTTTGTCTCTATCCTCCAATTCCAAAACGGCCCCCAGGCTCCACATCAAGCAAAAGACAAAGAGGCGCTCAAGGTGCTTGATGTCAGCAAAACCCCCCATCTCCTTGGTTGGAAGGAGACCCTCCAGTAGATTAACAGACTGAAGACAAAACATAAGAAGACAATAAGGTGTTCAAACATTTTAGAAAGTGAGTTTAGAGTTGAGTAAATTTTTTTCAGTATGTTTCTGAACACTTACCTGCATTATATAGTTACACTCCAAAAGTTCCATCTTGGGTTTGAGGTTTTGCTTCAAATATAAGTACAAATCCTCAAAGATCTTGTCGTATAAACTCAAAATGCTTTCTGCATTTTTTGCATTTCGTCTTTTAGCCCAACTCTACAATATAAAAAATGTTCTATCCAGTCCTCTTGTTGATAAAGAAATGTTCCTTTCTCAAAACAAAAATGTTTTTGATTTAATAACATAACTGTACCTGGAGTATGGGTTTCCAACTTAGAGCAGAGGAGCTGATAAAAACCATACCCACACGAGACACAGTAGCAGGGGAGGCGTTGTCCATGTTGTGCACCTCAAACACCAACTTGCAGGACGGTGACATGGTGATACGGTCACCATTAGCCAGGGTCAGTGTTTTGTTATCATCCAGCACTGAGTTGAGGTTCTCAATCCAAATGGCATCCACAGGACCATCCAGAACAATCCAGATGGCCTCCCCTGAAGAGTACATATTAGGATGCAATTACACTTTTCACTTCTCTTACAAGCTCTGTCACTTTTTGGGGGAATATTAATGCCAACCTAAATTTATAAAAATGTTGCATTTACAAACCTTTTTTTGCTTTAAGTGACTTCCTCCAGAGCGTTGAAAAGATTCCGTCTGTCCAATCGTTGGTGGCTGCATCCAGGCGACCAAACATCTGAGAAGCAGTGATTGCTTTGGGGTTCATGCGCATCTCTTTGTGAGGGATTCCACATTCAGTCATGGACCGCATGAGAATGTTGATAACTGTGGTCTTTCCAGCTCCACTTGGTCCCAAAGTCATCAACCCGTGGCGGACTTGAGAAACTTCATATAGCTAATCATGACATTTCCATTTTAGGTAAAAGTGTAATTTCCAAAAAACAATTTTACAACAAGTGCTTCATAACCAGGTGATTCAAAGTACCTGAACAAGCTTGAGGTTCCATGGTGGGTGGTTGATAAGACCAGCCTTTTCAACTTGATGGGCAACAGCAGATTGGAGCTCAACATATGAGCTTCCATCCAACTGGGTACTCGGGAACAGGTCATTGATAAGATTAAGAAAGAGAGGCTCATCCTCATCCACCTGAAAAGTTAAAAAAGAAAGATTTTTAAATACATCACTCCGTAAATGAACGAAGTACTAAAAAAATGAAATGACCACCCTGTACCAGTTTGGACAGATTCATGTCACGCAGTACTCTCATAACAATGCTGGACTCTGTATCATCAGGTCGAGCTCTTTTAGAAGCTCCAAGTGTTCTTAACACAGACAGGATATTTCTTAGTCCAAAGTCATAGTGAACCTGAAAAAAGCAGTTTAGTTTAAGCAAGCCAGTTATCACACAACCTATGTTTTAAGTTTGAGTTTCTTGAGAGTCACCTGTTTTGTAAGTTGTTCCTCACACAGTTTGTAAAGAACAAAGAATTTCTGTGCCAAAGCAACATTGTCGTTAAATCCGCAACTGGCAAGTTTTACTCTCATGATGATCTGTCAAAGAAAGAGGAGTTTGATCGGATTAAAATAAATGAATTAAAGATTCTCTCTATAAATGCAGACTTGACTCACCTGCCGGTCTGGTACCATCATTGACACTGTCCTAAATTGCACTTTTAAGTTTTCAGGAAGTTCTTGGCGACCAGCATATCCAGGGTTCTAGGTACAAAGCAACGATGTTTTTGCATAACTTTTATAAATATGAAATGTTCAAGCTAATGCTAAAGTTTGTTTTACCATAGTGATAAACAGCCCAAACTCTGGATTCAAATCCACACAGTCTCCATCAGTAAAAATGAAAGAGTTTTTATGTTTTTTGCGTGCTGTCAGAACAATATAGATCTGTTGAGCAGCAACCGAAAGCACTGGCAGATCAATTCTGTTGAACTCATCAAAGCAGCCCCAGGACCCTGACTGTGCGAGGCCTAGAAGAAAACCCACATTAAATACAAACTAAATAATGACAGAAATGAATCTGTATACCACTGCTTGAACTGTTCAATGATCAAAGATACCTTTATATATCCTGCCAAGTCCTCTGAAGTCCATCTGATCAGAGCAGTTGAAAACCACCACATACTTGCCAAGACAGCGGCCCATATCTTTGGTGGTTTCAGTCTTACCCGTGCCGGCTGGGCCAGCTGGAGCCCCTCCCATGCTCATTCCCAGAGCCTGGGCCAGTGTGATGTAACACCTAGGCAAATAAAAAGCAATTTTGGAATGAAACATATTTAAAACTACTAGAAATATTCTGTTTATTATTTTTCAAAAGCAGATTCCACATTTCGTGCCTGTCAGTCAAAGGGGTGATGACCAGACGATCAGTACAACCCAGGAATTCATTTTGATATATAAAGTCAATATTGGTAATTGACACAATGACCTCGTCCATGTCCTCCTTGAAGTAAAATCGGCTCTGCTTCAGCCATTCAAAGTCACTAACACACTTTATACGCTTATTTACCTAGGGTCAACAGAAAAAAAGATCTTAATACGGTACATAAAACAGAATTATAGCCAATAACTGGCAAAAAATGTGTTTCTTTTATTCATAGTTCAGAAAAATTTTACAAAGAACTTACCAGGTCATTAAAAATGTCATACTGGTGCACATGGATTGTGACAAGCGTCTCATATTTGACTCGGTCAAACTTGCTAAGGTCACAGGTGGTCTGTTTAATGAGCATATTCAGTAGACTGAGAAATTTCTTTTTGGTAAGAAACATAATTTCTTTGTCATCTTCAGCATTTTCTAGGGCCTCTTCTGCATTTCTTGTCCAAAGCATCTGAATTCCAAGCAAGCCCACCTAAAAGCAAAAATCAGAGAATGAACAAAAAATGTATGAATGAGGATGTAAAAACTAGAAACGCAGACACAGAGTTTGTAGCTGTTATTAGATTACAACTTATCTCCCCACACTTCAAGGGTTTTTACATTTGTCATTTTACTAACTTTTGATACCATGTTTATCGTAAAGTTAGTTAATCATCTGAAGCAAAACCTTCCTTGTCACAGATTAAAATCAGGTGGTGAAGATAAATTTTTATACAAAAAAATCACATTATAAAAGTATAAACCTACTAGTTTGTTGTCAGTTTGGCATTTCAAATCAACCAGCTAAACAAGTCTACTACCAGCTACATTGTAGTCCTCTAACCTGTGCTTGAAACTTGTTAATAAAGGCCAGAAGATCAAACTCGTCATCAGTAATCTCCCAATATGAATCTCTGATGACAGAATGCAGTGAGCTCTGTTGTTGCACTAACAGTTTCCCAAGCCAGTCCTCGACTGGTCCCTGCGCCATGACGGGACGGTCCAACTGAAACCATAAGCACACGTCTATAAAATGGTACTGTGATAAAAAGCTTTGAAATACATACAGTTGCAGAAAATCAAAGGGATTTTTTAACATGAGTGTTATGTATTACAATTACGTGATCCGAAAATAGAACTTGTCTTATAAACTCTGCAAATAAAATTAGATTTACTTACTGGTAATATTTCTCCTTCTTGTGAGATAACAGTCAAGATCTTATCATACTCTGTTGCATGAAACTCAACTTCACTCACGTTGTCAAACACTCCAAGGAGATGTGACTGAGAGGGATTTGACAAAAAGTTATGTTTTTAAAATACAGGAAACTAAACAACATGAAAGGATTAGGAAAAAATATTTTTCTAACAGAAAGATAATATTACAAAATCATTCATCATTAGAATTATTAAACTTAGCATAGTAAAATTATTATGACTATATGTACACCTACGGTATTTTTTATTATTTCTAAAACAATCCTTTTCAAAAATGATATTCATTTTGAACCTGAATTGTGTGCGAATCACTGGCTTGTCCAAGAATTTCCAAAAGAGCAGGATCAGACACAAAGAAGAATCGTGGAAACAGAAGCCTTTTTTTCTCAAGGTAACTGTTAAATGAGATACGTTTCATCAAAAGTGAATGTATATATATTAAGCATCTTTTATAGGGGATAGTGGGATAGCTGCTAATGAAAACTAACCCTGCAAGTGATTTCTGGCAGAGTTCCAACTGCTTCTGCAGTTCTGGCAGGTGTTGTCCCAAAGTTGGATCACCCACACAGCACTCTACAACATTTGGGACCTTTTGAGCTCTCTGCATGACCATGGTCCAAGACTTGTCAATATCTTGGAATCGTTTAGCTTCCTGTAACAAGTTTAAAAAAATGTTTCACAGAGAATTGAAATTCTAAGATCTCAAATGCAAATATGTAAATAACAAAACCTGTGGTAGGTCTTTGGCAATGTCGCCACCAACAAACACAGCTTCCAAATAGATCCACAGGTTTTGGACAATAATCCACTGTTCAATAATATCAGATGACGTTGTAAGCTTGAAGACCCAGTCCTGGATTTCAGCTTTGTAGAAAGCACAGTACCTGTGCAAAGCAGACACGGATACATGTCCAGACAACTGATTGAAAACTATTTTAAAGCTTATTTTTAAATGAATACACCAAAGATTATCTTAACATTTGTAGTAATTCCTTCTCAGCTGGTGTTTGATTGATGTTACCTGTTGCTCAGCAATGACCCCAGTGTCATCAGACCATCCTCCAGATTGGTGAGAATCTCTGTTGTCTCTGCCCCCTTCAACATCAATTCCCCTCTATTCTTAAACGTAATCAAGCTGAGATTCTGACCCGACCACTGATCTTTTACTTGTGACAACTTGGCATCAATATCCTTCTCCTTCACAGCTGATATGCAGATGTCCTACAAACGCAGGGCATCAGATTTAAGACGATAGAAATAAACAAACAGATGAAATTATTACCAGAGCAAAGTTTAAGAAATAGCTAAGTTTTTAGTGGAGTTCTGTTAAATAACTATAAACTGTCAGCATTTTACCTGCATTTTAAATAATCTCAGTTTGGAGAACCTGGGAGAAATTCTCAGGGAGTCAGAAGGGCCTAATCCAGAGCAAACCTTACCCAACTCAAATATCCCAAACATTTCAGTTGTTCAACCAAATGCTTTTTACTAAACTACTACATCACTCTTGCATCAGCCAATTATTTTACAGATATTTATGGTTACTTAGACTGAAGACTGTTCCACCTGTTGCAAAATAAGATGTGTTACTCATACCCAGTAAAATCTCTGATATAAAAATTTTGGCTTTTGAAAAGTATTACACCCGCAACCCTGAAAGATAAGATAAAGGATGGATGGATCAAATTCATAAAGAATCAAACACAATTTTAAAGTTTTTTTTCCCCTGAATTTGCAGAACCACACTTCAATAGCTGGAACTATCCCTTAAAGTTTGTACAAAGTGGGAAAATAACCTCAATATCATCCTTTTTTGACAAAAGAGGTGCGTCCATGATGTTCTGCAGCGTAAAAGTACTGGACTCGAGTTCAAACTTGTGTCGGGTCAAGGCTTCGATCTGATCCCAGTGTCTGCGCATCATAGATCTGTTTGCCATCATTTCAAGCAAAGGGCAGGACTCACTGAAATCATCAATGGTCTTTTTTAGGTCAAGAAAAGCTTGCCACTCTTTCAGTGCTTTGGGGAGCTTTCGACACCTGCCAATCCAGACAATAATATTAATGCAGAACAGTATTGGCACTCAGCAAAGTGTAACAGTTAGAATAAGCCACCTGTTCTGAAATTCTGAAAGCTCTGAATTTATTTTTTCAATATCTACTTGCATCCACAGAATTTGATTATATCCCCCTATCTTGCTCATCACAGCATCGTACAGGCCATAGAGTTTTTGAAGCAGATCAAGCTCTTTCCTAAAATAAATAAAACAAATTGTGTTACTATTAGTTTAAAACCTAATATATTTACTTGCACTGCAGCCAAAGTATTAATTGGATTAGAATGAATATATATGGTAGGTAGCAGATTAGTAACCAACTTTTTCTGATGTAGACATGTGTACTCTGTAACTGGTAAGCCCAGAAGCTGCTCTCCAGAATTATAGGTAGTGAAATTTTTCCACAGTATTTCAAATCTAGTCTGAACAACAAAAAAAAAGACAGTTTTAAAAATTTACAACAGATTTCTAATTAAATTCAACAAACAATTAAATATTAAAAGGTCAAAGAAAGACCAGTTTCACCATTTCAAATATCAAACATTAATCGGTTCATGTGACATTGTTACCTGAAATTCCTGCAGTCGTTTGCTGGCCACTCGTGGATCAATTCCTTCAACCATGGGGCCATCCTAAAACGCAAAAGCACAAAAATTATTTAGCACATTTAGATTGTCAATTTTATTTAAAAAGTACAGAAATTGAAACATCCACAGATTACTTACACAATCATATTCTTCCATAAAAGTGTCAACATCCTTTTTGAAAACAGTGACACACTCGAGCAGGCTTTGTTTAAACTCAGGCTGCTTACGTACAAGCTCATCTTGCACTGATCTCTTGGAAAGTCAGAGATCAAAATTCATAATTAGATCATAGTTTAAAAGGAACACATTAGATTAAATTTTCATAGAAAATAAGTCATATCCGTGTCATGGTAATACTAACAGCTTTAGACTGAAGAGTTGTGTGGAAATCCATTAGATTGTACACGCCATCAGCTTCGCTTTTGTTCACCTCGACTTCATTTTGGGTCAGAATTTCATAAGCTTCCTGTAAAGTGCATCATTCAAGGATTAGTTTGTTTTTGTTCCTTATTTTCTATAAGGCAGTAAAGCTAAAAAGCTTTGGGATAGATCAAAAGCTCTGTTTAAGCAACGTTAGTAGTCATACCTGAATGGAAATCAGTGTCATATCGATCTGGATTTCAGCATCTCGCAGCTTCGACAGGGCCGCCATTGCACAGCGCACATCTTCCAGGTTATTTACACCATGTGACAGCTGCACAAAGTATTTGTTGGTCTGTATGCTGATGGCAATCATTTTCTTTTCGTACTTCTCCTTCAGGTGTTTGCAAAGCAGCATCTTCCAAGCTTTGCTCTCAGCAGTCAAGGCCTTCTTCAAATTACCTATTAAATGTAGAATAAACAACAAAAATAAACATATTGTAAAGTTATAAACTGTATTGTTATCAAGGGTAGTGAGAGTTTGAACCAAAAAACATTTTTTTAGACTTTATCTTAAAACTGTTTAAGTTTCCTTTCAAGAAATGTGTAAATCTGAGAGACAGGCTGTGTACGTATTGATAGGTTACTTAAATCTAACATAAAACACATCATGGCCACTTTACCTGTGGACAGTTCAAATGGTCCAGAATTAATCGTAGGCTCAATGTCAACAATTTTTTGTTCAACTGAGACATAGCGCTGGATTTCACATTTAATCTGGATCAAGGACGGGTTGCCATCCATGAATTCCTTTAAGACAGTTGTTACATATGTCATTACTTCAGCAAAAACAAATACAGTTTTTGTATTTATACAATAAAACAAACCTGGATTTTGAGTTTCCTGTTATCGTTCCAAAGAAAACTGTAAGAGTCAAACTCTTTTAGAACATTTGTGGTTCGGTCCTTCGCAGAGCTCATTCCGTTTCTCAGAATGGCCACAAGCTTCTCAATGTCCTTGTGTTCAACAATACACTGGAAGAAATTATCCTTTTCTGTATAATATACAAGATCAAATAAGATAAAAAATATTACCTAAATGTTCCTCTTGACAATTTTAGAAAAATAAAACATTGTGTTATTATGGAATGTAATGAAACATTTAAAAACGACATGTAGCTTCTGTGAACATATATTTTGTACGGTTGATTACCTTTCATCTGGCTTTGATCACAGCTGTACTCCAGCTGCCATCGAACACCTTTACTGACTTCCAGCACAGAGTCAGTCAGCTGGTTTATGCCCTGCTGGATCTCATCTACACTGGGTATCAATGTCTGAGAACAACATCAAATACAGTCAGAATATTTTCTGTTTAATGAAATCAGCGAGGAATTTTACATAGTATCATTACACTAGCTAGCAAACTGCTGCGGAGAATAAAAACAATGAAACAGCAAATATAAGAAACTCACCACTGTAGATTTTACCAGCTGTGCTTCACATTTTACTAGTGGGATCAACTCGGGTGCTTTCTTTGACTTCTTGAAGGAGCTAAAATTGACATTTTTTGATGTCAGTCTGCAAGTGATCGTTATCATTACTATATACAACCAGTCTTGTTTTTACACCAACATACTTACACAGCCATACAAATTCTCTTCTTAAGGGCTTCCAGAGATAGTTTTGTGGTTTTGACAAGTGCTTCAAACACCTTTGTACTGTAGAGCGTATAAAGCTTCTTAAACTCCTGAAAAACAAAATTCATACAGCAGAAGATGACAAAAATCCTTTAAGCTGTCATAGAGTCTCAGGAAGAAATTTGGTATCCTGATGACACAGCTTTGCAGGACTCAGACTCAGACTAAAGTAATGCCTTGCCTTATTTTGCCAAACGGTGAAATGACAACTTCATACCATCTTAATGTATCAGTAATGAATGAGGTAATCATTGATTTTTGACAGAATCAGGACAAACCAACAGCGAGCATAATTCATAACAAACGGGGTAAAATTGTGGACTTCTACAAATGTCTTAGCTAAGATTTGATGAATAACATTATCATGTTCTACACTTTCTTTGTTGATGTGGTGAGTTTAATGTGAAGGTGAATTCTGAATTTGTAAACAAAGTTGTCTGAACCTGAATCTGACTGGTGAGCGAACATACCTTTTCAAACTTGTTGGATTTCTCTTTGACTGGACTTTCTAAAATCCCTCCCTTCTTGTCAACACCTTTCTTCTGGTCCTCTCTTAGGGTTGCCCAACTCACTCCTAAAATACCATTTATATTTTTAAAGTAAGAATTAAATGATCCAGTTAAAATTTTGTCCACGCCATCACTTATGTGTCACACACCTGGTACAGGTTCCTCAACAGGTTTTGAGTCTTTCTGGTCATAAATGGCACTGAAGACAGTACCCAGCTCATTGATTGCCCCTTTAAGAAGACTAAATTTGTAATCTAATGTTTTTGCCAACTCTTTACAACGATTCTAAAGGAAGACACAAATGACCGCATAAAGGTATGAGTGAAAACACTTTAAAGGGCAAAGGTTCAGGCAAAAACAAGATAATAATTCATTAATATTTGTGAAGAAATATTCAAATGAATCTTTAAACTTCTATTCATGTTTTCATTAGAAGAAAGTAAACAAGATGACAATGCCTTGTTATGGTCAACCAGGTCCTGCAGTGGAGACGCATTTTCTGGGAGATCGATCAGCATCGTCTCTGAGATTCCTTCAAGGACATCATCAATGTGCATCTTACGAATACCAAGCACCTAAAAAAGTGACACATTGAAACAAGTTTGACATTAAACATAAAGCAGTTTTTTCCACTAGGTAACTTTTAAGTAGATTTTAAACAGAAATATTTCTTATTTTGTAGCAATTCCTATACCTAAAAAACTCAGACAGCTACCAGTTTGTTCAGCGTTAACATTTAGTAACATACCCTATCTGTAAGATGTTTGAACTCAGATAAAGCAGTCTCAACTTTGTGGAAGAACTTGTCCAGGAGGAAGGATGACCAGGTTAGCAGCACTGAACCTTCCCGTAGTGCAGTTTCAACCTTATCATTTAGAAACAAAGCAATAAATTGGGATAAAAAAAAAAAAAACATCTTGTGATATTAAGGGATTAAAATTTAATATTAAAAAATCATGAATGTGGCAAAACGTATTTACACCGCTATGATGCTAACTTTTTTTTTTTTTTTTTTTTACAAATGTTATCATCTCTTTTAACTATAAAACGCTTACATTTTTTATTTTTGAAGCCATCAAGTTGCTGAAGTCTGCAGGTATGTTTTCACAAGTAGATTCATAATCTTCCAAAATAGTCTATTAAGAAAACATTCAAACTATTTATGCATATGTGACATATATATATAAAATATATTATAAAATGCTTTATTATTTACTTTTAGTCGCAAGTGATATGCCTTTAATTTGCTTTCCATCTGGACGAGTGCTGAAGCATGCTCAGGAACCTGAAGATTCATTTCTGACAAACACTTTGCCTCCCGAATGACCTGATATATTTTAGGATCAAAGTTTTCAACCAACTTTCCTGTCAATGGGTGACGGACCAACAGTGGATGGTTCAATACTGTTATAAGAAGACAGAAATTCCATTTCAAGCAAATATCAACATGTGAGCATCAACATATGTGAGAATCACAGAACCAACCGTATTCTAGCCTGGAAACCTCTTCCATCCACTTTTGGTGTAGAAGCAGCTCAAACTCCAGCAGTTTTTCTGCAGTTTTATTGTACATTCTAACCACATCTTTTCCTTCAGGACTGGAGAGAATGTCGGCGTTTTTCTGTACAGGAAGACAAATAGTATCAACTTTAAAAAGGATTATGTTTATTAATTAGTTTTGGTTGTTCTGGTGACACAAATTTGGACTCACTTTTATGTAAAACATGGGTCCCTCTATCTTTTTGTAGAGAAGCCTGACCCAAGCAATCCGTCCAGCCACTGGAGGCATGTCTCTACCAGATCCAGGATCCTCCTTTTCTTTGTCAAAAAGCTGCAAACAAAGTTCATTTTTCACTTACAATTTTAAAAAATCATCTCTATTTTATTATCACAGGCTGGATGTGACAACTTCAAGCAAACTGGATACCTTTATCACAAACTCCACTTCTGTGGCGTAATGCTGAAGAATGAGACCAAAAGTGTTGGAAAATTGTACTTCAAGACAAGGGATGTTCAGCCTCTGAAAACTAAAAGATAAATAAATAAAATAATATATATAAACACTTGATTTTTTTTACCAGAGTACATTTTCATCATTGTAGAAACTTTACATAAAACTACAACAAATCATACTAACCGTTCAATTAGAGAAATAGCTTGTTGAGATGAGCTGATCTTTGGGAAACATGAACTCATAAATATCTGTAGTTTGTTCTGTGGAAAAAAATTAAGTTTTGTAAATATTTTCTTTTAGGTCATTTATTCATTTTACATTTATTTAACTTTCAGCTTTTGTTGTGTTAATGCAACATATAAACATAGGTTTATGTTTTTGGAAATTCCAGTGGTGTATTAACTCATTTTAATATTAATATCAGGACAACAGATGAAATGTAGCTATTTTGCTAATTCTGACACTATAATGTTCTTTGAATATTAAATAAATAAAATTTCTTCGTGTTTTTTAAATATGCTCATTTTGTGATGACAGTTTGGAAGAATAATGCCTCCTGTAATGATAAGTGCTTAAATCTTTTATTGTCCCTGTAAAAGAAGTTTCTGAATTAAATAAATACTTTTTACGTTAATTTTATTGAAATCAAAGCAGCAGCCAGGTGGGCAAGCTGCTGTGACCACACATACCTCAAGCTGACTGATTTCAGCTTCAAACCTTTCAAAATCAGCCTCAAACTCAGGTCCCCTTGGCATCAATATGTCATACCGCTTCCTTTTCAAATTTGTAGATACAGTGTCAAACTGTCTGGCTGTCATCTCAATGCCTTCAATATTGGATTTTTTAAGAGGTTCGAATGTTTTCAACACATTGATTATTTGTTTGATCTAAAAAAGAGAACACACGCTGTTACATGCTTGATAAAGAATTCACATTTAAAACAAAGAAAATACCTTTGAAAGTGTCTTGCAGAACCATTGGAAGCGAACGTAGAACCGTGTTCCTGAAACATCAGAGTGCTTTTCCCCACTCTTTTCCTCCGTTTGAAACTTTGCCTTCTGGACGCAAGATTGATACTCCTGATACAAGCAAATACAGTCCTGCGCAAGATACGAGCAGAATGAATAAACGTTTTGTTTACTCATTACAAAAAGTGTTGTGTTCACGGTTTATTAAATGTCACAGCCACCTGTATTTTTCTGATAAGGTCTTCAGGATCTTGGTCCCATATGAAAGATTTGCCGTTGTCCGTAATATATGCTTTGCATGCGCTGATCATTTGGTTTGTGACCTGGAAACATTGTAGCAGTTTCCAAAGAGAACTGAATCACTTCACTTTGTCTTTTTATGACAAAAAATAAATGAAAGTAAAACTACATCTCACACATTTCTGAGGCTAAACAGGCTTCACTTACTTGACTAAAGAGCACAGATATCTTTTCCATTGTATTGTAGTAAAGTGAGACACGGTAAATCATGTGAATGACACTGATAATGTTCTGCACGTTCTTTGTCATAGAAACCTGAGATTAGAAACACATCATAAGATTTTAGATGCCTTTTGTTTTCTTTTCTTGTAGCTTGATTACATAACAAACCATTCAAGATTTGGTTTAACTGCTGTTTATACACACCGGGTCACTACTGTACAATGGCTGCACAACTTTCTCCAGTGTGCTGAGAAATTTCACGTTGTCCTTTGCCTCATTGACACAATCTGTAATCCTGTTATCCAGCTCCCGCCATTCCTACATGAGTATAGTTGTATTCATTATTAAAGAGAAAGTTTACTATATGGGCTCAAGAGAAATGGTTCACATTTTGTTTTTTCTTGAAATAAATAAGTCATTTCCTTCTCAAGTCATCATACAAGAGTTCAAACCAACATATTGTGAAAAGACGTCATTAATAATGTAACGAAAAAGACAGAAACTGAAACATGAGACAATAACCTTGAAATTTTTTCCTTAAATAAGTACCTTGAACCTTTTGGAACGATGGAGATGGAGCACCAATACCACTGCTTTACACTCAGGGCTTGTTATGTGACTGATGATGGAGTTGAACCTTACAGCCCTCCGTTTCCAGTATTCTAACTCACTCAGAGGTCCCATGTCATTTTGTTTCCTCAAAAGATCACTCTCAGTCAGGACCTGATGACAAGACACAAAAGAGGTTCCTGCAATTCAACCTGACATTTCAAAACTGACAGGAAGACTAATTACAGTATTTGCTTTAAAATGTAAAAGCAGGATCTTATACCTCACTTCCTGTATATTTTCAGTGGGACACTTTCCATTGTTTATTTTTGTCAATACTAGTATTTTACTGATCACTCAGTCCTGATTGCACTACTACATTTTCTCAGACTTAACATACGTACTCATCTTTCACTTTAACCTTCACCATTATATCCTAAATATCCTTCACTAATATTTGTTTAACCTAATAATCACCAGAGGCTGCTCATTAACAGGTTACAGCACAGACTTAAAGTAACGTAAAATATTACATCTTAAATCTACAAACCTCCCTAATTTGCTCAGACCACTGATTCAGGATTTCTTCCAGTCGTTTGACCATCTCAGGGTTGGCTGCTGCAGCTTTCATGTCATCAAGAGAAGCCAGCTTAGAAAAGTCGACATCTGTGACTGGAGTCAGATGAACAGCACACTCACTTCTTGTCTGGAGGTCTGATGTACACAGAAGACAAAGAACATTCAAACATGTTTCAAATCCAATTTGGCTTCAGTGATGTGCTTATTATATATTTAGGCAAAATATTATATGCCTTCTAAAGATCTACACTCAAAAGACTGCAGGAGACAACATAATGTAAAATGCCAACAACAACAAAATAAATTACCATCTAAAGAGCTCAGACAATATTTAATTTCATGCAGGAAGTTATTTTTAATTTTTTCCCCATGTTGGGATTTGTCTAAGGCACCCCAGTTTTCCTGTGCTTCAAGAGAAAGCAGCACAACATCGTCTCTGGCATCAATCGTTGAGAAAAAGATGTCCTGAAGGGCAAAAAGACAAGACGAGTCAGCACTGCATAAAATCAAAGAAAACAGACCTTATGGTCTCTTAAAAAGAGACTTTAGTTAGAATAAAATGGAGCCTCAAACAGTACATTGGGAGCCAGGAAACAAGCTCAGCAGATGTACAGGCCTATTTGTTAGTTCATTCATTTTCTCCCACTTAACCTTGGTCAGGTCAAGGAGGCAACAGGTCCAGGAGGAAAACTCAGACATCCGTCTTCCCAGTTTCTCCTGAAGGATCTCAAGCTATTCTCAGGCCAAAGACAATTCATAATCCGTCCAGCAAGTTCTGGGTCTGGTTCTTTCCAGGGAAAAACTTTTAATCACCAACCTAAACCACTTCAGCTGTCTCATACTGAATATAGGTTGTCTTATAACAACTTCATTTTTATTATTTCTGAAGCCGCAAACCTTTGCTTTGGTTTTCAAATAAATGCATTTGATGACGTACATAAAAGGCATTTCTCACTTTGGCTTCTGAGAAGTATGTTGAGCATTACATTCCAAAGAATGCAGTTACATTTAAAAACAAACATGCCACCATTATTTTTTTTTTTACATGCACACAAAAAAGTGGAATTTATTTTAATCCAGTAATACACAAACTGTTACACTTATCTTACCTCATGTATCCTTTCTAGGTTCAGAGGAACATCCACTTTTGTTCGGGTGAAGACACAGCACAAGCCTGTGAGGTCTGTCTGGGCTAAATCAGCCAGAAACAACCTCATAGTCTTTCCATCTTTGGTTGGTCCAGGATATACGCGCCCACACTCTGAAATTAAAAAACAAAATACTTTTATGATACAAATAGAAATATACAGTACATGTAGCTGCTAATGTCCGTTTACAGTTTGGGTTAACACATTTCACTTTGAAAAAAAAACATGATATGAATAGCAGACTGACAGTTTTATTCTACAATCTTTACTGATGTATTCCTACCTATTCCTGGGATTTCAGACTCCTGGTACACAAATGAAATAGTTTTACGACCTCCAGCAGCAAAGAAATTATCGAAGGCTGTGAGCTATTAGGGGAAAAAAAGAGGAAATACGTGAACAATTTGAACACGCTTCATATAGTGATGTTTTTATAAAACATTTCTATTCAAAACAAAAAACACTGAAAAGAAGCAATTATAAAAAGCATCTAACAAAACAAATATAAATAAGCTCTACAACAATGATATCTTAAAACGTAACTGCAGAACCATGGAATGAAGTGTTCTCCTCTTGTAAAATGTCACCTAACTTCTTAGAAAACTAAGTTAAGTAAGAGATCTGTTAGCAGTCGGAGTGTGTGCATTCATAGATTTACATCCAATGAATAATCTCTGTCCACATTCATCAAACGGTTCTTAAGATATCCGCTAGTAGATAGGCAATTATGTGATTGCCTCACTTCTCATAGACTTTGCCACACATTGTCTTCAAATAGTTTTCTTAATGTGCTCGCAGCCACACTACAGTGAGGAAGAACTTACTGATGGAGAATCTAAAATAAATTCTTCCACTGCTGCTGATTCCAAAGACAGTTTGAGACCCAGGACGTCAATCATGTACTTGTGTGCAGAGGTGAGCAGCCTTCTCCTCTCTTCTCTGGCCATCTTGTAGTTGGTCTGAAGCAGACAAGGGGTGTCAAAGGTAGTTGTTTTATTTTATTATTTACTTAAAATAACAACAACAAGAGGTGACACAGTGGCGGAGTTGGTAGTTTTGTTACCTCTCAGCAAGAGGGTTGCAGGTTTACCTTGATCGGAACCGTATATTAGGATGCTTAAATCAATATATAAGAAAAATCAATCAACTTACATGTAATCCATGCATGTTTGCTTTGGTATTTTGTGAATCCATCATAAACCTGTTAGGAGGCTGGAACCTCCTCTGCTGTCAGAACTCAGTTGTTCTGCCTATTCTCTCTAGAAGAAATCAGAAAATACAAACAATTGTGAGAAATGTACTTTACCTGCAGTCAATTTAAAACAAACTTCCACCAATATGCAAACTTGTACAACTCCTTCAGCTTTCAAACGTTTCCTGCTGTTTATTTAAAAAAAATAAATGCAGCTGTAAACATAAATGTTTGGTTTGTAATTTTAGATAATTTAGATCTATCTATCTATCTATCTATCTATCTATCTATCTATATATATATATATATATATATATATATATATATACTATATGTGTGTGTGTG
>JAVKLF010000121.1:7752962-7763483 GCA_034783495.1 Millerichthys robustus | reverse complement strand
CTTCTTCTGCTACCTTTCATTTAATTTATGATTGTATATTTTCATTTTTTGTATATTGAATTTGTTGTTTTTTTTAAATGAATAAATAATTTTTTTTTAAAAATGACATCAACAACAAAAAAAAAAAAACTACACTTAAATATATGACAATGGTTCTTCAGGAGCTGGTCGTGTATCACCTTGAGATCGGGGATATTGAACTTGGTGTTGGTGGACAGGTTGTTGGTGCGGGTAGTGGCCACCATCAGCTTGTCCCAGGTCTGCTGGCAGGTCTTCTCCCCCGGAGCAGAAATTAACCAGAACTCTGTCATGGCTGTTGGCAGAAAATACACACAGCTGATGTAAGGGAGTCACTGGGCATTTATGAATATGACAGTACAGGAAAGACATATTTAGAATGAACAAGAAAGGATTTTAGCATGTATTACTAGTTACTTATTGATAAATAACTTCATAATATTACTTTAACCACTTAAAAAGCTCTTTGGTACACCCTAAATTACATTATGAAACTCTTTCTTCCCCTTTTGACCTTGATTTTTCTGATAATGCCTGAACTTCCTCACAGAAAAGCACACTGTCTGCAACAGCAGACGGACTGGTGATTCATGGTCATATGATCAGACACAAGCAGTAAAAGCTGACCAAATAAAGATTTTTAAACTAATTGAACAACCCGAACACCACATGACTAACAACTGCTGCTTTTTCCTTCGCATAATTACCACTAGCAGGGGAAGAAATCAATGACAAGCAGCTAAACAATCCAGCTAGCTTGCTTGCTGCTGACTCTCAGCTTGTTTACCATTGCGCATAACGACGCTGTCACGACACCGACACCGGGACCTTTTTGGTTCTTACCGATGTGTTTGACGGGTTGAGCCTTTAGTCCTCACGGTGTACGTCAGTAAAACACCAACAGCTTCCCATATATGAGGTCGAAATTAACAGGACTCGGAGGTCTTTTACCAGAGCATCTCGCTCTCGGTCAGCTGATCTAGATAGTCGCTCTGCGTTTGCGCAGAAGCTCATTGCGCACCTCCATTGTCACGTGACTGGAAGGACCTAACAGCAGTTTTAGGATTAGGATTTTACTTTAAAAGACGTCGTGATAATACGTAGTTTTAAAAAAGTTTATATTAAGGTAAATATTAAAAGTAAACTATAATTAATACTTTTAGACCTTAAAAATACAAGGAAACTGTCAAAGTAGAACATGTAGGCCATTAAAATCATTGATTAAAACAGTGACATTTTAATATTAGCTATTTTTAAAATATGGTTTGAATGCATAAACAGGGTTAACAATCCGTATTTAATACCA
The DNA here is from genome assembly GCA_034783495.1 of Millerichthys robustus. NCBI lineage: Eukaryota > Metazoa > Chordata > Actinopteri > Cyprinodontiformes > Rivulidae > Millerichthys > Millerichthys robustus. Next base: position 7,762,159 of record JAVKLF010000121.1, on the reverse strand, counting down.
AAGTTATTGGATTAATATTGATATTGTTTACTTTGCTTACAAAAAGTTGAGAAAAAATATTTAAAAATTTTCTCACGTATTAAACTTAATATTTTCTTAAGGATAAATAGAAGCAGCATGAACAGATCTGTAAAATGTTGCTCATATGTAGCACTCTCTCGTGGTTAGATCCATTACAACACCTTATTGCTACCTTATGACAGTAAGCATGTATAAATCAGTAACAGAGCTTGTTTATCTGTTTGTAAATCATCAATATTCCTGTAATATACTGACCATCATTATACACAAACAGATTCCACCCCCTCTACATTATGTAATTCTTAATAATTAAAAGGATAACCTGGTTCTGAGTAAAGGATCTTACATGGTTTCACCTTCTGTTCTGTTTCTAGCGTTTTAAACTTCAAAACTGACATTAAGGTTCAGGCTTGAACTGAAATAAACAATTTGGAGTCTGACAATTTTTATTCTCAGCACCAAGATCTGATGTTTGTTTGCTTTGAAATAGTGTTTTTTAGCTAACATCTTGCTGTTATGCCATGAAAATCCCTTAAATTATCTTCAGTACAACTGTATCACATGAAGTAAAAACATATTTTTGATTTGATACAAAAATAAACTTGCACTTTCACTGCATCGGTCAGACTGAGTTATTATTTTTAATGTGTTGGAAGCCGTATATCAAATTGATTATTTATTCAGCTGTTTCTTTACTTCTGCCTGAAAATTACATTTCCCCTTAGTGGACAGTAAAATAATTTGATTAAGGTCAGTGAAACTAAAGTACAAAATCTAGATTTTCCCTTTGTCCTTGTGAACCCTCATATAAATGTAAAAAATGTTAATGTCCGATTTGCCCCCAATAAATTTTATACCAAAATTGCAAATATTTTACAATTGAGATTTTGTTTTTAAATTGGATGTTTCTGATGCTCAAGCGACTCAAATAAGGCTGTACAGCAGGAATCAAAACATTTATCTGAGTCTTTTTGTCAAGTCGGTGTCTTCAAAGTATTTGTGTTTGAGGATCTCCCTTAATTGTTGCTAAGAATCTTAGGACATAGTGTTTTATTATATTGAAGTGTCATAAAACAAAGATAAGACCTTGATGGCTGCCAAACACAGTTAGACATAAAAGAAAAAGTCTTATGATTTAAGATGCTGCAGGCTGAGCGTTTTCACTAGCCTGTTTGTTCCACAGAACATTAAGAGATAAATCTTGCCAAATTCTATTTTTCTTCCAATTGGACTGTACAAAACACTAAACTGTCACATATACAACTAGGTATGAAATAAAGGGACTTCAAGGGATTATTACTACAAAAGAATTCAATAAGCTCTCAAACTTTAATCCTCCACATTCCAGTAGATGCAAAGCAGAACGACTTAATAAAAAAGAAATAATGCTGATGATTTTTTGTGCTTTTTTCAAGCAAAACAAAATGCATGCACCTGTTGCCTGTGAAATTCTAAAATCTTATATTAACCTGCAACTGCATGTTTTTCCCATAATGTGCCGTTTGAATGTTAAAAATGAATACTACAAATCTGGGTTCAGTCCCATGACAACTCATATTTACATGAAGGCAGGCAGGTTTTATAACAACAATGTGTAAGTGGTTGGCAGCATGTAGCTGAAAATAAATGTCATTTTTTTTCAGTCTCCAAAACCCTTTTGGAAGGATAGCTTAAGGCATTCAAAGCAGTCTGAGCAAGTTTAAACTATGGACTATGTTCCCATGCATATTTGGATAACATAACCAGCTTGTCACAAATGGTACGATGTGTACTCTAATTTGCATATTATTTCATTTCACCAAAATCCAGAAACTACTTATCTATTTTTTGCTTGCATGACTCAGTTATATTAGTTGTTAAACTAGGCTACATTTTCACGTCAAATTAACTAGCTATAAGCAAGTTAAACAAGAGGTTGCCAAGTTTTTGACAAATAAACATAAAAGTGCTAAAAAACCGACTAATATGATGCACTCATATTTATATTTACTGTCAGAAAAACATTAGAAATTTCAATAAAATTGAACAAGTATTATTTTAACTCTTAAAAAAAGACTTGGTGATCATATCAACTGGGATTTATTCAATCATTGATAATTTGTAACTGTGTAAACTGAATTTGGAGAGTGGTTAATCTATATGGTATTTATTGCAGTGCACTATGTATTCTAGTATAAACAGAAGTGCAGATTTGGGCTGTTTAACCAAACCTCCTTCTGTAGAAACTTAATGATTGTGTAACCTAAATAAACACCACCGAAATACTGCGGACTGTACAATTTTCGGAAATACATATTTGGGTACGTCTCAAAAATGAAGAGCGCTGATTGGTGAAACTGAACTACAGGCCTCGCCCATAGGCCGTTGATTACCTTTTGCACTTCCCTTACTCTTCCAGTAGTCTCCACCCAGCAGCGGATAGAGAGGACGCCACTCAGCCGACGCGGGGTTCTCATTTAAACATATGGCAAAAACAGCCCTCTCTCTTTCTTTCGTCGTTGGTCCCACTACTCTTTAAAAATTCCGCCGAAAAAGAGAAGACGATTTTCCAAAACCTGCTGGCCGTTATCTCACGTAAGTACGGGGTAATGCTCAGACTGATTCCCAGGATTCATCGAGCGGCGGACGTAACATGGCGGGCTGCTCTTTCTGTCGTCTTGCTCCACATGACAGACCGATTTACCGAATTCTATTTTCGAGATGTCATTTTTAAGAATTGGAAGCCGCTGACAATCTAGAAAGCGACGTCAAACCAGTATTAATTCATGTAATGTATTTGTGTTAGTTAGTTAGTTTGTGGATTTTTACCAAAATAAGAAGGCGCTTGTACAGTCGTCTCTGTTCGAAGGGCAGAGTAGACTTACAGCTCAGCGTTAGCGGCTTCTTTGCCACCAGGAGTCTTTTTTTATCAGTGTTTTTATACCAGTAGCGTTACATAAGCACAGTTTCGCATTTACGTTAAAAATCCAACCGTAATGAAATTCTGGGGGTTAGTTCTTCTGCTTTCGTGACGCATTTAAGTGCAATTTGTCAAGTTGTCGCTCATTGTTTTGACTCACTGCGCATGCGCGTGATTTGGTTACATGCGATAAGAAAAAGCCGACAGTACTGTTATTTTTGCTTATTAATTTGCTAATTTAATTGTAAACGACACAAAGATTACCTAACATAACATTTGTTTGGATTTTCTTTTCAATTTGTAGATAACAGAAGTATAATTGGCCAAATCAATTTAGTAAATTTTCAGAACGTGGACCTCTTGTGTTTTGTACATGACATGAATTTTAATTTTTCAGCTTCTGATGTTTTTTTTTTAAATTAACTTTGTTCATGTTCCTGTGTAATATATATTTTTTCTTCTGTCTCAGGGCTCCCCTGTCTCAGCACAGGCGTATGAGCGCTACCCAGAGGGCCTAGGGGCGGCCCTTTACCGGGAGCACTTTGACTTCAACGCTGAGCCACCTTGGGATCCTAGCTGATAGCGGGACAGGTCCATCTCCTGACTTGTCCATGTTAGTCTCTTTTGCCTGCTTTAAACACAAAGTTGAAAGCTGACTCACACATTAAGTTGTGATATGAACTTTTATACTTGTTTGTTTTGAGTCCAAATGATTTGTGGAATTTTGTCATATCAAAACAGTCAGATGTGGACATTTTCTGACAAACGTTCACTATAATTGTGTGTGCTTGTAGAGAAGCCTAACTGGGTGAATTTGATCAACATGTGTTCCTTTTTCTTTTTGTGTAGTTTGTTGCATACCGGCAGGACCCCATTGGCTCAGTCGTGACCCCTTGACTTGTTTATATGTTCTTATGATCATCGGCTTACTGGAATACGGTTAAGATGAAAGGACTCCCTGACAAACCCAACTACATGATTGAACTCCTGGAGGGAGGAGTTACCCTGGAAGATGTCATTGATGGGCACATTTGTGAACAGGCTCAGGTGTGTTCAGATTTCACACCTTCCTAAACTACACTGCGATTGTTAAAATGCTTATTAAAAACTACTTTTTTTTTTTTTTTTTTTGCAACATTCACCTCTTTTTGCATTTTACAGGTGGAGAAGAGTGCATTTGTGGCAGGTGACCTTGGTGCACTGATGTGCCAGCACATGTGCTGGCAGAGCGTGGTGCCACAGCTGCAGCCATACTACCCAGTCAGGTGCAACAGCAGCCCTGCAGTCATCGAGGTCCTGGCCTCCTTGGGCTTGGGCTTTGTTTGTGCCAACAAAGTGAGTTTTAGTAGAAACAAGTGCAAGCTGTTTTTGATTTGTTTATGTGGCAGCCTGTTTCATCCTCTTATGAAAGCGCCTGATTTTTGTTATTTTTAGAACAGTTATATCATGAGCTCCAAATTGATTACTTGTCAGCTGATATTGTTTTTCAAGCTTGGTGCTTTTTTTGATCACATTTAATAGGGATTTTGGATTCAGTTCTGTGAATTTCTCATGTCTGCTTCCCTTCAGGCTGAGGTGACACTGGCTCTGGAGAATGGTGTGCCACCAGGCAGCATCATTCTATCTGGTGTTTTCAAACAGCTGGCACATATCAAGCATGCAGCCAAGAATAACATCCAGCATCTTGTGTGTGAAAATGAGTCGGAACTGACCAAGATTGCTCGCTTGCACCCTAATGCAAAGTAAGTTAGAAAATTCCAAAAGTCCAAAAATCCTCTAGTTGTTGCTAAGTTGGTGTTTTGTTTAGGTTGCTGTTGCAGTTGACTACAGAGGCTCATGCAGCTGAGACCAGCATGCCCTTTGGCTTTTCTCTGAAGAGCTGCCGACATCTGCTGGAAACAGCCAAGAAACTGCGTGTCCAGGTGGTGGGAGCATCTTTCCATATCCCGAGCTCTTGCCAAGACGTGCAGCAGGCCTACACCCGTGCACTGTCAGATGCCCGCTGTGTATTTGACATGGGGGTAAGTTTTGTCTTTAAACAATCTTTTAATTAAAAACAAAAATTATAGACATTTTGTGAGTTTAATAAATGTAACGTGTAACAACTAATGGTTTGGCATCTCTGTTCAGGTGGATCTGGGGTTCAACATGCACGTCCTGGACATTGGTGGTGGATTTAATGGCTCAGAGTTTCAGCTCAGACAGGTAAACATATAACAAGTCACTAAAAAGTGTACTTGTAAAGGTTTGAATAGAAGTATAAAACCAAATACACTAACAAAGATGTTTTAAAAGTTGAAGTGTTACTAAAATGTTGTTTATAAAAGTAATTCAATCAGACTTTTTTGCCATTAAAACTAGGTGCTGTTCAAGCCAGAACTTTTTAGGTCTATGAGAAATTAATGATTACAGCAGACATTCCTGGTTTAGTTTGTGTTTTCTGAAACTTTGATCAGAATACGTTTGCTCTGTGCAGGTTGAGTCTGCAGTCAGGCCTCTCCTGGATGCTTACTTTCCCCAGCAGTCTCATGTGCAAGTGCTGGCCCAGCCGGGTGACTTCTACGTTGCGTCAGCTTTTACCCTGGCTGTCAATGTCATTGGCAAGAAGATGGTGTCCTGCTTCTGGGATGACTTGTCCCAAGGTGAGGGACTTGAATTTTGAGGTCTTTGTCTGCAGTTTGAACAGTGTGGTTTATGTTTAAATACATTACAAAATGTATAAACACAGGTGAGAAGAATGAGGATACTGAGTTCCTGTACTACATGAATGAAGGTGTTTATGGCTCATTCAACCACAAGCTGCTGGGAAACTCCATCGCTGCCCCGTCAGTGCATAAGGTTAGTAGGTTTAAATTTGAGAACCGACACTGTTCTGAACTGAGTGATGCCTTACGGGTCAAGCAGTAATGAGCGTTTGATAAAACAGACTTCAGAGTATTACTATGACCCATGAGCAAGTTTTTGGGTTGTTCATACATAACTAAAGTATCAAGCTTTAAAAAATGGTTTTATTTCAAAACTGTTTCCTTTTTTTATTTTTGTTCAAAATTAAACCCCATAAACTTTATTGGACAAACGCTAGACCTCAGTGTCAAAACCAGTCATTGAGATTAAACACATCTACCATTTATAAAGCATGATGTAATTAAATTTTAACTGCTGGCTGAGCTAACGGCTGTTTTTAGCATGTGACTTAGCTTTGTGTTCCCACAAACCTAAAATAGATGATGACCTGTACATGGCAGAAGCATTAAGCATTGTCCTAAACATTGCTCATGTCTTCTTTATGGAGTTTACCCTTTGTACACGTAGTAAACGAAACCTGATAGTTTTGTTTACAACCTTAATTAAGTTGGTACAATTCAGCGATGTGTGTGAGTACAGCAGATTACTGATTGATCAAACACAATTATCTTCTGTGGGAGTGAACCTTTACTCAGCACACACACACACGTTTTATTAAAGTGTCTAAAGTCCAGTAAACAATTTGCAAAACAAATCACGATTTTCACACAGATTAACTAATGAATACACGTTTATCTAAAAGTATCTTCGGCTCTGCAATATTCAGTTGTTAAAATCTGATCCTTTTGTGCTAAATGCCTTTCTGTTGTCACTTTGGATGAAGGTTAAGGCAGTGTAATGAAAAACTCACATCCAGGGTTGTGAATAAATAAGTTGCCTCATGTTGTGAAATACTGTTTTCACTTTTGTGTGCCTTTTTTACTTGAGCAATAACCTGGGTTATTGGCACATTATCAAGAGACTGACTAACAGTGTAATTAAAAATCCTTAGAAACACAGGTCATGGTTTAATGATTAGTGCCACATCATCTACCCTGACACCTTGTGCCTATGTGCCAGTCCATGTAGATATAAACTGGAGGTAAAAGGTTTTAACTACAACAGAAATAATCCAATAAAGTTTATTTCTGTGTCATATCTTATCTTAATCCCTGACTTCATAGACTGATCTTTTTTCATGTGTTTTTATACAGAGTGTAGTTTATCAGATGTGTTATAAATGCTTAGTTTGTTTAATGTTTTTGTTGGTTTTTTTTCTCCAGCATGCCCTGTGTGTTGACAAGGCTGTGTATCCCAGCAGCCTTTGGGGCCCGTCACTGGATCAGCTGGACCAGGTGGTGGAGCGCTGCCTGCTGCCAGAGCTCAGTGTGGGAGACTGGTTGCTCTTCTCTAACATGGGGACGTGCGGCCTAGAGGAGTTCAGCTGTCTCTCCAGCTCCAGTCAGCTGCCAGTCTACTACACTATCTCCACCTCTGACTGGTGAGTGTGGACTCAGTTGGCCTATCGGGGAGACAAAATCTGAAGCATTTACAGAAAACTGAACAATATCATATTTGTTGTTATTCTCAGGTATAAGATGCAAGAGGCTGGTGTGGCACTGGATAGTGCCATGAAGAACTTCTCCTTGCTCCAGTACAGCGCGTAACTCTCCTTGGCCCCCCGTCCTGTTTTGTATTGCACAGATCTTTCTTACCTCTGCTTTCACCGTGTGAGAAGAGAGGTCAGCATGGTGTTTGGGATACGAGGCTAAATGTGGTTAACATTCCAGCCACCTTGGAAAATGCATTGTTCTTTTTTTTACCTTTTTAACATAAAAAGCAACAGTCGGTTGTGTGATGCCTCATTTATCCAAAATTCACCTGGAACATAATTTCAGTTATGCTCCTCATTGAAAAAGGCCAAGCTCAGATGATGGTATGCAACAAAATGGATGACTCTTTGGAGATGGGACCCCCAAAAATATTTGGGAAGGTTTTTTTTTTACTTTAAATCCAATTCCGTTTACAAAATGTGTAATTTAATCAGTTAAATCAAATGGTCTCTATCAGTTGTGTAACGTCCAGTCTTTTTTTTGTGTGTGTGTGTCTGTACGTAGTTTTGTTTCTTTCAGAACTTAAATACTTTCCGCCTTCTGTCCCTTTACATAACTTGATCTAACCAGTTGATTTATTGCAGTCCACCTTAATGTGTTTGTATTTATTGGATTCAGATATTACTGTGGCATATGTAAAACTCCATCTTTAAATGTATTTGCCCAGTTGTTACGCTGTGGCCCGTCTGTCAGTGTTCTTTTGCTAAGTCCCCCCCCCCATTACATGATTTGGTGTTCCCTTATTACCACTCTGTGGTTTCCTTCATTCCCCACATGGCAGAATTGCTGTTTGAGATTAGCCTCATGCTAATGCAGAGAAGCTACATATTAAAACGCCTGTTGCATCTCACAAAGAGAAGGTCAATTTGGTTTATGTATAAAATCTCTTGATATTTCACATAGCAGTCCTTAGCGTTCAGATTTTCATATTAGTGTCCTGTTTGGTAAAAAGGTTCTTGTTCACAGAGGATCTTTAAAGCTGGCTACGGTTCTTGTCCTAGAGAGAGAGCTCAAACAAATTAAATATCCAAAATACATTTCTGTATATTTAAAGTGATAAACATTGCTAGTTGTACACAGGCTTCTCACAAGAAGTTGAGATATATAACATGCTTTCTTCATACTTCTCCAGAGATCTGAAGGGTGTAAAGCACAGTGTCTTGTACAGCTTCGTGTTTGATAATATAAGAGTTAACATGACCTAAAAAGCAGTTTTCAAATAATCCTGCCCTTGTGTTTTACAAGTGACTAATGTATTATTTACTTGTTTAGGACACTAATGGACCATAGCCTGATTTTGACTGTAAATTGTGCTTGTTAAAGTAATGAAAGTGAATAATTTAATACATTTCTGACTGAAAAATTCATGTTGTTTGTGTGTTTTTTTTTGTGTGGTGCTGGGTGGATCAATTCTCTACAAGTTTTCATTATAGCTCAACAGACTTTTTATAGTATAGTTTAGCACACTTAATTGTTTCAGAGAATCTTATAATCCAATATAACCACAGTGATTCACAACTTGTCAAAGTCCTTAAAAGTTATTAGTTTTATAAAAATTAACACTGCAGTGAATAATTTATCATGTCCTTCATAGGATTGTAATTCACTTAAATGTTTTGTTATTGGGTCTGTGGTTCAACAGTACATTGGAAAATGTTATATTTTATTGAAGGCTTATTTCTTGCATGTCACCTACAGGATTTCCTGCCAAGATGTAGGAATAAGATGTCATCTTGAAAAATATCAAAGATGTAGCCATGTAGGTCAGAAGTTATAAAGTAACATGCATGGTTATGGCTTTGGTTATGGGATAAACGTTGCGCCACCTCGAACTGAATTTGAATTGCTCAGATTGAATCTGAATGTGCATAATTTGAAAT
>JAVKLF010000121.1:7673132-7715609 GCA_034783495.1 Millerichthys robustus | reverse complement strand
CACACACACACACACACACACACACACACACACACACACACACACACACACACACACACACACACACACATTTTCAGCTGTCATCCTCATTGCAAATCCCCAGAACACAGGCCTGACACAGCGTTTTCTCGTGGGGTTTGGTCCTCACTTTTGCAGAGGCCGTGGACGAGTTGTTGTCGTCATCCTCTTCCTCCCTGTAGCAATTCTTTCTGATTTTGGAAAAAAGCCTGAGCAAAGCGTGCTCCACTTCTTTCTTGGCAAAACCGGGGAGGTCATATTCATCGTCCTGGCAGCGGCGACAGGCCTGACCAAAGGGCCTCATGATGACTGTTCCACGACCTCTCCGCAGACGATAACGGAACAACACCACCACCCGAGCTGAAGGCCAGACCTTACGGCAAGATTCACACTGAAAGCTGCGGGGAAATCAGAGGAGCGATGCCAACATCAGACACAAGGAGGTGTTTTCAAATGACTGGTTATTTTTGCCCACTTGTTATTTTATATAACACTCATGTCTGAGCGTGTCTCCTCGTGTACCTGTCTGTAACCAAATTATCCAATTTCTATTAGATGTACAACTGATCAATTTTTAGTGAACCTAAGTCAAGATGGCTGACACAGTTTGTCAAATTAGCCAACACAAATCTTTACACATTTGAGCTCAAATTTGACATGGTAGTAGCTGAGAGTCATTAACAACACATCCTGAGCATGACAAATAAAAGGTGTCTTAATCAATGCATATTTATTAGAAAAATATCTATACTAAACATGTTTTTTAAAAATCAGTCCATACCATCCATAAGCACGGTGGCAGTAGACTTTCCAGCCTTTCTTCCTCTGGTCCTGTGAGATTTCATCTGTCTGGCTGTAGTTAAAGTTGAGAGTCCATTCGTCTCCATAATCCAGCTCATTGTCATCATACAGCAGCTCATCAAACGTGTCCAACCACAAGGATGGAAGCCAGTCTGAATGAGTAAAACAAATATATAAATAAATAACATTGTTTATGTTTGCACAGATTCTGCAGGGATGACACAACCCACAGATTTAATGTACACAAGTGATTTAGTAACAAAGACGTGTTTCCAAATGTTAAGTTTAGAAAATCTTTTTTTCCATTCCTTGACATGTTAACCTCACTCTACAAGGCGTGACTGTTTGCTCTTTAAATTTGCTTTGTACGACTTTGTGAAAGTAAAATCTTACCTGCAATGACTAAATCTAGCATTGTATTACTTTTAAAAAGCCAAATTCTTTGCCAACTACGCAGTTAAATTAAAAAAAACATTGAACTGTTATGTCATTCTCTGACCACGTGGTGGGGCAATTTACCTAAAATTCTGCCAATCAAGCGCAAATGGAAGTGCTAAAGTTAAAAATAAAAAGCTCTTTAACCAGAAGTGGTCTTCAAGTTGTTCAGGATGCACAACAATATAACGCTTCAAAACTGAGATCAATAGGTAAATACTGTTAATAATGCCAGAAGGAAACACAAAAAGTTCAATTTCATTATGACATTAAATAAACATAACAAGTAAAACTCATTAAATAAACTAAAATACTCAAATGAATGTTCAGTCATGACAGTAACCAACACATGCGATAAAATATAATATTAAAAAATCAAATGCGCTTTGTTTAGAAAACAAAAACTGTAAACTTTGTTCTTTATTTAAATACCCAAACTTGAATTAAAACCTTATGATAAAAAACAAATGTGGAAAATTAACTTAAAAGATTTTGATGGATAACTTAAAGTCTCCAACATTTTCTCCTTAAACAAAACTAAACACTTGGATGTGAACAAAGACAGACTTGCTCTGGATTATAAACTCTATAAATTATCAATCCTGTATGTTTAAAAGGCAGGTGTTGTGTTACCTGTGGATCTGCTCATGTTGCTGTATGGTCCTGATGGTTGAAGAGTCTCTGAAGAGTCCAGATGAAACTGTAAAACTGTATCTGAAAACTCAGCAGACTGACTCTCTGTTTTATCTGACTGAACCAGCTGATACTTGGGAAACAGAAACCTAAAGTTACTTTCGTTTTCCTTCTCGTGAGAAATTGGTTCAGTCTTGCAGCGTCACTAAGAAAAATAAACAAGTAACTCAGTCACACACACACACACACACACACACATTTTCACCTGTTCTTTTTAACCATTTCTGGTGGGGTTCTTTGATCCAAAATTTTATTTACTAGCATTCCTGAAAAAAAAAAACACATATCACCCGTTACCTTTTATCCCAGAGTTTTACAATAAGATTGCTCTCCATGTTGTCGAGAAATTAGAGAGTTGTAGTTGTCTCAGTGAAACCTTGAAATGCTCAGTGTTTTATTAATGAATCTCAGCTACTACCACAGGAAATTTTAACTCAATGTCTGTTTTACTGCATTTTGTCTGTCTTTAACTGTATTTCTCTGTTTGCCTGATAACAAAAACACAAAATAAAATTTTTTTTATTTTACTTAGGTTAATGTAGGACACTCAGTCTGTTGATGACAGAAAACTTTGGAGTTTGTTTTTTTAGTTTTTTCTCTGTCCTCTGTCCAAGGATTCTTCTCAACTATGTACAGTGGCGTCATTTAAAGTGGAGCTCTCTGACAAACAAAGCCAAAAAAATGTTAGAACCATTGCAAACAATAAATAAAAATGATTCATGCTTTTAACACTCCATAATCAAATCAAACAAACTGAAAAAAACAGATTTACACCATAAATTTGTACAAAACATTCCCTTAAAGTTTTCTCTTTTAAAACTACCTTTCAAATTTATCTTGGACTCATGTGACTCATGTGTCATGACTGTGTTTATTTGTTCACTAAGCATGATTCCGTTTCCTTTTCGAAACAGAAAATGTAGATATTTTAGCCAAAAACACCAACAGAGGGCAGTAAAAACTGGAGCTCATCCTTCAGCGTTGGTGCAGCTGAACCTCTGGAAGGGGGCATAGCTGTATTTTTAAAAAGAAACTTGAAGCCACACAATTTTCTATAAGTTATATCAGCTAATAAAGCACGTTCGACACACATGGGCAAAATGCAGTGCCTCTTTTGAACTAAAATTGATCTCAAGTTTTTTTTTTAAGGCCAGTGATGTTTGTTTGTGCTTAGAGTAGTTGAGTCAAGAAAGTCTGCTCGGTTTTCATTAGGCCTGCTAACTAAGGGGGTACAAAAAAGCCCTGAACATATTGTGAATCATGGCTGCCTGGCAGAATATTTTTCACAAAGCTGTCATCCATTTACAAATAAAAACTAAAGTTAGGTACATGTCATCATACAATTGAACCAGAGCATAAAATCTCCTAACCGTAAGTTTGATCCTGTCTAAAACCCTTATGGGTGGTCATCATTTGACAAAATTTGAACTCAGATGGCTGTCATTGCTTCTGTTGCTTGTTTAGACCTTTAAAAGCGTCCGTCTGTTGATCAACAGTTTCTATTTACAGCCCATTTAATGACCTTAGAAAAAAATGTTTCTGGTGCAAACGCTAATCTGTGTCTGCTTGAGAAGAACTTTGTAATCAACTGAAGTCCTGAAGCTGCAAATCTGAGGCGTTTTTCAAGCCACAACATGCTCTAGGACTCCATCAGTTACTTTACGCAAAAATGTGCTTTCAACCTCAACCAGATTATTAAAGTTTGAGCCGCCTGTGAGAACTCTTGTCTGGCAGGGTTTATAATAAAGTCCAAAGGTAAAGATCAATTCAGATTAGACTTCAGTTGACATAAAAAATCTAAATAAAACTTAAATGCGTCTTCATCCTGTGTTTTTATCACTTCTAGTTTCAGTTATCATTGGAGAATGTTATCAGTCAGACTTTGTAGAAGTTTTGGCTTGTGTTTTACAACAACCAATAGGATCTCTGCAGCAGAGCAGTAAGGTGACAACACCTGTCCAAGGTATGCAGTGATGGTGACGTTTCAGCTGTGCTGCTTGAACACCTCGCCCACTGCTAAGAAACACGTATTTAATATCAGAGCGTCTTGGTTAGACATCCAGCTCTAATTAAAGCTGTGACGCACATTTATGCAACAAAACACACATCTTTGTCTGGGTAATAAAAAGCTAGATTAGAAGTACTAGACAGTAAATATTCTGGAATAAGATGCTTTAACAGAAAAGTATCAGATTTCTGAATAACAAATACAAACATTAGGGTTGTGTGGTGTTGGCGTTTTATGCTATAACAGCATTAATGTTAGAAACAGGCCTCTCAAACGTTAACATGTGAATGGGTTTAAGTCATTGAAGATCATATTTTTCTCTGTTATGAGAAGCAAACTAATTACCTTGAGTACATGATGTAGACTGAAGAAAGAGATATAAAGCTGCTGTTACGACAATTAAGTGTTATGTCATTGGTGAGACGCCGTGTACGCTCGTACTTTACAGAAATAAAGTGTAACACTTCCTTCTTTACTGTACAGTGCTGCTAAAGATGAGTGAGTGTACCATTCCTCCCAGCACCGTGGTGCAAAGATGACCTCAAAGCTCCAGAGAGTCACCTTATACTCAGGTGTGACATTACAGCGTGAGAAAAGCATGCTGGGAGAGATCACAGGGCCGCAGAGACACAGGACAGAGACAGAGGTGGGACACTGACTGAGTGTCCTCTTTGTGTCACTGCCCCACATTTGCAAGTTCTTTGTGTCGATAACAAAATCTAGAACAAAAGCTACATCAGTTATGGACATCAGGTGAAATTAAAAAAAGTGTTTGGAGAATAAAAACAACCTGTGCTGACGTACCATGTTTTAAGGACCAAATGTCCTGATGTCTTTTCTTTCTCTCTTTGCCTTAGAAAATGCTCTTTTTAAAAATAATGTCTTCTTTTACCACTACTAGATTTTAGCTACCTTTCTGCTAATTTTAGCTTCTAGCTAACCTTTTGATACTTTTAGCTTCTAGTTTTAGTTTTCATATATTTAGATGGCCCTAATATTTTTCGACTCATTGATACCCTTTTTCCACTTTTTGCTTCTAGCTAGTCTTTACATATGTTTAGCTAACCTTTTGATACAGTTAGCTGGTCTTTTAATAATCTTTGGCATTTCTTTACTCATTTGTCTTTCTCTACTTTTAGCTTTCAGTCAGCCTTCTTCTACTTTTTATTTTTAAGCTAGCTTTTTGCTACTGTGTACATCAAGCTAGACTTTTTATATGTTTTGGCTATTAGATAACGTTTTGTTTCTGTTAGCTTTTAGCCAAACTTCTGCTATATTTAGTAATTTGCAATGTCTAGTTAGTATTTTGTTATTTCTAACTTGGCTTTCTCTATTTAACTTGAAAAAAAAACCATTTCACTTTCTTCTGAAAATGTAAGTGAAGTCATTCAGCTCTCAGCGTTCACACCATGTTTTTTTTTCATTTGTTTTACATTTTGGGTCGAGACATTTGCTAATGATGTGCTTTTAAATGCTAATATATTATTTGTGCCATACCATTTATAACATTTTATAATTTAAGAGGAAGGCAGTGCTTTAAAATAAAGGCCAATGGCTATTTAAATCTGCGTAGACAGATTGTTTTATCATTTCAATCTTTTTCCCACCACTTCACAGAAGAGTCATTTATGGTTATAGCAGATGTGTGATATATTGTCAGTCTATAACAACTTGTTCTCAGTGGCTAGTTGTAAGTTTTTACACTGTCATGTTGGCCAGTTGTGTAATTATTTTTACTCATTCAACTAGTATAGGCTACTTACTATAAAACACAACTGTTGCAGTGCAGATATAAGGAGCTAACTTTGTCGTTAGCTCTTGTCAGCTTTCCAAAACCAACCAACCATTTGTTTGGCCAATGACCCAAAATTTGGTGATTGAGGTAAGAAACTTTTTAATCTTTCTCCTTCTCACTCTCCAGTCTGCACCTGCAACCATCCTCTGTCTCCTTTTCAGCCCACCGGGGTCTTATCTGTGGATTATTTAGGCTTTGCAAAGAAAGATCAAGAGTTTGCACATAAACAACTTTCCTGTTGGTGGTTTACTCATCATATTACATAATAAAAGTATGCAGAAGAAGTTACTAAGGCAGGATCCAAATCAGCAAAAATTAATGTTTAAAAATGTTTTTACTCACTATTTGCCTTTAACTTGTCATACACATGAGTATCATTTACCTGTATGTTTTTTAAGTTTATATTTTATTGTTTATGTGGTTAACATCACATATGTAATATGCTCAACTAAAACATTTTTTAAAGCTGATGTACAAATAAATCTGTTTAGTATCACCACTGTGAACTCAGTGTGAACTCTGAACTGTTACAGTTTATATAGACAGTAAAGAAATTTTGACTAAAGAAAACCCCACATCTGTCTGCACTAAACGCCAACCACAACTTCGGCATAAAGTTTTTAGTGAATTCGTGGCAGGAGCTTCACAGCCAGGTGCGTTTCGGGTGCATGCCAGGGTTCTGTCCGTGCTCAGGTTTGTATACCTGCTGAAAGGCTGCCAGGTGACTCAGAGAGGGAGGAGACTGAGGGAAGGGAATGTGGGGGGTTGGGGATGAAGGAGAAGTCGATTGGGTGTGGTGAGATGCCTTAAGCACATTCTTTAAAGCAGCCGCACCCTGCATTTCTGTCTTTCTACCTGCTCGTGTTTGTTATCAGAACTTATTCCTGCATGAAGAAGCTCTCTTGAAGTTTTTTTTTCAGAATGTGAGGCACACATCCACAGATTCCACACAGCTGTATGGAAACACCTACTTCTCTCATTTATCTTTGAACCAAGCTGAGAGAAGCACATTCGACTGAACTCAAGAACAGTAAACAGAAATACGCAGCCTTTGCAGTTTTGTGAGTGTGTTTGGATAAAAGATTAGTTGAATGTGCAGACAGTCCCAGCAGGAGACACACCCTCAGGAGCAGCGCACACACACACACTGAACACACACTCATTATGTGTGCTATCAGAGGCCTATCAAGCAAGGTGTGTTCTGAGCACGTTTCCGGGCAAAAGACAGCCCATATAAGTGGCTTGTACCTTTAGCTCTATTACACTTTGCTGATGTCAAGATCGCTATTTGAGAGCAGGTGAGCGTTTAACAGATTGAAACTGAAAAAGCTTTGTTTGTAATAAGACAGCTGGCGGGGGAAAAAAAGTGTGATAAAAAAGGCATCAGCTATAAAATAAGGTTCACAGGACAAACATCTACACTGTGCTCCTGTTTGGTAATAAATTTGGTCAGAAAAGAGGAAAGAAGTGGTTTTTCACCATGGAGAAAAACAACACACTGTTTCAGAATAAAACTCAGGCAAAATAGAGATGGGCTTAAGTCAGCCAATGTAGCCTTAAGAAAAGCTTATGTTGAATATTTATTCTCTAAAAACAAGTTAAAAGAGACAGTAGTGGTTTGAGCAACACATTACACACTGCGACTGAACAATTATGCTGCTTAATTAAAAGTACTGCACTGATACCAGCCAGAAATATTAGGCAGAGACGATGAAACAGCTTTAATTCTGAGAGAAACGTAATGTAGAAGATTTAACAAAAAGCTTCAGAATAAGAGTCCAGGAGCTACACCAGGTTTTCTGCTGTCCAGTCCTGTCGCTTAAACACAACAAACAAAGCCCCAAAACAAGTTAAAAAGGCCAGCAATTTAGTCTGTGTTCTCAAAAATGTTATCATTTGGTAATGAACTTTAGCAGTGGAATGCACAATATTTTGTTAGTTTCTCAAATTAATATTTGATTTGTTTAAAAAAGGTACATATTTTCTGAAGAAATGAACAGAATTTGTGTCAAGACAAAAAAACATTAGTAAGTATTTATTTAATATTTTATCTTCAGGCAGTTTACTGACAGGCTGCTGTTAAACGTGATTTGTTGTCATTATTGAGCTGAGACTACAAATCATGCCAAAAATAATACAGTTTGTTTTTGCACAAAAAACACCACAAAACAGTTTTTAAGAGAAGAGCAGGGAGGGAAATTTGAAATCTATTCAGTTCAACATGAATTGGGTTGAAAATCTGTGACAATCTATCTAACAGCATCAAAAATCCAAATTTAATATTTATGTTTCAAATTATTGGCATTAGGCATAACAGTGAGTGTCTACAGGCATCTGTAAATTACCAGGAAGCCTGTGTGATGGTTTTAGCTACAGTATAATGTTGGAGATTTAAAGAAATATGATGGCACTAACTATTAAAATGTATTATCAGATTTGCATTCATTAAGCAGTAACATCTGGAAAGTGTTGAATCAAAAATAGTTTTAATTTTCAGAGCAACCGTGTCCCCAAACACTGGGAGATTCCTGAATAGAAATAAGGCACAAAGAAAGGTCACCACCTGGCCTTCCCAGAGTTTAAACCCCAGTATCTGGTCCAAAAAGTATCAAAAGGCAACATCATCCAAAAAAAAAAGAACTTTATAAGGTCAGAAAAGCTGTAAGACCTACTTTTAAAGAACACATAAAGACGTTTAATGGGAAAACGTGCTTAAGCAAGCTCAGTCTGTGATCAAAAACAAACACTACATGTTGACTCATTAGATTATAATATATGAGTCACACAATTTTTACATATGTGTGCCAACTAGACAAACTCTAGATGAATTAGAGGAAAAAGTCCAGCTTTGGCTGCATTGGCTATGGAAAAAAAAAAGTTAGCGTTAGATGTTAGCGCTCATTTATTTCTTAGTTACTATTTCATGCAAACTTTTGACCACAACTGGTTGTCAAGACATTAGCATTTTAGATGTTAGAATAAGTGTTGGATCATGCTGAATGCTACAATTCTGCAAAAATTATTCAATACTATATGTAATATTTACAGTGTAAAATAATATGTATTTGACTATTTTTAAGTTTCTTTTAGACAAACCTGACCTGTTGAGATCAGCCAATATCAGCACAGACAAATTTAATCGTTCAAAATATTACTGAGTATACAGTCAACAATCACATAACAAAATAATAATACATATACTGTACTTTATTACTAGTTCAAATCATTAAGCATTAACTAACTTAAAAGTCTAAGTTACTGAGTGACTTCAGATCTAAAGTGTTACTTATATTTTCCTTATATCATCTAACCATTTTATGATTATCTACTGAAATGAATATAAGAATCAATCCTATTATTCTAAAAGATTTTAAATAATTCGTGACACCGAAGCATTTGGACTTTCAGGTAATCAAATAGTTGTCCTGTTTGGACGCCATCTTTGCTCCTTCATGCTGTCAGTGGACAGGATAGGCGGGGCTCACTCTAGTGTTATTCTATGGATACAACCAATGTTACTTTCTTAAAAGTTTTACTAAACTTTGTTCAGTAGTTTACAAAGTATTTTGGCACACAAAATCATTATTGTCCGCCTTCGAATTTTAATAGGCGGGTGATAAAACTAATCATTAATTATCAACGATGATTGCACTTTTGAAATAAAACAGAAGCAGGATTCCGTTTGGCCCCAGCAGCTCTGGGAGGAGCCTGGCCGGTGGGAAAGCCCTTCCTACCCCGGTCACCAAGCTCCTTCCTCATTCACGGCGCTGAAGTGCGGCTCCAGGAGGATCAGACACCACCGAGAGGAGCTCTCAGCCCGGGCGTTAGGTGGAGGACAGTGCAGGGTTGCCCACCGACCGAGCGAGCCGGGTGGGCGATGTAAGGTGGAGCCGCTGTCCGATCTAAGGAATGTGACGCACAGACGAGAAGGAGACCTGTAGGTCAGTGTTTTAGTTTAGTTTTAGTTTGGGTTTGTTTTTTTACCCAGGAGAGCGAAACTCGTCAGGGAACAAAGACAGAAGAGGGACCGAGTTGTGCTGCAAAAAAGTGAAAAGGTACGAAATAAAAAGTCACTTGTAGCTGTCTACACAGACTCTATCTGAGTTATTCTGTTGTGTTGGACCTGAATCCTAATTATGTTCGTGTCTTCAAAGCATTATCATTTGTATTTTCTTCTTTAATGCCAGCAGAACAACAAAGAAGTAAAATTTATACAGTTTATAGAGTTTGAAGTCACCCAGGTATTTGCAAAACCCGAATATGTTATGCAGAAAGTTCCCTGTGGGCCAACTTTCCAGTCAATGGGAGACATTCAGGGAAATAAATGTGAAAAAAACTTTACACTTTTGCTTTTGACTAAAGTAGAATTGACATTAGAAAATAAATGATGCATGTATGGCATGTTCTGTCATATTTGAGCAATGCTTTCTCATGCTTTGCTGCTCATTGTGATGAGCTTTATTTCAGATCCCAACCCTCTGATCATTAAGTCCTCTCTGCTGAGCAAGGAAGACTGGTTTGTAGGCTCTAATTATCACTTAACTACATGCACGGAACACTTCTGTTTCACAGCTTTTATTCTGGAGGCATTCACAGTGAGTCAGTGTGTAAAAATAGTCCAACATGTGGTTGTAATTTGTGGGGATAAAGACAATTTGCAGTCTTGCAAAAGTGCCAGCTTTGTGTGATTCTTCGTTTAACGTTGTCACACGAACCATATGGCATTTGCAGAGTGTCGTTCATTAATTTTGTGTACTTTCAAAGGGTCCAAAGTCTATTCATAAAGCATTAATGTGCTGCAGTAAAGAAGAAGCTGGAAAAAGTTGGAATATTTATATGCCTGAACTGCCTTAGTTTCCAGTCAAGCAAACCACAGGCCTAGAAGCAGTTGGAACAGATGACAGGACCTCAGTAGACCTGTTTTTCTAGCCACAGAAAGTAGGGAGGATATGAGCCAGCGTGCGTCGTCACACTCAGCGCACATTCATCTGTCCTTGAGCCTTCTTTTGTGTTTCATTCAACAGCCGCCTTGAGGTGTGATGATACACAGAGACAGAAGTCAGGCTCAGGATATGGGGACATGCCGTGCAGCGTATGTACAATATTCTGACAACACTAAAATGTCCTGACAGGGCCATTGGCATACTACAAGCTCGTCCATCCAAACCTGTTCTCAGGCTCTTACATTTGCACCGAATGGTCACACAGAAAGAGGAATGCCGGATCAATCGTGGTGTTTGTTCAGTAAGGTGTGTTCCAATGTGTGTTACGACAGGAAGAGACTGATGGTTCTTGATAGTTTGCATCTCCCCAGGCCTTTTTTTAACCTGTCATGCACATGTCAAGACTGATAACATTTTAGAAGTTTCATTCTGTCGTTTCATGTCAGCGTTCACGCAGGAATGCTGAAAATGAGCCACTGGCACGATTAGTGAGCTAACAGTGTGCACATTTGAATATGCCCTTCCTGCAGTCTTGGTTGAGCTGGTTTAGAGTATCACTCAGGCTTTGTTTACGTTACGTTGAGTTTAGCTCCTTCTTTCTGCAGATAAGCTACATGTCTTATAGAAAGACAGAGATCCTGATCATCATTTGTCACTTCCTGTAGTTTGATAGTCACTGCTGTTGCTATAACAACTAACAAAGCATCAGTATTTGTTTTGATCTGGTACTCAGCAGTTAGGTGGTGAAAGTTTGTCATCTCTCTTGTGTTATTCCTGCCCGGTCTCATCCAGCAGAGGTGAACGAGTTAAGAAAAGATCTGTTTAGTGCGACTCCCTTCACTCTTAGTTCGTTTTCACCTCAGAGTTAAAACGATTCAGCTCAGTGTCATCCTCAAACTGTCAGCAGTTTTGGTTATCAACATATGATAACATGAATATATATGTTTTACAAAACAAGCAATTTGGAATATTCTAAAATCAGAAAAACTAGTAAACCCATTTCTCTTTTTCCTCCTTTGGAAAGAAAACAATCAAAAAAGCTAAAATAGTTAGCAATAACAATAAATACTTGAAGAAGACATCAGGAATCACATTTTTTCTTTGTTAGGAGGATACTAACAGTTTGATTTTTTGTGTGCGAGCACATCTTAATTTGTGGCTGTGAGCTCATTTTATCTTTAAAGTGTGTTTCTGTGGAAAGGTTATATGCTGTAATAGCTTATCTTAACTGAATGGCCTCAGTAGGAAAACAATAGTTTAAGTTCGACCAAATTGACAACCTGGTAGTCTGTGGGGAACAAGGTCAAAGTGAATTGTTGCCATCTTGAAACAACTGCAGTCTAAAATATTTCATTGTTGTTTATGCAAAACATTTTTACAAATCGTTTTATCGCTTTAATCCAGTAAATAACTATGTAATGCAAAATTGACAGCAAAGTAAAGGTCTATAAAATACTGTTTGTGTGAACTGCTGTTTTAAGAGAGTAGCAACATACTTTGGTCTTGGCCCTGTTCGGACTACCTCATCAGTCCAGTGAGATTTAAATCTTTTCTTCAAACTGAGTCTGTTCAAAGAGCTATCTACATCAGATAAGATTCAGGTAGTTCATAACCTTTCCACAGATCCATATTTGACATGATAAAACGAGTCATCTGTTTAAGCAGATAAAATGAGAGCAGAATATTTTCTAAACAAAGAACAAAATAGATCAAATTAAGTGAATTAAGTGTCTTCCACATTTAGGAATGAGCAGTATTGTCAAATTAAATAATTAAAACAACAGCATAAACAAATGTCCTATTTTTATGTCTCATACTTAGCATAAAACATGTCAGCCATTTTGCGCACATATGAATCAGCCTACAGTAGTCTGTTGCAAAGTTTATCCCCTGGCCACACCACACCAGGCTACTCGATGACTCACTAGGTCGCTGAGTATAGCGGGTTCTCCCACTGATTATGGGTTAGGACTTTTGCCCTTTTGCTATCACCACCATCAAGCTATTAGCTGTTTCTGAACATTTGCAGAGAACACATCGTACAGCACAACTCGGGTCGCACACATACCCTGACCAACTAATCATACTGTCGATGAGCTTGTTGCCACAATTGGATATTTCCAATATATACAGTCATACCTCATGTTATGAACGGCAATCACAAAAAGAACTAAGTTTCCTGAGATTTATTTTAGCTACAAAAGTGCTGTAGTTGGGTATTTCATCCATGCTTCATGTAACACAATGTATATCAACGATGGAACATCCTGACTAGACTTGAGCCCATAATGTTTGTCAGTTGTGTCTTCTTTAATTCACTGCCAAACAAAATCTTTAGTGCTACATCTAAGGAATCTGGTCATTTATAATAGGTATGAAAATAGTGTTGAACTTGAATAAAGATAAGCAACTAACCCCTTCTACTAACTTATTTGTTATAATTCAAACAGCCAACCACCCTCACAATGTTATGTCACAGTGATTGTTCAGTTTTAAGTAAATTAATTAATTAATCTTGTAATTGTTGTCAGCTCACTCATTGGGCCTTCACAATTATCTTGCTGGCCACAGCTATCAGACGTTTCTTAATAAGATCTAAGCAGTGACATGAAGTATGACGCACCGGCACAACAAGTTCCCTGGGCTGAAATATGACAGAACCTGTCTATACAAAACCTCCTCCTGCCTTTACCACCTCTATCTTACTCATCTACTTTTCTCCCGTGTGACTGTTTGCCTGCCTTCCTCCCATTGTATTTTCTTCATCCTGCTTTTATTGTTTGTTTTACGAATTGCCCAACATTTCCTTCGAAGCCATAATCAACTTAAGTTAATCAGCATCAATAAAATATAGTAATTTGCTGAATAAAATGTCAGTGATCCATCTAATTCAACCAAATATACCAGAAATAAAATAAAGTCTTAAATTTTACATTTTACAAGTACTGTCAAAGATTCAGTGACTCTCTTACAATATAACTAAATGCAGTACTTACTTGATTATAAGGTAGACATCAAAACCTTACAATTGCAGGGAATAAAGTAACAAGTCAGAATGATGACAGCCATGTTTATAAAGAATATACAGTATGTAGTTATTAGGCAAAAAGCTGGTTTGTTTACTGTAGCGGGATATCTCAAAAATAGGATTCTGAGTCATGTCCTAAGTCTAAATTTGATCAAAGCATTGCTAAGATCTGATCTCATTTCCTCTCCAAATAAACATAACATTCTTGGCTGATACGTTAAATTAAATTGAAATGTTCACATAAATCTGGATGTCTCTCGCGGCTGAAGCTGCAGCATTAAAAAAAATTGTTTTAGTCAGTATTTTTCACAACTGCAGTGCTTGCTGAGATAATCTAAACACTGTAGCAGTTAAATTCTCTGCCCTGTTTTTGACTCTCTTTGTTTCGATGGTTACAGGTAGCAAGTATGAGTGTATCTAACACAAAGGCTTGTTTCTTTCACAAACCAAAAGAATACTTAATTAAAGAATTGTTTGTTATTATGAGGGGTGTAGTGTTATTAGGGTTAATCCAACAACAAAAGCAAGGTGATCTGAACACAGGAAAAGTTTTGCTTTTGTGTGCTTTACCTGCTCTTTTGATCTCAAGACAAAAGTTTGTAGTAAGTTAACTATGTGTCTTTTTTTACTTTCCTGCAGAGAGGCTCAAATTCCATCAAACTCTGATCCTTGACTTTGTTCACAACCACTTTAACAATGGCACACCGGTCACAGAGCTCATCAGTTGGAGACAATCCTCTTGACCCAAACTACCTTCCCCCACACTACCGTGAGGAGTATCGTTTAGCTATTGATGATCTCATAGAGAAGGACATTGAGGTATTTATCATTGTAATTAACTGTGTATGTAATTATTATCATCTGTAATTATGTAAGAGTAGACTATCTCATTTTGATATGCCGAATTTGATCTTCTTGTGTTGTTTCAGGGTTACAACGAATTCCTCCAGAAGGCAAATATTGTAAATTTTCTGGCCAGTACGGAAATCGAACATATCAAGTCCACAATTCAGATACCAAATCAAACCACAGGAGTCCCAGAATTAACGTATTATGAGGGAGGTCAAGAGACTGAGGGCTCCTCAGACACCTACTGGCCAATGCAGTCTGATCTGGCTGCGCCAGGACTGGATCTGGGATGGCCACTGTCGCAGCACAGCTTCGTTGGGCCCACAGAGGTTACCACTCTGGTCCAACCCTCTGAACCAGACATGCCAACCATTAAACAGCAGGCCCGGAGACTCATCAAGAATGCACGACAAGTAAGTAAAAGGGATTTTTGGAAAGGAAAAACAGGTAAATAAAATATATGAATTGAACGTAAGATAGAGAGCTGAGAATGACTTGTGTTTACTTTAGTGTTGGGCTACACTATCGTTAGTTCAATCTCACATTATGGCTGCCTCTGGTAACTTAGCAACCACACCCCTTGAGTCAGATTTCCAACTAGTTGGCCCTTAGCTAAATTGAAAAACAGAAGCATAGAAGCCGCATGTGACAAGCAGTCAAACCTGTTGGTGTGATGAATTGTAGTTGTTTTTCCTACGTTTCTGTTAGTAGATTTACAGAACATGTCTGTGTCTTGCAGGCATTTACTTTTACTGTCATTAGTGCTTACACAGAAGTAAATGTCTTAGCATGCACATGAAAGACAGACAGCTTTAATATGAAATGACTCACTTATCTTCCTGCACTATTTTTGTAATGTAAATTTAGTAGAGATTTACTCACACTTTGTTGCTGATAGTGTAGTCAAATATGTATAAAATCTCAGTTATTCTGTAGAATAGTGCTATTGTACTTTAATTTTAAAACTTTTAACTCAGTATCTTTACTTAATAGTATATATAACAAAGTAAATAAGTATGGTAGGCCTAATTTATAAAGGTTCATAAAGCTTTAATATCAACACATTCTTTGTTTGTACTTTAAACTGTTGAGAGAAAAACAAAAGGCTGCCTAGGTTCTCTCAAATTGTGTAAATGTACACATAATATATTTTTTGTGCAGTCAAGCAACAGCATATACAATTGGAACCCATTAAACTGACTTTCTGTGATGGACTTGCGACCCGTCCAGGGTGTACCCCGCCCCTCACACTGTGACTATATGGACACTAGTGACCCCCTTGACCTTGAAAGGAAAAAGAGGGTTAAGATAATAGATGGATGGATGGATGGATGGATGGATGGATGGATGGATGGATGGATGGATGGATGGATGGATGGATGGATGGACTGACTTTGTTGTGTTTGTTCTTGTTCAGGTTATTGCTATTGTGATGGACATGTTCACAGACGTTGACATTTTTGCTGATTTACTGGATGCAGCAGCACGCCACGTTCCAGTTTACATTTTACTGGATGAGCAGGACGCTCATCACTTTGTCTCTATGGTCATTGGTTGCAAAGTCAACTTAGACTTAATTCATGTGAGTTCCTGCTTTGACATTTCTTACATATTTGCAACAATTCAAAAAGGTTTATAAACCAATAACAGAGATATAACTTTGGTCCTCCAGATGATGCGTGTCAGGACTGTTGGAGGAATAACATATCGTTCGCAGACAGGAAAATCTTTTAAAGGGCAGGTGAAAGATCGTTTCATGTTGACTGACTGCAGGGCTGTGCTCA
Source organism: Millerichthys robustus (assembly GCA_034783495.1). Lineage (NCBI taxonomy): Eukaryota > Metazoa > Chordata > Actinopteri > Cyprinodontiformes > Rivulidae > Millerichthys > Millerichthys robustus. The sequence continues at coordinate 7,699,255 of JAVKLF010000121.1, read as the reverse complement.
GTGGAAACTACAGGTGACTCATTTAATCATGATGCAATTTTTTGAATAAGGTAATAATTTTAATCAGTTAAAAAATGTTTTGCCTAAATTCTTTTCCTTTTTCTTCTAGCTTCATGTGGTCCTATGAGAAGATCCATCGCTGCATCGCTCACCTCTTCCTCGGGGAACTGGTCACCACTTTTGATGAGGAGTTTAGAATTCTCTTTGCTCAGTCGGAGCCTCTGGTCATTGATACATCCAGTGGATCACTCGCCATAACTGACCCCAGCAGTTACACCCAGTTTGGTATAAAAAGGTCACAGTCTTTGCGTAACCCTGTTGGTTACAGAAGACAGCCTGAGCTTCCACCAGCCTTCCCCTATGGAGACTCAGATCGTAACTCTTTCCGAAGGAATGACCCATTTCGTCACACGCTTGATCCTGGCACAGGAATTACAATTGGGAAATATTCTCAGCAGCAGTTTCGTCTGCAGCAGTCATTCTTAGATCAAGGAAAATCTATAGTGTCTAGGCAGCTTGAGATGAGTTCAAATGCTTTCAAGAGGCACAGTTATGCTGAAGGAACTCAGGAAAACTACTCATCTTCCAGGCAATACATGAAGCACAGAGTCATGAACAATCTAGATGAGACAGATTTCCACAGGTTCGTACTATGCATTCTTTGATATTGACTGAGAGCATAGTTCTAGTGATTTTATGTACTATACTATGGTATTATCATTATAGCTATAAAAAACTAACACATTTTTTTCTTTACAGGGAGCAGTTTCAAAGTAGCCATTACTACAATGAAGGGCCTGGACCAGGTTCTGGCCACGGACACTATGACAGACTTCAAGGTCGTTCACCACACCTCCCTATTGATCAGTATTCAGACTCAAGCTATCGCTCAGATCGAGAGCATCCACTTGAAAACAGAGAGTACTTTTCATCCGAGGACCTGAAAGGACCTGATGGGCTTCATGGCCCTCCTGTAGCTGGGAGGTATGGAGGAGAATCTGGCCATAAGAGACCAACCATTGGACAAGCATATGCCTGTCAGACCTCTCCCACACAGGTGCATCCACCAGAGAAAAAACTGTTTCACAAACAATCTGATCAAGAGTACAATCAAGACCAAAGTGTAAAGCAAGGGCTGAGGAGCTGGAGAATTAACTCTTATTTAAGTACTTATGAGGAGGCTGGAGAAGACGGTTTGTCTCTGCCTATGGGAAGTGATGCATTTGATGACTCTCAACCCTCTGAGCAACCACTTGAAATTTCTGTGCCACGCTTTGGAATAAAGGAACCACCAAATGTTGCCCCCAAGTCCAGACAAGACACACTGAGACCTCGCTTTGGAAAGCCAAAATTGCCTGAGAGCAGCAATAAAGACTCTGCCCCACTACCAACAAAGGACATGCTTTCCTCTTTCAGGGACTTTAGGTCATCTGTTCTGGAGAAAAAAGACAGAGAGACTGAGAAAGACAAGGAGAGAGAGTCAGAAAGAGTTGCAACAAGAGAGGTGGGAGATGATGCAGAGACGAAGGATACTTCAGATGTCTATCTGTCCAGACACGAATCAGTTCGGTCACGCATTAATCCACTCCTTCAACGTAGTTCTCGCCTTCGCTCTTCACTTATATTTGCATCTTCCAAGGGAGAGATACACAGTGGGAGCTTAGGTCTAAAACCAGCGACAGAGGAGGATGAGCAGTTAGATATAGGCCGCACTTCGTCCATTGTTGCCCAGATTCTTGAAAAGAGGAGATCTTTGTCACGTGAGCCATTTGAATGGCGAAAAAAAGCTGATGAAAAAGACAGCATCAGAGAGAAGGAGGAGAACGAGGAAAAAGAAAAGGAGCAGGAAAAAATTAACACAGAAGTGAAAACCAAGATTAAAGTAAAGGTGGAACCACAGAACATTAACATAGAAGAAAAAATAACACCAGCAGTTGAAAAACCTAAAGCTAAATCAACATTGAATGTAAACGATGTTGCTACTAGACTACAGTATTTCAAAGACCTTGAAGCTAAGAGAAAAGCCTCAAAAATTGAAACAGAGACATCTACAAAGGTCCCAGAGCCTCCCGAAAAAAAGCCAGACCTCTCTGAGAAACCTCCTGTCAACCCAGTGCCTATTCCAAAGACCCCAACTCCAACTGTCAGTCCAGCAGACCATGAACCAAAGAAGCAAGACATTCCAACAAAAGTAGCAGAGGGCACACGCAGACCCTCAATAAGTTTAAAACCCTCAATACTCTCTCCTAAACCTTTTGTGAGTTCCTTAAAGCCTCCGGACGCATCACAATCTCGTAAAGAGGAAAATGAACCAGAGGGTCACAAGAAAGATGTTCCTAAGCTACTAAAACCTCTTTCCTCACCAAAGTTCTTTAAAAAAGATCCACTGAAGTTTAGAGGGCTGAATCCTCGTCGGATCTCTTGTGATGACGAGATTCTGACCACAGATGCAACAGATGCAGAGAAGAGTGAGATTAAAAGGAACCGCTCTCAAAGTTCTTCAACTCTGTTACATGAAGAATTCAAGGAAAGACAGCAAAAGTTTATGGGATCCAATACATCTATAAACACTATTGGTGAAGGGAAAGGTGAAGGAAAGACACTTGAATTCCTGAAGAAACAGACTCAGAGGTTAAAGGGTTTTTTGGGACCAAAGGATAAAGAAAAGAAAGCCTCAGAAGAGAAAGTCATGAGCACGGTCATAGAAGTAACTGATGACACAAGCAAAAAGCAGAGTTCTATAGCTAAAGACTCAGGATCCATGGCTGCTGCTCAATCCTCAACTAATCATAAAACATTGACAGGGACATCAGTTTCGTCACGGCACCAGACCCCAGGAAGTTCTGTTTTGTTCAGCAGCAACCTGCGAGACGACACGAAAGTCATTCTGGAGCAGATCTCTGCCAACAGCCAGAAAAACCGCCAGGAGCGGGAAGAAACCGGAGCAAGCACAAATAGCACTGCTGTAGAGAAAGTGGAGGCGCAGAACCCCATTAAAAAGAGTCGATTCCTACGAGCAACAGGCAACAACCAGGAGAGAGAGGGGTTACTGAAGAGGATAGAAAGTCTGAGGAAGGAGAAGAAGGTCTACAGCCGTTTTGAGGTAGTTGACGTTAGTAGCATAGATGGAAAAAATATATAAACAAAACAAATCTTGTGAAAATTTTTTAAATGTGTGAGTGACATTTGGTATATGAATACAAAGTCTTAAGTGATAGATTATTTGTTGGCCAACAGTATATCTGTATACCATTTGTTTTTATGTTGTGCAATTATATTATCTACATGTTGTTTTGGTGGTGGTGTCGTGTCATTACATCGCTGAAGCACCAGAATACTACAGCATGCAGGGGAAAGAGAAAAGGAGGCATATGTATTTGATTTCATTGTTAATCCTGTTGCTCTGTTAACAGATGGGGAATAGCCTGGGATAACAAAACTTGGACGAGCAACCTTTTATACGGACACTATTTATGCAAGACGATCAAAAACACCCTCTGCCAACTTGTGCCAACGACACTCAATCACTCCTACAAAGTATCTCTGGTACCCAACACTGTGGCCTTTCCTGGAGTTTTACAAAGAAGTAATAAAACTTGAAAAGACAATATTGAAAATGCTGGAAACAAACTCAAGTCGTTGCGTTTGGAATGTGCCTTTTTGCCAAGACCTGGTACTACTTTTTCCTTATATGGTGAATGTGAGACAAAAGGGACTACGTGCACACTGGATGGATGGGCTAATGTTGCACAGAAAGGCACGGAGATTAAACTAAAACTGATTGAACAATTGTACGAACATGACTGAGGGACTTGGAAAAATAAAAGCAGACTGCACTTGTTGCACCTGAGGGAAGGAAAATTGATACATGCCAGTCAAAAATCATGGCAGTATTTGACAGTAAGTGTACAGAACCAGTGTTGTGTGTTTCTGGAAACGTTTGTGTGCCTTATACTAGTTTGTAACTGAATGGTGGAAAGTGTCTTTATGGTTTTACCCATGTGCCAATGGCTGACCGAGGCCAAAGCTGGAAAATTATCCCAAAAGGATAAAATAGGGTTATGAGTAGACAACATGTGTAAAAATGTTTCTTAAGTTCTACGTTAGCTGCAAAAGAAGTATGTTTTGATAAAAAAAAAAAAATTAATAATAAGACAAAGCTGGAGTAAACTTTTCAGAGCCTACTGTATCTTTCCATCAAGGTGTGGACCTGCTCTTCAGGACTGAAGATGTCAAAACAACCATTTAGGGAGGAGCTTACTAAGTCAGAGAACTTTAGTCATGTATTTGTGCTAGACTTCATTTTTAATATACTGTAAATAAAAATGTAAATCATCTACAGCTGCCTTGAGTCACTGTAAAATAGATTTGAGTTTCACGGGCCTGTTTTGTTTTTTTTTTTGTAAATTTTTAAACAATGCATCACCTGTAAAAGAAGACAAGAAAAAGGGTGAGTGTTTTCCACAACGCTGGAGCAGAGCCATGTTTTTTTACATAACACTTCAATTCTGAGGTTTACGCCCTAAGCAGGACTTCTGACTCTATTGTTGGTCAATAAACACAATTAAAACTTAAAGTATATGCTTATGCTTGATGACTTGATTGGGCGTAAAACTATTATGTGTTCTTGTAGAGTGAGTCTGAGACCTGGAACAAAGCAAAGCAAAGTTTACACTTACACTCTTTTGTACAGGACTTCACTGTGTGTTTTTATATAAAAAGAGGCTTGTTCATATTTTACGCTATAACTTAAAACATTCATCCATTTTCTTTGTCCGCTTTTTCTGGGTGGCAGGGAGCTGGTGTCTCTCTCCAGCAGTCACTGTGCTAGAGGCGGAGTACACCCTGGACATGTCGCAAGTCCGTTACAGAGACAAGTGAAACAAACAACCATTCACTCTTTCGCCCACACCTAAGGACAATTTTGAGTTACCAATTAACCTGGTGTGTATGTTTTTGTGGGAAGAAACTGGAATACCCGGAGTAAACTCAAACATGCACAGGGGGAACATGTAAGCTGTATCTAAACTGTGAGGCGACCTTGTGACCTTGCTAAGAGTGACAACTCTGACCACTGCACCCCTAAGTTAGAACATGAGTATCTTTAATGTATTGTAAAACTTGACTTAATGGTGTTTATTTTGAATTAATATGGGAATGTTTGTAAATACCTAATGGCATTAATTTGGATAAATCAGTTGCACAGGGTTATTATGTTTGCCTTGAAACCTGAAAGAGTATTACATTGTTTTGTAAACACTGTAAAAAAAAGGGGGAAAAAATTAAATTTCTAAAAAATTATTTTGATTGTGACTACTTTTATCTGAACAGGTGTGTATGTTTCATAAAAATGCTGTTAAAATGTGTACATTAGAGGGTTAATAATGTTTTTATGACATTGCATCAACAATTAAAAAGCTTACAATTTTTAAATAAATTAACACTTTAATATCAAATCTTTAAAAAAATGAATAAGGTCACACAATAACTGCATCGCACGGAAAAAATAACTGATCACAAAATGTATGCTTAAATCAACCACAGACGTTCTAGCATGGAAATGGACATTAAACTAGTGTCCCACATAACAAAATGATATAAAAACATTTAAAGACCCTCAACAATGCTGAGCTAATCAAATGTTAAAAAAGTGAACAGTTGAAGATGCTAATAAAATTGAACTGGTTGAGATTGAGGATTCTTCAACCATCCAGAAATTTAAAAGCTGACATTAACAAAATTGAACATTTCTGATTTAGTGTAGACTTTGAACAAAGTTTAGAAGAAAACAAGACTTGTACCTTTGTTTTCTAAAAACTACCACTGAGCAGGCTGTTTGATTCCTCAGTCTATGCCGTCTCCAGCTGCTTTATCCTCCAGCTGTTTCTTCTTCTCCTCTAGCTCCATGTCAAGTTTGTGCAGCTGAGCCAATTTCAGTTTTTCTATTAGAACCACAGAACAGACGTTCCACATAAAGAACAGAAATTCTCACCACTAGGGGTGTAACGAGACACTCGTCTCAGAATACATGATTCTGGGTCCTTGAGAAAATAGGCTGTTCTCACAAATTCAAGTGAGTGGACACTCCTGTCTGATGGGGGGAAGAGGCCGAAATGACAAATCTGATCAAGGACCAAATTTTTTTCTTCCCCAAGACTTTTTTTCAATTGTTGCGTCTCTTATTTTAATTGCTTTTTTTCACTGTTTATGATGAAAACATTTAACCACAGCCCACCAAAAACAGCGTGAAACCCCTCAGTGAAAGTTAAAATAGCTACAAATATTTCACCTTCAAATTACAGAAGAAAAACACAAAAAACTTAATTGGAAAACAAATTCAGATAGACACTGTGTAGCTGTGATGTGCTCTGATAGATGTTTAGGGAGGCTGAGGACTGACTGAAGTGATGAACATGTGAGTGAAACTCCTTTGTCTGGTTCTTTTTTATTATTTTCATAACAAATAATAAGAAAAGTCTACACTGAAGAACAGAGATGATTAAATTGCTTGTGTTCAAATGCCACTTCACATCTCAGTTTGATAGACATTTTCCTCGTAATTCAAACGGTTGTGTTTAAAATTTCACAAGAAATCGTGTGATGTTTTAATCTTGTAACAATCCTATTCACCGCTCATGTTTGTCTATATACCTGTTGGAAAACATGGGGAGGTCACTTACCTGCTGACAACAGCTGACTTTTTGTCTTTTCAGCATTTTCCACTTCATTCAGGAGTCTCTCTGCGGTCTAAGTGATAATTTAAAAAAAACAACATCAACAAGACACATTAAATATTTCAGCTTTACAAAAAAGTAAAAACGAGCCCAAGTAATATAAAAAGAACTTACAAAGACAGAGTGCAGTTGCTTGTGTTGCTCGATCAGATGCTGAAGTTGGTTTTCAAACCTCATCCTGTTAAAATAGAAATTTGTATTTTTGTAAACTGAGATAACACATCTTTTGTTTTTTGTTTTGTTTTGTTTGGTTTTGAATGCAATGAATCATTTCATCAGATGTGGGTACCGCAGCTTCCTGTGTTTAAGCTTCACTTCCTGAATTTCACATCTGTACTGTTCCAGCAGCTCCTCGCTCGCCTCACTCTGCTTCATCTGTCTTCAAAACACACATTTTATCACTTAGTACAGATTTTGCTATTTGTGTACATTAGTTTAATTCAGGTGAGGGTTACTTGGAACACACTTTATTTAAATGTGATTGTGTTTACAACACAGACTTCGGAGCATATTTCACATGACATGAAGCACATTTTGGCAAGAGAAATGGCTAATTTGGTGATTCGTGAAAGCAAATCTGCAATGTTTAACAGTAAATGTTTACAAAAACAGTGAGCTTAATGAAAAACGGTGGGTGAAGGTTATAGCAGACAAAAAGCAAATTTGGTTGAAATGACAGTCTAAATCTGTCTTTTTTCCACACAAACTACATTGTCAATGAAGAAGCTAACCTGGTCAGGTCACCGGTCCGTTACAGGGGCATCTGTGCTAATATTCTTATTCTTAATCTAAATTTAGAAGCTGGACTACGTGGAAGAAATCCCTACAGGCACAGAAAGATCATTCAAACGCCACACAAAAGGTGCAGCATAGTGGAACACAAACCAAAGGCCTTTTTAGCAAAAAGTTGAGGAAGGCAAAGATGGACCAAACAGTGTTATGACCCCTAATAAATTGTTTCAGGACAGTGATGGATGGCAGGAAATTCTTCTGCATTTTGCTATCAGATGAGTAGAGAAGACACAAGCAATAAAGGCATCCAAACCCGTTGGGCAGGCCTTTTTTGTTTAAAGAAAATGACCCAAAACACTAGATGAAAAAGATAAATTGGTTTCACCAGACCCCACTGATCTGGTTTAGGTGTTCAACAAATCAACAAAGGGAAGGTAAACGATTTGTTGAAATTTTATATAATGCTCCATTTTTTTTTAAACAGTAAACTGAGACAATGCACCCTAAAGCTGATAAAAAACAGATCATAAAGAGAATAAACTAAATAATTACATTTTTAAAAAGCCTATATTACCACTATTTAAAACAAATTTAGTTTGTAACAAGAGAATACATTTGTCAGTTTTAGAGCTGATAGTTTTAGCAGAGATAAATCTTTTACCGGTAATTGTAAATTACTGCCATCTAGTGTAAGAAACCACAATATGATTAGCGATGCTTTAGGACACAATAGGACTACTCTCAATGTTAGGTTTAAGGTTACTCAGACCTTTAATAACTGTATTTGTGCATAAAGTTTACCTTTCAGATTCCTGCTCTGACTCTTCATGCTGGAACTTCAGCTTCCTGCACAACTCTGACAAAAAAAAATCATCCCTGTTACTAAACCTATCGGCATATTCCTTTCCAAAATATTTAATAAAGATAAAAAATATATTTCTAAACATGAACAACCAACACTTTAACTTCATATTGGCATCAATACAGCGTCCAGCTCAACATGAAAGTTATTCACTTTCATCCTATGTTCACCTTCTTTTTCTTTATATATCACCTCCAGTTGGTAAGCTTCAGTTTGTACTGCAAAAACAAAACACATCTGACTGAAACAGACATTGCACATTGTAAACATGACTTAAAGCTTTCCTAAATCATACCAATATCATAATAACAATTTGTAGTTTTAGTTTGTTTTGGATCACATCTCAGCTACATTTACTAAGGTCAATAAATACGTACATATGGGTGTAGATTATCAATTAATTTCTTACATTTTTCTAGCTCCTTTTGCAGTCCGTCACTGACAGATGACAGGCCATTGATTTCTTCCTCCAGGATGCTTTTACCTTCAGTGTGAAGAAAAACTTGTGCATATGTACATCATCATTACTGCATAAATACAACATAACTGCCAAACATTGTTGATCTTAATTTGTTTAAAATTAGGCAATTATATTAACATGTTTAATCAGAATGGGTTCTTGGTGGGTGTTGCTGTTCCCATCAAGGCGGAGATATTAATCATATCTCATTTAGCTCCATTCATCATTTTCTGTAACTCCACGTATGGAGTAACAGGTAAGGATGTACCTCACTGACGATAAACAAGTCAGCGTCTACAGAAGAACTATATTGGTTGCAACCAGCTATCTCACTCACGGTTTTAAATTTACTTTCAACTCTTTGTTTGACGTGAATACTGTACTTAAATGTTTTAGTTTTCACTTGAGCCTGGGCTCAAAGCATGTCGCATTTCAAACTTTAAGTTGTACTTTCATTTATTTATTAGAAAATATCAGGCGGAAGTAAATGTTCTTTTGCGTGTCGTCAGAACAACGTGCGTTCTCATTGGTGCGCATATTAACTGAGGTTTCTACAAAAGGTAGACTTTAGAAATTAAATGTGTCATAGTTCACAAGGTTCGCGTACTTGTAGAAACATAATAAATACATTTAAAGTTATTTCCACTGCAAATTTATTACGTTTTCGGTAATGTAAAACGTACAACAGCGGAAGCATAACGTAACGTAGTTTCACAAAGAATACTACAAGAGTCAAGATAGGTGCTCGCCTGTAGGTCTCATTTTAATACCAGATGAAATTAGCCTCTGAGTCATTGGCGTGTGATTAAAAGTGTCATATTATTAGACAAATTGTAACTTCTAATACTGCCTACCAATCTATGTAACAAATATAAATCATATACCTCCGATAATCACAGCCTAGATCATTACTGCTTGTGCACTTGGACATAAAGATGAAAAATGTTACAGTGACTTCTCTAGTCTGTACTCTTTGTTTAATGGAAATAATGTCAATTTAGATTGTTATAATTGTTTAGAAAAGTTACATTGAGCATTAAATGTGAACATTCAGCCTATAATAAAATGAGCCATAAATCATAAAAAATATCAGTTGTGTTAGTACCAAAGATGAGGTTGTTGGGTCTGCATAATCATACAAATAATTTTCTTACAATGTACCCACGTTTAGAAGATGCTTTTTAAAACATACACTAAAACAATTTAGCACGATGTGTATTTGAAAATAAAAATACCTCGTCGCTGCATCCTAAGCTTGTCCATCAATTGTTCAACTTTAGGCTCCTGCAATTTTTCATCTGTCAAATTAGACAAAATAAAATTACCTTTAAATGGTTTACAAAGAAACAAAACATTTTTTTGCCCTGATTTTATCGGTTTACCTTTTGGCAGATCCGTCGCATTAATCATGTCTCCAATGCTGTATCCTGTCATAAATATATAAATAGCCTAAATGCTAACCAGTAACCTTTATGCAATGTTCTGCCATTATGTGGCTAATACGGAGACTAGCTTAAGACGTTTATAGATAAAAAGAAAAAAAGAATACATTTCTTCTCTACACTATGTGTATAATTAACATATTTATCGCTGGCTCTTTTTATAAAGCAGAAAACTGTATCTTCTACACTTCTACTGTAGCAAAGTCGTAAAGTTGTCCAACTGAAAATGCTAGCACTTTTTAAACTAACGTTTAATATAGCTAATGTAAGAACAGCTTAACACACAGTATCTGTGCTATGAAAAGAGGAATCGTTAAGGCAGCTGTTTTTTTTACAAAGTAATTAACTTCTAGCATATTCAAATGTTGGGGTCGTACCCTTCCGTTCCTCCATGAATAACCAGATTTAGCCGGTGACTTCAAACTTTGACCTCTTGACTCCTTTAAAGATGAGGGCTCGCGCTCCTCCGGACTATAACCCGCTCGTGAGCAGAGGCCGAGACTTCATCAGACATGAATGAGCGCTGCCGAACTTGTGACTTGTTGTGTTTTTATAACTTTTTTTTTTCATTATTTATCTTTTTAATAAATTGCCACAGAAGACAGCAGCCTCGTTTAATTAATGTTGTGTATATTCCAGTTACAAACAAAATAAACAAAAAGAGAAACATCATGTAAAGTTCAATGTCTTTACACTGTCTCCATTTTATTGAAAAGCAAACAGCTGTGTACAGGAATTCAGTTCAACCTCAATTTATGGCAAGTATACAATGCAAATAGACATCCAAAGCCCAAACTTAATTTATACACATCAAAACACTAACGTGTCCTATGTACATGTTAGTTGGATTCACTATAATTCACAAAACAATTAGTTCTAGAAGGGATTCCAGTGTCTGCCTAAAACAATAGCTTTACTGAGTGCATTTGCACATGCAAACAATGACAGGGTCATGCAAGAGATATAAATGATCAAGAAAATGTAAAAATATTCATGTTACATACAACCTTCACCCCTTTTTGTGTTTAAATGTACAAATATTTGGCTATTAGTGCAGGTTATTTCTTCAATTGCTAAGGAGTTTTATGAGTTTACAATCTCTTGCTTTATTTTGTGACTCCATTTTCTCTGCCAGCTTCAAATCAACCCAATAATGTACACCAAGCTCAAACAAATAATTTTCAAGTACCTTCAAATTCAATAACTAGAATAAACATTTTTATTAGTGACAAAAAATAAGTTTTAACAAGAAAAAAACAATCCACGCAGGTTTGACTTCACAGTAATGGCCACACAATAGGGTAGTTATAAAGACAAAAACAAGAAAAGGAGGGAAAAAACTTGCCTGTGGAACAATTTCAAAAATTTTAAAACATAAAAAAAGTCTTTCCACTTTTAATAAGTTACTCTTTTTGTTTTATTGATCAAAAACATTCAGAACACAGTGCACATTTTCCTCAAAAAGCAACACATCCATATGAATCGCTCCAGCATGCTTTCAGAGGTAGGAATGAGGGAGGAAGAGGGGGGATATTTCTTGAGGGGAGTGGGATACTGGCAACAGTAATACGTTTAAATATATTCAGCCGTGAGACACGAGCTACAGGTTTCCCTCTGATAAATCTACAGAATAGTACATCTTCAGTTGTGTTTCCAATTTTGTCATGCACAATTAGTACACACCAGCAGGCGGAAAAGTCAGGGACAAGTCTGTGAAAACAGGTGAATAAAAACAGGTACTCAATCCTTCCTTCAGGAAAAGCTGGTTCTACAATAGTAAAAAGCATTACTTTTTTTCCCCACTATGTTTTTCAGTTTAATTTCTGCAGCAAGGCAAGGCTGGGAGCCGAGCACCCAGAGTGCAACACGTTTTATTCTAAATCTGTTAAAGCCATACTGGGAGTTTAGGTGGGTGATGTAGACAGAGCCATGGGTGTTAGTAGAACCAGAGAACAAACAGCAACACTGACAACTGTGTGTTGTTAACGGCTTGGTTTAAAATGGAGTAAATTATTATCGACCCTGTTTGAGGAATTTTATGGAATGCTGCATCTCCTCCACAGCACCAGGAAAACAGAACAGTGTGTGTGTGTGAGAGAGAGGGATGAGAGATTTAATGAGACAGAGAGAAAGAGCGTGTTTTCATTTTCGACAATAAAGGGAGGTGTCTCCCGTCTCGCTGCCGTTCTTTTAAAAAGGGGCAGGCTCATTCGCGGGACCGTCCCACAATGGACAGGATGTAGAGGAAAATGTTGATGATGTCAGTGTAAAGGTTGAGGGCAGCGAAGATGTACTCCTCTGGACTCAGGGCCAGCTTCTTGTTGCCCAAGAGAAGCTGGGTGTCAACAGCCAAAAACTGCATACAGGAGAAAGTAAGGGAGGAGTTAACCATTTCAGAAGCTTGTGACTTTCAGGATCAAACATATACAACACAAAAATACACATTTTTTTATGTTCTGGAAATGCACAACAAATGTATTTCTCCTATATCATCACACAACATATGCAACAAATGAGTTGCATATACTTGTTGTAATTATTTAATGTGTTATTAAGCAATATTGTTATGTTTATAATATTTATGATTAATAAGCTGTCATTTTGTCACAATATAACATACAAGGGTACTAAACTTACGCAGGTGAAGAGCAGGGCCCCCATTGAGGCGTAAAAGATGTGCAGGATCTTGTTGCGGATGAAGATACAGAGGATCGAGAACAGCAGCAGAACAATGAGGCACACAAAAAGAACGCCCCGACAGGAAGTGAAGTCATACTTGCTCTGTTCAAAAAAAAGAAGAAGATAAAAAGAACAACATCAAAAAACTGTTTGTTTGAATGTTTAATGAATTAAACCAATTCAAAATGCTGCTTTAATATGTTTTGGGTGAGCTCATCAATGTGTAAAAACTAAATCAGAGGAAAGTGACCCAACTCCTTCAGTTAAAGCTCGGACATTTAAGAATTGTTTGTGACATCTGTGCTGACCTGCAGAGAGAAGAGGACGACGGTGAAGCAGACGACTGCCGTGATGCCTACAGCTATGATGACCGTCTCAGTGTCGTAGAAGCTGGCGATCATGCCCACCATGTAGGAGAGGCTCAACGTCAAGATGGACTGCAAGAGAAATAAATCAAGTTTTAACTGATGTAATGTAACAACACTATCACAGATCAGGGTCATACCTCAAACTGTCTGCCTAAATCCCATTTCAGAATTTGGAGTGGCTTATTGCATTTGTACTGTCGCACATCCATCAATAACAGTCCCATAATTAACTTTTCATGCTGCTGTCCAATAATTTTTTATCTTTGATTAAGTTGACAAGAAATTCTTTGGGCATGTTCTTACCAAAGCAACCAAATTCCATGGGTGCTTACGACGGAAGTCCCCGCAGCAGCTGAGGACAATCAGAGACACAAAGAAAACTGCGTAGGACACGTAGTAAGTCCACGGGTTACGGCGCACAAAGTATTTGGCATCAGCAACAAAGGTGAACACGGCAACAAAGGAGAAAGTGACGAGCAGCTGAGCTGTGAGGACTGAGAAAACCTGATTTTGGAGAAGAAAAAAAAGAATAAAGACATTTTTAGAGCTAGAGAACCAGTTTTTGGCAGAATTTATTACCTGAACAAGTAGAATATTCATTATCTGACTAAAGACCTGCTTCACTTACTTTTCTAATGAAGGCTTGTCGGATGCTCTTGTCCTCAAAGCCAGAGCTGGTGAAGTCTTCATTATCGTAGTAGGACGGTGGTCCGTCACCGTGGTAACCTGGACTCCCTGCCGCCGCTGATGAATTAACGTTACAAGATGAAACTTGGGGGTTTTACAAGGTAGCAGGTAAAACAAATGAATGAGCATTTAATGTGTTTTAATACGGTAATCGCAGTGTTGATCTGATCATTGACTGTTAGTTTATCAAAATTAAAACAAGCAATACGTCCGCTGTGGACAGAAAGGGAAATTTATGCATTGATTGTATACAAAAAACATTAAAATGTTCAGATCATTTTATCTAAAGTGGCAACTTAAGAACGGAAAACAAATGATTAAATAAGTGGAAATTAACCAGATAACTTAGCTGCTCCCCTTTGTAGGGGTCGCCACAGTGAGCAAAATCACATGGAAGGTTTGATTGTTTTACGCCAGGTGCCCTTCCTGATGCAACCTTAGCTCAAAGCTGCAGCTCAGGATTACAAAAAAGTGAGAACCGAGGCAGTGACCACCAAACCACTGCAGTCCCAACTCAATAAACACTGCTGTGTGTAATGTGTAAAACAGTTGAGATTAAAGCAGATGGTCTGGTTCCTGATGCTTCAGCTCTGGTTTTGAATACTCACCTAAAGGGTCACCAGAAAAACCTGGTTGTCCAGGACCTTGCTGATAAGGGCCCTGCGGGTAGGGTCCTTGTGGATAGGGTCCTTGTGGATACGGCATCTGAGGGTAGGGACCAGGGGCAAAACCCGGACCTACTGGAGGGAAGCCAGGCTGCCCATAACCACTCGCTTGTGGGTACGGTCCCCCTGGGCCTTGGCTGTAGTTGGGAGGTGGCATGCCAAAACCTGGCTGAGGGGGTCCATAGACGTCATTATGGAGTGGGTTGGTCTCACCCATAATAGGGTATCCACTTTTGTCCTGGGACATGGTGTGGACAAATGCTTACAACTGCAATAATCTATAAAAAACAGAATTGGACAATAATACCTTACAAAATGCAGAAACAAGAAAATAGTTTCACAACGGTTTAACACCTTTAACTCACTTACAAATTGGTACTTCATCCTCCCACCACACACCATACCAGTCCACTTAAACAAACCTCGGTGCCAGTTGCATAACAAATAAGAATAAAGACATAATCTTTTGCACATTAAAAAGATACTTCTTACAATAGACTACATTTGCATAAGTACATCTAAATGTACACACTTTTGCATGCTCGGGGCGAGCTACCAAAATTGACAGACTCCTGGATAAAATGTTTTCAGAAAGAACTGATCCAAATGTCCGGTTGCCTCCAATTTAAGCCTGTTTGCTGTTGGGATGACCTGGATAACTGAGAATTTACACAGGCATATATCTAAATGTGTTTCAAAAGGTATCACAAAAAATGCTACAGTTCTCAGCAGAAAACATCTGCAAACTTCAAAAACTGTTGGGAGTGCACTGGCTTTACAATACAATACAGGCAACATAGTTGTTCATCCAAAGGGATATAGACACACACTCCCTACACTCGCCTGTATTTTCTCTCCAACCTGAGCAAAAAGTACAGAACTTTTCATTCAACAGCAGCAGAGAAACAGAAAACTGCAGAAAAGTCATGTTGACTAACTTTGCTTTCTCCTTCCTTCCTCTCTTTTTCCAGGCCACACTGAATTAACAGTACATGTTACACAACATCACACCCTTTTGACGTGGCAAATGCATTTGGACCCCTGATGATGCCCATCCGTATATCACTGGAACGGTGCAGTGAGACACTGCAGACAAACATGCTGGAGGAGTTTCACACTGACATTATCCATTAAGATCATTCCAGATTACAGCTATTATCTAATGAGACAAATCCCTCCACAGACAACTATCATTGTGTAAGGCAGGCAACATATTTTACACACATATTTTTTTACTATATGACTTGGTGATCCAGTCATCTACTTATGGGTCAAGGGCTAGCAATCTGGAACAGCTGTATACCACAGTCGGTTATTTGCTCAGAAAGGCACAGAAGAGAGCAACTAATCTGAAACACCCCCCCCACCAAAAAAAAAACTGACTCAAGAGCTCTTAAGTAAATATGTGACACACAGGACACCGTATGATATCCTCCCAGACCAATGTTCACATTTACAGCCTTTCACAACAAGGCTGAAAACTCAAATCACTTGGAAAAGACAGTGTATGATAAAATAAACTGTTCTAACTTAAGACGTGACTAAATCTATCACCTTTAAATCAATTCACAAACATTTTTCTACTTCCATTAATAGTTTGTGAGCACTTTTATGACTAAAGTATTTTTTTCTAACCGTTACAAGGATTAAGGTCACAGAGCAAAAAAGTTAATTTTTTCCTGAGTTCTGACTTTAATCTCAAAATTCTGACAAAAACTTAAAACAGTTTCTGAGATACTCCCACCAGCCTTTCTGATACCAACGACGACACCATATTCAAAAATACTTAGACCCTTTCTTCCGCATTCCGCGGGGTGAAAGTTAAAATCAGAAAAAAAGACTGACTGACTGATTACATTACCTTGATTCAAGCTCAAGGTAATGTAATCAAATAGCATTTTAACCATTTTTTAAACCTCAAATCATTACCAGAAAAAAACACTGATAAGAAACAAAATCAGAATCAAGGTTTTTGGAATATTTGGAATAAAGAAACAAATATAAAGTCACACGACTTTGCAATTCATTTTGTATTTTCTTGGTATAATCTGACTTTTAGTACAGTCATAAAGGCTGTTAATGAACACACCGCTTGTTTTTGTTTGTTTTTTGTTTTACTGCATGAAAAAAAATCTTATAATCTTTACAATAAGAGACTGCATTTTGTTTTATTTTTAGAGCTGAATTTATCAGTCCTGCTCTGTCTGTGGCTTTTCATATCTACAATGGATTACTTTGTGTAATCCAAAGTTAACTCATCATACACTCTAGAGAACAGAGCACTAATATTTCTCAAAGCCACAACATCTGTGCAAGCAGCACCCTCCTCTGATGTTTAGACAACACATTCTGCTTTTCCATGCGTCACTACAAAAAAGCATCTGATGTAGTAAAAGTTACATATGTTATGAAATAAGTCAGTGAAGTAAAAAAAAAAACGACACTAAAAATGACTCAGGTGGTGGCGCTGAAAGTTTGTGACTATTCTAATAACCACACAGTCATAAACTAACCACAATAGTTTCACATTCGTGTCTGAGTGTTGGTCAAAGTGTATACAGTCAATATTCCTAAATTTTCAATTTAAGATAGGGTTCATGCGACTTTACGAGTGTTAAGCGAGGCTGCAAATCCTCTTAGGCGAGACGCCACGATGCTGTGATAAAAACAGTCCACTGTCCCCAACCTCTGCTGACAGGGATCACTAAGGGAATTAGGTTAAAGGGTGGGGGGGTTCAATGGTCCAGTCAGAGAGCCAAGACAACACAATTAGGTTAGGACAATACCACAATAAACCCACGAATAATGTGCTACGTGCATGCCTGAGCAACAGCAGGAAACACAGAGACAAAATAGGTCCAACCAGAACAAGCAGCGGTGCCCACAAAAGTCAACACGAGATGTTGACCCCTAAAAGTTTTAGCACCACATTCTAAAACTTCAAACCAACACAAAAATTGTTAAGGATTAAAAGAAATCTTCATTAAAATGCTGTTTCATTGTCATATGACTAACTGTGGGCTTTGATTTGTAACATATGAGATATATAAAATAAAAGGTTGCTTGCTTTTCACACAACCACACAGCCAAGTTTACATAATGGCATACATGAAACATGTACACACAAGGACATGATATAAAAACAAATATCTGGACTAACTGGCAGATAAATGTCTCCCCAGGCAGCTGATCTGAGAGTCTGAATGAAAAGTGGTTGTCATGTCAAACCTGCAACCCTTATGAAGAAACTTCGTGTTAAATGACAAACATCTGAAAGACTGTACTTGATTTAATGATTGTCTACAAGTAGTAATACTTAAATTAACTTATTAAAACCCTAGAATAATTTCTTACAAGAGTTTTTCTTGGTGCTCAACAAGTGCTTCTGTATGAGCAGACATCTCTTGTGTTTAAACAAATCCAACATTATTTTGATATAAATCATAGTCATTCTGATGTTCAACATGCATATAAAGAAGGTTTCTCTACATGTACAGCATTGGAAGCTCTGATTCATGATTGGTTAAGATTGATTTTAAAAAAGCCAATTAGTAGGTGCTGTGTTTATTTCAGCACTGCTTTATATATTGTTCATGATGAATTTCTAATTACGAAGTAATCAGCATATGGCTTTGAAAAATCAGCTATTAACTTAAGGACAGAAGCTCATAAATAACAAGGCCTTTAAATTTATTCATACACTGAATAATGACAAGAATGGTAACCCTCACCGATTAAATATGAATTATTGAATCATTCCTTTAACAGACCCGCTTAAGTCAAAACTGATTTGATTATGAAATAAACTGCTGACATATACAATAAACAACGTGAAAAACACCAAGTACTTTAATTGTATCATGCAATGTAAAGTGCACTGCAAAGAAAAACTGTGAAACTGTTGCACTAGGTATGAATAAACCATCTTAGTTTAAGGTCAAAACAGAAACATGGACACAGTATTATTGATCACGTTGCAGAGGCCTCAAATAAATGCGACACTCAGATTATCCGTTAGGTTTTCCTCGCCATTAGAGGGGGACAAATATAGCAGAATGTATAGAAACTGTCTTTACAAATTGGACCAAACATCCCCCTCACGTCAACACAAGTCGCCATGTTGGATCCATTTTTATTTATTTTTCAGCACAGTCAGTGGGAAAACGCGGTGTCCAACCCCCACCACGTTCACACCGATTGTGCTGTTAGTTATCCTTTCAATCCGAACTGGCATTACTCATACCGTTGTTTACCTAGATATCCAAACGTTTAATCATTTATCGTGAATGCTCTGCTTTCTAGCTGTTAACAAGCTAACTGGTCGGGTTGGTTTACGACAACAACTATCGAGGAGGTTCCGGTGGCTTACATATTACATAAAAATCAATAAATAATTCAATGAGGTATATCAACTATAATGTTAATAAAACAAGGACCCCCGTTACCTTTAGAGTGTTTATTTCTGAGCCACTGCAGTACTGAATTTAGTCCACTCCCCCTCCCGGATCTTTAAACACAGACTGACTGACTGAAGTGAGAAGAAGAGGAGCGATGACGTCACCACTCGGCTGGGTCACTTGATCTGTGGGACTCTCCGCTAAGTCCTTTTAAAATACCATTGAATCTTGTGCTTATGTCTACTTATGTATCGTCGAATGACACAGCGTTTTTCGTAACGTCTTGGGGGCCATTTAAAAAAAAAAGAAAGAAAACCACAGAAAATCTATGAACAAAATGCTGCTGTGGAAAGATCTAGACGTGCTGCTGCCTGAGTCACGTGATTTGTTATTAGCGAGATAAAGGTTAGAAATTGTTTTTTAAATCTAATTGTTGCCCTTAAAATATAAAGTTTATAAGCACAGCAAGTGTAAATTTATTTTATCTGATTTGATTATAAAATATTTATAGGTTGTGCAAATGAGAGCTTGCAGCTTTTGAGCTGTGATTGGTGGAACCAAGTTATACTGGATGCTGATTGGTTGTCACAGTATTCGCCAAAACTGGCTCTGTTCTCTGTTTTATGTTGCTGTTTGTGCCAGATTACTGTGGAACTGCAGCTCTGCCTGATGCTGCCAGATCATCCCCAAAATTGATTTTCTTTCTCTCTGACAATCCTAACATGCCCTGAAAATTTCATGAAAATCCGTTCATAACTTTTTGAGTAATCTTGTGCACAGATGGACGGATAAGCATGCAATGATACTGAAAACATAGCTTTCTTGGTGAAGGAAATTAGTAAAACAGTAGCAAATGGCTAAAAGCTTTTTGTTTAAAATCCCAAAGAGGATCATATAAACAAATATAAGATATTCTATGAAAGACCGTTGTTAACAAAACAGCAATTTTAGAATATCTTCTATTTAAAATAGCAATAAACAATGAGGATTAAAAAAAAGATAAATTGATATTGGAATCTGTGTGAAAACAAAGATAATCCCACAGATTTATCTTGTAGGACAGGAATCATCAGACTAACATATTTTATTAAAAAAAATAGTATTAAATGTATTTGTTAACCTCAACCTCAGTTTATTATAAATCTTGCACATATTACAACAAAAAAGCTTATTGCTGCTGTCATTGCATATAATCTGTTAGTGAAAACATCTATTTGCACATTTTACAGTTGCTATATGTCCATCTGAAACTCACCAAAATAATATTGTTATTAATATGATATTAAACCATTAGGTCTTTAGGTCAGTTTGTTTTTAACTCAGTTGTTCTCAAAATGTGGGGCCACAATTTCTTATCCTCAATTTAGATCCAAACAATTTGGATGCATTAAACATATGACTACATTAAATTAAAGGCCACAATTTTCACTTTGATAAACACAACCGATTTCATCATTACAGGCAGTGAATTTAAATATTTGTCTCCAGGACTAGAATTTATACAGTACAAAACAAAAGTTTTCACCCCACAGTTTCTCTTTATAAAACGTCTGTCTGGCACCCAACATCCTGCCTAAACAAAATGTTTAAAATCAAACGTTACTGTGGATCCAAACAAATGCTACACCAGCCTCTCACGCAACCTCTGGTATTCCAGCAGCTACTGTTTGTGAGGACGGTTTTGAAGCAGATTGTCCAGTCCTGTCTTGTTGATGGTACCATAAGCTTGGGAGTAGCTGCCTAATTTGGCTCGTGGGTCACCAGCAGCAGCAACATTACAGTTGTTCTGAAACACCTTCTTGCTAAACCGTTGCGGTGGCCGGGCCTCCCGAGCCTGAGAACTGGAGCGTTGGTGCTGCAGATGAAAGTCACGCGTTATTATTGTCATCAAATCTTTGAACGAGAAACCTTTAAAAGTCTTAGATAAAATAATTTCTCGGTCCTGGTGGACTGACCAGTCGAGCTGAAGTGATGTGCAGCCCTGCAGACAGAGATGTCTCATCCTTGCGGACTAAAGGGTTGTTCTGGGTTTGGTTTAGGGTCAAAGAGAAGGAGTGGTTGTGGATAGGAGGAGCTGAGCTGCCGCGCTGCAGAATCTGGTCCATAGACTGGAGAAGAGAGGGTGCAGAGTCTGATTAAGGTACATCATAAGAAAAAGTAAAGTCTAAATGAGTAAAGTATAGTCTGTTTCTTACAGCAGTAAAGCTAGAGCCCTCTGCTGGTGCTGTAGTGCCATTACTGGTCTGTCCTGCTGCTATCCTGCTGGCTGCAGTGGGGTGATTGTAATGAGCTGCACCCGCTGGAACCCGAACAAAACCATCTAGATGAAAAAAAGAGAGAGAAGTTTATGTTCCCCTCGGGTTCTTTCCACACAGCTCAATCTTAACAAAACAACATCTGTTTGAAATATTTTTCTAAACTTTTTGACAGAGCAACATTTTTCTATGATCTTCTATTAAATTATTGAAGTAAAAACAGGTATAAAAACACCAACATTGAGACAAATGCTCCTACTTGGGGCATGTGTGATGGGGTTATATGAGGGTTTTCTGACTGTCGGGCTGGTCTTCTCCACCACAGATGAATTCACAACCCCAGTTCTGATGACCTCTGGATGTGAAGCAACGTGTTTTGTCTCATCATTCTGCTCATGCAGTGTTTTCCCTTCTTGGCCGTCGTCTTTGTGGTTGTTCGTTGCTACTTGGCTCTTCTCTTCCTCATCACACCTTGCGCTGGTTTTCTCTTGGTTACCTGAACCACCTCCATTCTTAGGCAGTCTCAGCATCCCGTGGTTAGTTCTTCGCTCCAGTATCATCTGTGGGTGAAGAAGAGGAACATTTAATCTATTTGATCTGTTGAACTGCCATTATGTAAAATGCCTATTTAAGATGCTGCAGATTTAGCATAATTCGACCACTTGAAAAAAACATTAATTCACTCTGAGTTTCAGAACCTCATATACTTTGTTGCGGTATTGAACCACAGATAATTGCACATCATCGTCCACTGGCAGTACTACATTGTAGTTAAGAGCTGGTTCTTTGGCTGGATTATGAAACCTATAAGAATACAAATCTCATCTGTAGTTATTACATATTTTATAGAAACATAAAAGTAACATATTGTTTCAAATACTGACATCTCTCAACGACAATTTACAAAAAACAATAGATAACATTTTTTTTATAACCCTTTCACTTAATGCTGCTTTCAATCCACAAACCAATATGAAAGCTTTGATACCTGGCGACATATGGGTGCCGAAGGGCTTGCTCTGCAGTCAGCCGCTTGTCTGGGTTGAAAACCAGCAATCCCTTCAGCAGGTCGAGAGCGTCAGAAGGCACAGACGGCTGGAGAAGATCCTCCAAAGGCACCTGTGGTCTGGTGAACCAATGAAACAGCAGGAGTCAGAGGAAAACATACAAATAAAAACAAATTGTCGCCTTGAAGCAGTCAGAATAGAAGGTAAAAAATGGTTAATATATGTTTTCAGCCTGCTCAATTCCAGGTCAACACCTGTCACAAGAAGGCAGCCTGTTTTGCCTTGTCACTGCTGGATTATTGCACTGCAAAAATCACTACTCCTGAGTTTTTTTTATTAAGCTCAGCTCTTACCCGCTTTTGTGAAATTCTTCCCAGTGGACAGGAAAAAATATCTGCTCCCTGATTTAGCTTTGTACCAGCAATGACAAGGTCATAAAAAACAAAACATTGCTGAACTGTAGACTCTCTGTGTTAAAATGTACCGTAAATACAGTCCTTCTGAGAACAAATACAGCTGGTTATCATTGGCTGATAACATATGTCTATGTACAGTTATACAATTTCAGTGTTTTGTTTATATCTCTATGGAACAATTTTGACATAAAATGCAAAAAGGAAAACATATATTGCCTTACTTCAGTAACATCCTCTGAATGACAGAAGATCCATATTCAGACCTGATGGCGACAACATCTGAAAATATAAAAACATTTATTTAATCTAAACTGAAGAAAATAAAAAAGGAATTATGACATTTTATTCACCTGCTGGACTTGGGTGAGGTATGGCACTCATGATCTTCTCTATCTGGTTGATGGTAGATGTTCCAGGAAACAGAGCTTTTCCCAAAAGCATTTCTCCCAGGATGCAGCCAAGGCTCCACATGTCCACACCCTTAGTGTACCTATGGACAACATACACCTTTTTTAGTAAAATGAGAACGGTGCAACTTTAAAGGAGCAGTGAGTGTCAACTAGTGGTGAGACTACAGGTGGAGGAGTTCAAGTGTCTGAGTGTTTTGTTCATGACAGATAGAACAACAACAAATCAAGGTCTGGGAGCTAATGAGCTCCCAACATCCGAGGGGAATTCAAAGTAGTTAGTTGACGTGGTTTGGGCATCTGATTAGGATGCCTCCTGGACGCCTCTCTTTGGAGGTTTTCCGGGCATGTCCCATTAGGAAGAGGCTCTGGGGCTGACTCAGAACTCACTGGAATGATTAGATATCCTCTCTAACCTGGGAACACCTCGCTGGGGAGAGGGAGTTTTTCTCCTGGACCTGTTTCCTCAGCAACTCAACCACAAATAAACAGTAGAAGATGAAGATGGAGCAAAAAAAAACATAGAAGATTTATTTGTCTTGACAGATGATGAGGTATAATTAATACTCTAAAAATCAGCTGGACTGCGACTGATCAAAATATGTTACACAGCAGTGACTGAGAAAACCAAGCAAGATGGACAACTCACTGTTATATTCTGTGGGGTTTGAAAACACCAAAGTAGCAGAACATGTGCACTCGTTCGAACATGGTGTTTGTGATAGACAAACCGTGGCTAGCACAGAAGTCCAACAATAAAACACCACTCCGGTTCTGATCAGAGAGGCCGTTCCTCCCAATCACATCCCTCCATGTCAAACTGTCATAACCCACGTTAGCATTGAAGTCCCACAGCTGAATAAAGGAGTCCCCAGCTGGAGCACCTTCCAGCACCCTCGCTAAAGACTCCAAGAAGGCTGGATACTCTAAACAGCCATTTGGCGCGTAAGCACAAACAACCGTCAGAGCCCATCCTACCATCCGAAGGTGCAGGGAAGCTAGGGAATTTGGTACTGATCACTGCTGATACCTTGTGGATCCCAGCAGGATCTCAGGTGCTCGGTACCACCTAGTGGCCACATACTCCGTCAGTGCCGGGTTCACGCTATCCTCCTGGATCTGATTGAGCGATCTGGCCAAGCCGAAATCACAAAGCTTAACAACACAGTCTGAGTCCAGGAGCACGTTGGAGGGCTGTGGTGGAAAACAGACAGAAGATCATTTTCCAAATAAAACAAGCCAAATTCAATTTTTAAGTTACTAAAACCTGAAATAAATCATGATGGGACAATGTGAAGAGTGTTTAGAGTGTGGAATTTAATTCCAGCTTTATAATTGATTTATTATGGTTTTGTTTTAAACCAAAAAGAGAAGTTGTTAAATTATCAATATGACATTTTGCATATTTCCAAAATTTTTATAAATGCTCCTCACCTTTTGGTCTCTGTGAATAACATTTCCTGAATGGAGATACTTGATGGCTTTGAACAGCTGGTATATCACATAACGCTTATGGACATCCTTCAGAAGAGAGCCTTTCTTTATCACAGCATGCAAGTCTGTATCTAGGACAAAACAAATGCACAAAAAACAGTTGACCCATGGTGGCAGCATTAATTTAAACAAATAACAGGATCTTAAATATTAGGGAGTTACACTCAAAAATATAATTTCAACTCATTTTGGCACTGAACCATAAAACGTGGAATTTTTATGGTCAAACACTGACTTCTGCCTTCTCTTTGTTGACATATTTTAAGCTTAAATGATGTGTATTTGTTCTAATTCTATTCAATACATACCCATAAATTCAAAGACGAGATAAATGTCTTTTTCATTCTGCGCCCGGATGATGTTTAGAAGTTTAACAATGTTGGTGTGGTCTCCAAACTCCTGAGGAAGGATTAAAGGTTTTAGTAACAGAGACAAAGACAGCAGAGTCTGTTTGACCTGTAATCACTGGCAGGCAGTGCCCGAGCACCACCCAAGTAACAGCACAAGTTGCAACACCGGTTACATAATTGTCCCTACAATCCAGCACCGGGCTTTTACTGACAGATTTAGACACAAATTAAATTGATGAATATTATCCAAAAGCAAACCCAGCAAAATTTCCAGGTCTCAACAAAATGTTTCACACATAGCCTATGTGCCAAATCCAAACAAAATCCTTTTAATTTTGTTTATTTTATTCACATTCCATTTCCTGAAGTATTTTTACTTTTCTTCTGTGCAATAAGAAAAAGTTATCCCACAATTTATGCATCTATACATTGCAAATCAAACTGAATTTATTACAAATTTTGTTTTATCACCTTGTCAACACATTCTTGGTTGTAGTTAAAAATAACAGCAGTATGTGCTATTCAGTTCAATTACAATAACATGAAATTAAAATCTTTTTCAAAGCGTTTCTTATTCATCAGCATCACAGAATGTTCTTAAAGGAAACTATTTATAGCTTAAAGCAACATTCATTTAAATCAATGGTTCCCAACGTGGTCTGAACCCCACTGTGGGTCATGAAACACTCAAAAAGGGGTCTTGAGCTAATTTACAGAAATCAAATGAAATTTAGATTTGATTGCTACAAGTGTATATTTGTCTAGTTGACTTTTTAGAAACGTTTTCACTCTTTGAACAGTGATAGTTGTGAGTTATGCATATGTTCAGTTTTGTTATATTCTGGATCAGAAGCTGAAATATTTGTGAACAACTAATCTAAATGATATGTTCTATATTACCAGATAGTAAGACTAATAACAATTCTGGACACAGATTGAAGCTTGGCAGTCAGTGAAGGTACGTATTATTTCATGTGGATAATGTTATTACCTGGAGAAACATGATTTCTCTGAATGTGCGCTGTAAAAAAAAACAAAGCAAAACACTGCAGTTAGGACATGAACTTAAAAGAAACACACAGCCATAAACATAACAAAAAAGCCTCCTGATCTAATTAATAATTAGTTGCTTTCATTGAAGAAGGAGGAAGTTTTTACAGGATGAATA
>JAVKLF010000121.1:7641899-7655976 GCA_034783495.1 Millerichthys robustus | reverse complement strand
TTATTTATTAAAGTTTTTTGTTATTCATCTGAGTTCTGCCTGCGCCCTGGTTCCTTGCCACACCAAAAACCCTGACACAAATCTAACGACTATGTAAAAAACGCTCGCAAAACACAGATTCTGATCAAAATCATGAAACAATTTAATAAAAGTTTAATAATTCGGCTGAAGTTTGCAATTAAAAATCTGAATTTAAGTTTGAGTTTTTTAGTTGAAAAAAAAGTACAAATCTTCATGACATGTCATGTGAGCCAAATTTAACCATTTTATCTTTCCTTGCACAGAAGCAAAAGATGAGATGAGTAAACCCGTTTCCAATCAGATCCACATGACTTAAATACATTTCGACAGTTGTGCCTTTCTTTGCTCCTCCAGTCGCATTTCTTGTCATTTTTGGTCACCTAATTTCAGCTTCTGTGGAAGCTTTTCTTTTTACAAGCAGATTGCAAACTTTGGTTCTGAATTCAGTTTATCACTCAACATTTAGCATAAAAACTAATAATAAATGTAATGGAGGGTATATTTAATGGAAATACCCAACAACACATTCTAACATTAATGGTTTGTATAAATTGTTGAATATTGTTGTGGTTAGTGGTTTAATTAACATCAGACTTGTTGCTGTGTAAATATTTATCTGTAGTTCTCTGCTCTAATAAGCAGAGCAGCAAAAGTAAATGTTTAAACTAAAATAAATGTCCATCTGTGTTAGTTTGTGCATTTCAGAGAATAGGTTTCAGCCTGATTTATAATCTGAGTCAGGGTTTGCATCACACTATCTACTTCCCTTCTGTGAGTTCTTGCAGCACAGTGACAGCGAACGCTGACATATGAGACATGACCAGAAGGAAACAGAGAACTTCTACCAGAATCTCACTTTGACCTCAACCTTTTAGATTATTACAGGATTTGTGGAAAAGCGGGGGCTAAAATAAGTGTTTCCTGACATGTTTTCCTGCTGTTTGTCAGAACAAGATGCTTTTTTTGGTCTCCCAAATGAAATTAACAGTAGCTGAGGACAAAAAAAAATGCTAATGAGCTAACAGTTAGCTCAAGCAGGACCGAGATTAAATGGTTTTAAAATTATATCAAATCTAAAATTACTAATTACACTCTTATAAGAGAAAAAATATTAGAATACTTCAGACCCAAGCAGTACCACAAGTGCTACAGCTAACTGCTGCTGCCACTGTTAGTACAAATAACCATATAATGCTGCGTAAATACAGCTAACGTTGTTCAAGCGGCGATCTACAACAGGTAAGATATATTAGCTGTTTCAATCCTTTCCACAGAACCCTACTTCAAAAGATGGGAAGTATCACTTTACTGAAACAGGTGAAGAGTTTTTCTTGCCTGGTATAAAAGTGATAATTATTTTAGAAAACTTGAGCATATTTTTAAAAGTTCTTCATAGAGATAGAGAACAGAGGGGCAACAGCTTTAAAGGGTTTGTAATAAAAACGTTCATCGTATTTACAGGATGCAAACACATCAGTGTTAACAGGACAGGGTTTCTCTGGCTTCCTTTTCTTTGTTTAACACTAACTCTCATTCTAACACGCACACACACATGCACACACTGACAACAGGCTCAAATATAGAACATGTCCATAAAAAGTCAAAGCGCACAAGAGGACTTCGCTGAAGAGAAAGGCCAGAGAAAAGATGTGCGTGTGTGTGTGCGCGCACAGGATCATTTGTGAGGTTTTAAGCTTGTGTTGACAGTGCAAAGAGGGAACCAAACTCAATAGATTGAGTGTAATGGCAAAAAAAGTCAAACAAATGTGGGTGACTGACATCAACAAATGTTTTATACTCAATCTGGTTTTAAAGGCTGCTGCTGTGAGAAAACACGGCGTCTTCCTCACCTCATCCACCTGCTTTTCTGAAGTTCATTGAAAGTTCTTTCCTTCACCTCTCAACCAACGACCTGACAGATCGGCTGTGTTGGGCTCTGTGCAGTGTTGCTAGATGTCTGATAATTAATCCTTCTTCTATGACAGTTTTAGGGTTTATACCAGCGGTGTCACACTCTAAGGGCCACAGGAGCATTGTGGTGGCCCTTAAAGGGCCAGTTGTAATTAACTTTGACGTTTCGTGTTTAACTTCAACTAAAACGTCATGTTCCTCTTCTTATTGCTACGGCTAAACACAGCTAACAAACATTAACTGAGCTTTATATGGTATTTCCTGCATAGAAACAGAGTTTTAACACAAACTTTTATAAACACTAAAATGTACTACATGTACAACTGACTAAATTTTACTCACTGTTGAGTTGTGTTGAGTAGCTGCTGTCTTGGGGTAGTTGGAGCTCTCCCACTTTCTGACAGGGAATTCCCATTAGAGGGGGCTTTCCAGTTTAAATTTATGACTTGTAAGTGGGACATTCCCACTTCCCAGTACATCTGGGCTACAACAAAAGTAGCCGAGGAAAATGCAGCAAAATGGAAAATTTACACATCAAATTTTACCAGCTCTCAGCTACTTTTGAACGTTGTGCACCTTCACCTAGTGATGGGATGCCATCATTTTGGGAGATGTAGTTTATGGTCAATGCTGGCTAAAAACAGCCTACATTTATTTTAAGACATTAATGCATCTTGTGAGCCACATAAAAATGCTGTTGTGGGCCATATTTGGCCCGTGGTCCTTGAGTTTAACACATGGTCTATACAATTTTTATTTTTTTTTTAAATCTCAAATATAACATAGTTTAAAAATTCTGTGCACTGATAAAATTTGATTTTATTCATGTATCATCAGAAAGCCACGCATAAAACATTATAACAGCAGTTTGTCATTTCTTATCTGGCAACCCTGGCTCGGTGGACCCTGTGACACCGACGCACACGACACAAACAGCAGTCCAAATGGATGAAATCATTATCAGTTCTCTTGTACACGGCTAACACCCCCACCCTCCTTTGCCTCTGCCCATGAGCACGCAGGGAATGTGTTGCATTAGCGTTTTTCTTAGTCACAAAGCGGACTGATCCCTCTGAGAACGGCAGACCCAGATACACTTCATCTCCCTGCTGATAAATGTGACACGCTTAAAGCGTACCAAGTTTCACAAAACAACCAAGTTACCATTTAAATTCAACTGTAATCACCCTGATAGCAGGTAAACCTGGAGTAAACCGTTAAATAACTGCAGAGGTTTTTGTCAGTGTAGTTTTGTAAATCCTGGGCTTAGCAGATCCAAAGTCAGTGAGTTAGAGTGAGAACTGTCTCCAGTTGTACCTGCGCAGGTTCCTGGTGCGTGGCAGCCATTTTCAGGAACGTCTTCTGGGTCTGCAGCGCATCGCTCACCATCTCTGCCTGCAAGAACGCATTTCACCTGTTAAAACTCTTTAAATCATAAACTGAGTAAAGTAATATTCAAATGAAGTAAACTCCACATCAAAAGAGCTGTAGTATCGTTTGAAGTAAAATATTAGATTTATCCAAGTATTAATAACTGAGCTAGCCAAATCCTGAGCCAGTACCTATGAATGAAGTGTTGTAACCTTTGTAAGTAATATGTTAGGTGTTAATGACATCCTCAGAAAAGTTTAATGTTCTCTCTACTGCAGAAATGTGAATCTGTCTGTCTGACATATATAGATACACACACACAAACACAGTTTGGGCTAGTCCTGTGTGTGTTCATCTGAGAGCCAAAGGAACCACTGTGGACGGCTTTCTCCATTTAAGGGACTCTACAAACTTCAGGAAAATGCCTCTGGCGCTGAGTTCCACATGTTTCCCTCCTCCAGACTGGTCAGTGATGAGACACAGAGATAAAAAAGTGTCTCATTAAAGTACAGAAGAAACACAACTAGTCTGTGTTTTATGTTTCCACCAAAAGCTCTGATGTTTTGGATCAGTTCCAAGGACAAATCAACAGGTTTTACAGAAAACTGGTTTTCTATGTACCGTAACACACACATAAAGTTCACCAACACTTGCATCTCTGGCTTTGCAGAGGAGAAAAACAGACATTTGCCATCATATATACATATATTTTTGAAGACTATACACCTCCCAAGAACAATCGCATCAGTTCCCTTCAGTTTTCCAGACCTGTGTGTCTGTAAGTGGAACAATCCTTTCTGTTTACACACCGGTGCTCAGTGAGATAAACGCTGGCTCCACTGTATTCAAAAATTATCCACTTTAAAGAGGAACCACTCTGAAGAGCTTATTGTTCCTTTGAACAGTAAGAAAAAATCAGACAGTGTGCTTTAAAGACCAGGTCAGCTTCTTGTTACGTAGAAGATTTGATCACATCCAGTAATAAAAGAGCTGGATGGTTAAAGTTAAACAAATATAATACTAACATGCTTCAGAGATGATGACTGGAAGATTGTGTTAAATTAGAAAGACAAAATGTGTTATTTAACACAATACTTTCTAAAGTTAAATTGTACACAAAACAGTAAGAGGGTTTCTATAAGCTAAAAGAAGAAAAGGACTAGCCAAAACTAAATGTAACAAAAAGCTTACTAAGGGTGGTGAAACACTTACCTCAGCAAAAGTCTAGCTAAAAGCTTAAAGTACAAAAAGGTAGCCTGTAGCTAACAAGCAGCATCAGAAGACAATAATAGAGTGATGGTTTTGAAGAAATCAGAATGTGTTTCTATAAAGTAAAATATTTGTAATCATTGAATGAGCTGACATGTCACTCACATGTTTCTCCACCTCGCTCCCTATAGCTTGGCTGCAGTTCAGGTAGTTCGTCACCGGACCTTTCAGCAGAACATCAAAAACCTCCACACTCTGAGACACACCTGCAGACAGACACAGAACAATGCTCAGGAACATGGTAAAAATACAAATATTTTAAGTCCTAACTGGTTTGTTTTTTTCACACTCGCCTCCATCGATGCCGTTGACACAGCTCCCGTTAGCCACGCTGCTGGACAGCTGCATAGTGATGGACATTTGTTCCAGGCGAGACACCGCCTGCTCCAGCCGCTGCATCAAACCTTCCATACCGACAGTCCTAAAAGCAGACATTATTTATTATAAATTAAAATTAAATTAGGTGTTCCTTTGCTGTCTTTTATAGCCCACTGTGGAAGGCAAAAGACCAATCACGCTTTTAACTGTGTCTGTGTCAGCAAAATATCTCAGGACAAACTGGGCACATTTGAATGAAACTCTCTGGCAGTAAAAATTGGATGCATATTTACATTGCATGAACTTTCAGAGCCAATCTAATTCAAGATGGCTGCCACAGTGAAGCAACCTCATTAAACATAAATTATCTTCAAATTTTACAGTAAAAATTTGATGGGGTAGTATCTGACAGTCATCTGTAAAATATGTTTTGAGAACTTTTATTACTACCAAAGTCAAACCTGATTACATGCAAAGGTTTCATACAATCTGTTGTTTGGGATTGATCAACTTAACCAAGATGTAGTCAAGTCATATTACACACAAAAATAAGACACCCACCAAAATGTTTCTTCATTTTTAACTCTGACTAACCAGGAGACACCGCAAGGCCTCTTCCAATATTTATTAGTCAGCAGAGGAGGAATTCAATCCAGCGACTCACTGATTTTTACCCAAACTCCTGCTGGGTAACAGTTTCTGATCTGACATAGATGGTTTTATTACTACTTGGGGGGTTTTCCTTCACAAAATGTTTTTTTCAGAAGTAATTTTTGTTTATCATGCCCAGTAATTATAACATGCCCTGATGGGCGCCATGGAGTTATCTTCCAGCAGTGTCACATGCCTGTTGCCGGACTCACAGGTTATTTCTGTTCTGTGGGTCAGAAATATCAGCACCTCATGTGAAACCAGAAAACCTGGAGAGTCCAGAAATCTATACAGCTTACTGACAAATAATAATCTGTAAACAAACCAGTAGATTTATGAAGGCTGACTGAATCAGTTTTACTTTTCAGGTCTGAGCAATGAAATTGGTTGTATAATAAATGTTTCTATTTACCTGATTAAAATACAAAGAAAAATGCCTGTTGATATGCAACACGTTTATATTTACTTCACATTTAAGGTAAGCAAGTTTACAAATAAACTGTAATAACGTCCAGCTCAGGCATTGGTTCAGATTCACAAAAAGACGAAAACTCTGCTGTCGGTCGAACAAGTTCTCCATGGCAATGCAGAGCTGCAGCCAATGATGCTCCTTCAGCTTTTCATAAGCATGAATAAATTCAGGCCATCACAAAAACTTTGATGGGAAACAACCAGAGAATTGCATCTAAAACTGTACCACAATTCTCTCGGACTCTGTAGTCTCTTGTATCCTGCAGTCTGGTATCTCATCTTTGGGTTTATATTGGGACACAGTTTGCTGCTATGGGCCCTCTAGAAGATAATGTAGGTCTCTGTGGAGGTAAAGGAAGTAAAACCTGCTGGTTTTTTGCTACCTCTTCCATAATAGTCAATGAAATCATTAAAGCACAGAGTCTTTTAATTTAAATAGATATGTGCATTAAAATTAAAATTGACTGAGTTTAGACATATTTCTGTTTGCTAAAATTGATTTGCTGTGGTGGTCAATTTGAATCAGACTGACTTCAAAGATTAATCAATTGAGTTTGTTCATATATTAATTAATGTCTGGGAGTTTTATAAAATCCATTAACTGGTTCACGGGATATTTTGCTAACAGACAAACAGGCTTGACTTCAACTTTGAAGCAAATATGTTGCACAACAAAGTAGCACACGGTGAATGTGATGTGAATGACTCTCAGGTACTACCACCCCAAAATCTAGTTCAATATCCATCAAATTGACTGCGTTACAGCCATTTTTGAGTTTTTTAAGTCACTTACTGGTGGCAGCCATCTTGAATTGGGTTGACTCCACAAGTTAAACAATTGTTAAACTGTACCCTGATCATTTCTTTTAAATTTTCAATAAAATCCCTTCAGTAGTTTGTGATATTTTTGCTAACAGACAGACACTGTTCACAATAATAAGTTAGCAACATTGTAAACAAATTTCTCACCTACTCATTAGGCGCTCAGAATATGTGTTGAGGATCAGTGTCAGCGACTACCACACCAAATTTTAGCTCAGTAGCTGTAAAACCAACAGAGTTGTAGCCGTTTATGTGTGTTTTGAAATTCAGACCGCTGCGGCCGCCATCTTGGATCGGGTGACCCCAAAATATAAGGAGTGATAAATTTACAATAAATAATTACTTTCTGCAAGTTTCAGTAAAATCCGTCAAGTGGTTCATGAGACATATTGATAACAGACACGAACAAAAACAGCATCTCCCGTCTTCGATAACATGCCTCCTTTAAACGATACGTTACGTTTGTGATAAACATTTTACCTTCCTTTTGGTCGCAGATGTTTCTCGGGACTTCCTCGCTCGTGCGCTGACTGTTAGTCCTCACGGTCCGGTCCAGTCCGGTCCGGTCCGGAGACACTTTTCCGGTTTGTCCTAAAGAAGCAGCTGCGGTGAACCTGAGATCCAGAGACCAGGAGGACCGTGACTCAGCCCTCTGTAGGGGTGGTGGGGGGCAGTCGCTGTCTCAGAGGTCTCTGCTAAAAATAGATGAAATGTGTGGCTGTCCCCTGGTTGTCCATGCACGCGTCTCCTTTCATGCGTTTGATCATTTTTATATTTAAAAAAAAAGATATGGAGATAATTGATTTTTAACACAATTTTGTAACACCTTTAAAAAATCCAGTATGTGAACTGTAGACGTTACATTACTAAAAAATGGACCTATTTCTTGCCCTCAGACTAAAGGTTTACTTGTAGTTCTTAGTGTTTCTAAAATGCGAGGCAGAGCTTTTAGTTATTAGACTCCCATTAAGGAACCAATTCTAGTTTTTGTCCATGAGGCTGACACCCTGTCTATTTTTAAGACCAGGTAAGACTATCATTTATGATAAATCCTATAGTTTGGGTCACATTTTTCCATAGTCTTTTTACACAGCATTAATGGTACCATTAATGCTGAAAAGAAATTTTCAAGTGTATACGTTTAATCTACGTAGATTAAACATATACACTATTGAATTTTTTTTTTCAGTAACCAGTGGACTAGAAATAAGATAGCTAATTCAAAGTGCACTTTCATAAATTTAAAGTGGACCAATTTAGTCCAAGAAGCTTGTTAGTAAACTGCTAATACTTGGTAAATAAAAGTACACTTGTGGAATATACTTTACTATCTATACTTGATGAAGTGTACTTGAAGTATACTTGTAAGGGTCTAGTTATAGGACAAACTGACTGAGTTTTTTCTTTCCACTGTAGCCAACGTGTTGCTCAGGACTGGATGCTGAGCCGAACAAAAAATTCAACCCAATCGGCTGACTTCTCTAGATAAATAAGTTTTCCATCCGTTATCTTTTACTTGCTTCTTTTACTTCTTCTTCTTCCTTTATCTTCCCATATCCAGCAGTCACGGTGCGAGGAGCGGGGTACACCCAGGACAGGTCGCAAGTCCATCATTGTAGATAACTTGCACTAATTGGTATTTTAGAATACAATGCTTGTGTGTGTCAACTGGTTCTACTGAACTTCTTACTATAATTAAACAGCAGCAGAACATGCAGCTCCATATTGTCCTCTATATAAAATAATCACGCTCTTCTTGCTGAATCCGTGCTGTGCAATCGTCACCCCCATAGATGTGATCCGGCTTCATGTTTCAACCATGACCAAAAATACTCTTCTGAGCTGAGGAGCAGCCCGTACTTTACATCCATTATTGATTAAAGACTAGATGAATAATAGATAAACAGAAATGCTGTCATGTTTCATTCTCATCCAACCTTTCTGAAAAGCTCCACATGTAATTTTTTCCCCCCTAATATAAAAGCATGAAGAATTTTGTTGGAGCACAATCTGTCCTCGTGTTTCTAAGGAAGAAATTAAAAAATGACACAATTTCTTTCTCTTAAATATAGAACTTTTTATTCCAATTTTAATAAACAAAATTTTCTGAAGTCAAAGTTTTCATTATCAGCGGACATTTGCATTTAAACAGCAACACTTTAAAAGCCTTCATCCAGTGACAATAAAAAAGCCTCTTGGCAACTTTTTTTGTTTTCTTTTATCATTTATTTTGATGTTTCCCTTGTAAGAAAAAGTTCAAGTATATATATCTATATATATATAGATATATATATGTATATAAAATCCCAAAAGTGTAAAACTAACCATCTGATGAATCTGAAGCAGAGGAAGCCCAGCTACTGAAACCTTGACGACAACAATACATTCTAGTGGAAAAAAGCAGCATTTTTTGTTCATTTTTATTATTATTATTACCTCTCTGAACAAAGACCTGCATTTAAAGTAACCTCCTCTGTACATAAACAAATGAAGCTAATATTTAATGCTCTAAAAATCTAAATAGGATAAATAGGATAAAAAAAAGAAAGTACAGTGCACGTAACGTTTTAAATAACTTCTACATTAACATTTTGGTTGAGAATGTTAATAGTATAATAAGAAACTAATCAATAACTTATATATGCCTTGAGATGAGTACATAAGAATATTAATAATACAGTACCGCCGCTAAGTCTTTAACCTTAGAGTGTCAACCTTCAAAAATAAATATCTTAAATAGTCATTTTTTAAAACATTTTTTCTCAGTTAAACAGCTGTAAAACTGTAAGGCACGACATTAAACATGAATCCGCTCCATCCCACCTGGTGTTTTGGACAGGCGTGAGGCCGTTGCCAGTTGTCCGGGTGGCTGTGGTAAAAACCCGACACCAGGCTGCAGCGGCAGAGGTGGAAGTGCTGACATGACTGAATGAGAGGGTGGAGGTGTATGTGTGTCGGTTCCCAAAGGGGTACTCGGCCGGGGGGATTAAAATGTGACAGCTCAACAAATGCGCACAACTGATGCGTTCCTTCCAGAGAGATCCGTCTGTGCGGCGCTGGAGCTGGGCCCCCTCCCGCCTCTCCACCAGCAGCTGCTCCGTCCCTCACAGAGACACACGACTGAGCCACCTTTGTTTTTGACCCTGGATGTCTGAATGTGAGTTAAAACGTGGAGAAAGCGACAGATTTAGTCTTTCTCATTGTCTCTGCTTTTGTTTTGTTTTTTGCTTGCCGGGTTCCCCCCTCCCCCAGTTGATGACATCTTCAGTTTTTGTCCATTTGTTTGCGTTGCATAGGTCGAGAGGTTGATACTGACTTTTTCATTTTTTTTTAAAAGAACATTCAGCATCAGGAAGATAAAAACAAAAAGGTTATCAAACGTGTGTGACACTTACTGAAACGGCTCCATTTCCCTGATTATCAGAAAACACTAACATCAAAAAAAGAAAATTCACTTGGAAGGACAAAAACAGAACTAACAGAACCCTAATAATAATAATAATAATAAGAATAATGATAATAATAATAATAAATAAAATGGAAATGTTATGAGGGCATTAAATAACGGAACTAACGTTAAAGACAGCAATAGGACTTAAAGGCTTAGTGTAACACCTACAGTTCACCAACCGTTGGGATTAGTTCTTGTGTTCTTCCTCTAGAAATAAGTACTCCAACACAAAGATAATAATAATAATAAAGTTCAATAATAACAGTAATAATAGGCAATCATTTGCACTTTTTTGTCCTTTTCTGCTTTTTTGGTTAAAGCACAGCAAGTTGGAAAATCACTAAATGAAATTTCCTCCTCACCATTGTCATCAGCTTTTGAAGACACCCTAACAGCCACTGCTTCCTGTTTCTTGTCTCCTTGTAATGCATCAGCTGTGGTTGAGGAGGGGGTGCGCCTCCTTCTCTTTAGATGGTGTTATTGCATGCGGTCAGCTTGCAGCTGCTGAGCCTGGTACTGGCCGAAGGCGGCGGCGGCAGCAGCGGCGGCGGCCGAGCCCGGGGCAGCTGCGGCCAAAGGCTGCTGGACAGCAAAGCCGTAGCCCGTGGTGGCCACGTAGCCCGGGGCAGCTGGGGACGCGGCGTAAGGATACTGCTCGTAGGCCACGGCAGCTGCTGTGCTGGCTGCTGCTGTGGAGTACTGGGCATAGGCAGCTCCGGTGTAGTCAATGTACGGGGAGGAGGCGGCGGCGGGCGCGGCGGCGGCGGGCTGCACATGAGGGATGACCACACTGGGCTGAACAAAGGCCTGAGGGTACACGTAATGGGTCGCAACGCTGTGGGAAGAACACACACACACATTCCAGAAGTGGTGTTAATTTGGGTATGAAAAGTAAAATCCAAGAAATGCACTTGAAACTCAACTTGATCACACCGACCAGTCCAATCAAGAACATCAACCTGCTAGCAGGAAGTAGGGTTGCCAAAATAGAATACTTTTAACCCAAAGCAGTGGGGGTTTTTTTATCTCTGGGTTTCTCAAATCATGTGGTGGGGCACAGCTAACCAAAAAGTAGACATGTATGAAATGTTACATTTAAACATTTTTATTTCTTATCATACCGGCGGTACCTGAATCCACAGTTAAATTATTACACTGTCTACGTGTGCTGGTAAAAAAAAGTTACATAGAAGTGCAACATTTTATAAATATACAGAATGGCACAGATTTTATCCAAGCTGAAGGCCCGGCTCTAACAGTCCCAGTTGGATGCCGGCGCTTCCAGTGCCAGGCTGCGGGTGGGGGAGCGAACAGAGATGATCCCAGGGAAAGCTTTGTGAACGCGTCACTGCCACTTTGACAGCTGGACAGTTTTTTAAATGGACATTGCTCGCCATTTCCCCTTTCTGTGCAACGAGACAAAGAGCCACGGTGGCGATGAGGTGGAGGAGGTGGGGAGGTTGGAGCTGGGACTATAGGCTCTGTGCCGAGAGGGACGTTTCCATTAAATAAACAGTTCGGAACAATGAGCGCATTCTGCCCTCTGTGACATAGCTTTATCCTGCCTTGCAAACTCGGTAAAGCCTGGAAATTCAGCAGGACTGAGAGCACGAGGAGAAAGTTTGACCATTCAGAGACAACCTCTGAAAAACTCTCGGCCCATCAGCCTAAAAATAGATCTAGTTCCAGTATCATTATCATTAAAATTCAATCAGTGGTGTGGATTTAAAAGCAAAACTGCAACAGTAGCATTGGGTTTAAAGGGACAGTTCAGATCTTTGGAAGTGAGGACAATTAGGAATAGTTCAAATTTTACTCCATGGCAGAAATACACTTTTGTCTTGGCTGTACTCAGACTAGCCCTGAGCTCATCAGTCTGATCAGAATTAAACTCTATTCCTGTAGACTGAGTTTGATCAAAGAGCTATCTACAACAAGTAAGATATTAATTGTTCGTAAAATTTCTATTGCTTTAAGTTTGAATAAAGATGTCTCAAAAATTGGATTAATGCCAAGTGATTCCTTTGGAATCTGAATTAAAGACTGAACACAAAAAAAACCCAAATAAATAAAACAAAATAGCTAAATCTATCGTGGCAACCCTATTGTGAGCGTACAACCCACATCTCAACCAAAACAAAAACACCGAACCAGGAGGAAAAACAACAAGCAGCAAACCACCACAGAGGGAGAAATGAGTTTAAAAGTAGAAAGAAAGAAACATTTCACCCCAGATGTTACAGCAGTAATCAAGTCAGGGCACAACTTCTTCACGTACAAAACAAGTAAAGGACAGGTGAAAATGAAAGTGTGACACTGAAGGGAAAAAACTCCACATTATTCTGAACATAGAAATAATGCACACACACATTCACACACACACACACACATTTGTCAAAAGCAAGAAAGTTTTTTGTTTTTTTTAACAAAACTAATAAGTCCACCATCATCTGAAACTAAGACTCGCTCTAATGAAACACTCAACCAAACAAACAATCTTATTAAAATTTTCTGTAGTTATTCACACAAACGGCTACAAAGAACACTAATTTATGTCTGCGTTAGGATCAGAACTGATCATAAAACAAAGATTCAAGAGTCTGGGATGTCTCGCTATCAATACTATTTTGAGTTTCAATCCAACTCTTGAACAGAACAGAACTCACTAAAACAAATAGGATAGTAGGAGTAATGAGTTCTCAAATGCGTGGTTTGTGTTTGAAGATAGCGCTTGAACTTGAACTAGTTTTTAAAAAAACTCCAGTGTTTTGAATGCGTTCCAGCAGCCTGAAAATAAACTTCTCAGCTGAGGACATTTTGAGACGTCTTTAGTCCTCCCCTCATCAGCTTGCAGAGCACCACACAAACAATCACATAGGATGAGAGAAGTTCCAGAAGCACTCGTTTATCTCCTGAAAACAACTAAATGACTGTCTTTGGCATGGAGACAGGTGGTAGAACAAACTTCTATCTGTCAAAGCAGCTGATTGAAACAGGCACGCTGGTACTTTTTAGTGTTTAGATGTTGTCAGACTCAGTTTGGATGTGGTCCGTTCCTACAGAAAACAGGCTTAAAGATTTATTTAATGGTTTTAGCCATGTTAGCTTCCATAATTTTCTCAGTATGGAAGTAATATGGAACCCATCCTTTCCTAAACCAATTCTCAAATGGATCCACGACTTTAACCTCTTTTTGCGATTATGTCACGTTAAACATCTTGATGTAAAATTAACTACTGTATAAAAAAATGGGAAGACATGAATCCACAGACGTACATGCATGAGTTCTCTTGGGAGTACCCTTTGAGACTCCCCTCTTCTTTGCTATTTCCATCCTTTTTCCTCAAGAATGAAAGCTTTCAGACTAGTTTATGTTTGTGCTTTTTGGCATGGACAAACTCAGTAATTCACAGCAAAACAAAGAAACCGTGCTTTTTAATCTGGATTATTGATCATAGAAGAAATTCCTTCTCCTCAAACTTGTTTTGCAATAAATATATTTTGTTTATCTGTCAGAGAAGCTGCTGAACATTTGAAGTATTTTCACTCTGACAGAGGAATCTGAATCCCAAATTGTGTGATCATTAACGTAGATGTAAAGCAGCCAATATAAATAATCTATAACTTTGCATTTAAAGACCCACTAGCCCCTGTTGAAATAGCTCAGCTGCTGCTACATGACAGGGAATGACAGTCCCAACACCCTCAACAGACCCCCTAACACACACACACACACACACACACACACACACACACACACACACACACACACACACACACACAC
This sequence comes from Millerichthys robustus, assembly GCA_034783495.1. Classification (NCBI taxonomy): domain Eukaryota; kingdom Metazoa; phylum Chordata; class Actinopteri; order Cyprinodontiformes; family Rivulidae; genus Millerichthys; species Millerichthys robustus. The sequence continues at coordinate 7,641,907 of JAVKLF010000121.1, read as the reverse complement.
ACACACAC
>JAVKLF010000121.1:7592301-7607854 GCA_034783495.1 Millerichthys robustus | reverse complement strand
ATAATAATAATAATCACATGCCACTTTATTTTGGTTATATGGTGTGTAAAGTGCCACAGCTTACCATTAGGAAAGGCGAGGACACTGACGACCAAGAAGAAGGAAACAACCACCAACAAACCAACACGGAGATTGTTATCAGAGTTTTCATCATCCCTGCTCAGAATGTAATTACAGCTGTTAGAAAGCTGGTTTGACTTATTATGAATAATAAATAGTTTAGTGATTTACCTGGTGAACGCGAAGTACATCAGGCTGAGTACAGTAGCTGTCAGCAAGGTGATGGTGTGTGATTTGTAGAAAAAGTCAAGAGTGATATCATCCACTTGTTGCTCATTCATCATTCGGAAGTGCATTTTATAGTTAGCTTCATTGTTTCTCGGTGAACGAGGGCCCACGGCAGCTGCCATTCCGCTGCTTTGAACAATTCTATTATTTCTACTGAAGTAATTTTAGCGCTGTAAACAAAAAAAGTTTCATTATTACCTTCTTCTTCTTCGGTTTTATTAGCGGTGTAATAGCGCATTATCGCCATCTAGCGGCCATAACGCCTAGAACCAGACTGAACCACCGCAATTTTAGGTGCGTTTGAATTTTGACATGATAATTGTAGTTGGTAACAACAAAAATAAATCACATCAATTATATATATTTTAAATAATTATGGAATGTTTTTATGTATTTTTAACTGATTTGTTTATGTTCATAAGAAGATTAAAGATGTCAATAAAACAACGATTAATGGTATATTCCACTGTGTTGCTCATGAGTCAAGCCTTCTGTTGCACGTGAAACAAGTCGACATTTTTTGACGTTTTAAGGGGCATCTGAGTAAATAAGTTGGAAAACTGTGAGTACGTTTCCTTAACTTGCGTATCCATCTTGACTATTTACTCGACTGGAGAAAGTTTAGTTGCTGTGGCGCTAGCTTACTATTAGCAGTGTTTAGACAGCCTCAGATAGTAGCTTAGCATGTTATGGAATGATATGATTATTTCGGATATTAATAAAATAATAAGTGGTACGGATAAATGATTCTAGCTAAAATACACACAATTATGCAAACAAACAGCTGAATTGTCTGTAAAGAAATTCAAGGTACTCATTCTAAACTATAAAATATTAACAAAAAGATTATATTTTCAGTGTGGGTCTATACTGAATGTAAACAAGGCACGTGTATTTTACTTGTATTAGTGTGAACAAGTCTATCCCAGAATAACATTATTACCCTGCAATAAGGCAATAGAAGTTGTCCAGTTATTTTGGGTTATTTGTTGTGGTTGATTGGTGTTTTAATAATTTTTCATCAACATTTCTATTGATAAATGTTGTTTAGGTTTGCAAGCTATCACAACTTCTTGCTTTGGAGGTTCAAATGTTTGTTCAGAGTATAGAGTATATATAGAGAGTATAGACACTATTTAGTTTTTCTCTAATTAATTTACATGCTTCTCAAACATGTTGTGTTTTTGTCTTACAGAATGACCATGATGTTTACTTGTGCACAGCTGTGTCTGCGATGTAGAGGTGTCTTTTCCTCAAAGACTAGCACTCGACTGCATTACATCCGATCTCAGCACTGTATTGTCAGGACAACCAGCTCAGCATCAATCAGTAATGGATTGTTCTCTAATGGGAGTCCCACAACTATTCGGACAAGACAATGTTTGAAAAAACAAATGTTCTACTACAATGACTTGACAGCAAAGTATCTGACAACAGAAGCAAATGAAAATAAATATCAAGATTTATCAAGAACTGACAGTGATGAATGCAGTCCTGCCCTGCTGCCAACCACAAATACTTTACGAGTGCCTGGAAATGGGATTTCCTTAGGTGGGTTTTGGGTGGGTTTGTTTGGTGTTGTTACTCAATATTTCATGCTTGATTTAAAATAGTAGGTTTATTCTCCTGGAACTGAGTTGTCTCAATATCATTTTTCCCCTGTCGATCTAGATGATGCAAGTGAGCCTTCAGCTTTGGAGGAGATCAGTGATGAGGAATCTGTTGGTATTTCTATTCCCTCCATTCCACCAACCTCAGCCTCTCTTAGAGACTACGTTGACAAGTCAGAGACCTTGACAAAGCTTGTACAGCTAGGTAGTTAAACTGATGAAAACATTCCCTTTTTATTCTCGCATCACTAATTTTTGACAGAAATTTGAAACTTTGGTTTAATAATAAAATCAGTCATTCAAATAGTTTTTTTAAATCGCCTTCTCCCATTTCAGGGGTCAATTTGTGGAAGCTAGAACAAAGGCCTAACGTTGGCTCTATGCTGCTGAGACTTGACTTCAGCACAGATGTTGCACCTCGGCTAATGTTTCTCAAACAGATTGGAGTGGAGGACTCGTGCTTAAGCTACATTATCACCCACAACCCTTTTATTCTCACTGAGGATTTGGAGAACCTTCAGTCCAGGTAACAGAAAATTATTTAGAATATTTTTATATAGGTGGTACTTTTTATGTTGTAGAACGGATGTGTCGCTGTTTCCCTCTGCATTTACATTAAGTCTACCATAGTAAACAGTTTTATATTTTTATAGTAGTATGTTGTCTCTTTTTGTTTATTAAGGGTAAAGTATCTCAAGTCGAGAAAGTTCAGTACAGAGAACATTGCATCTATGGTGTCCAAAGCTCCCTACCTGCTCAACTTCAGTGTGAAGAGGCTGGACAACAGACTGGGTTTTTATCAGCATGAACTCAAACTCAGCCCTTTTAATGTACGCAACTGTTATGACAGCATCTGTAGATACTTACTTTTTTTTTCGTACCATGTTTTGCAACAGCATGTTGTCATAATAAATAACTTTGTCTCCCTTTGCAGACAAGGAATGTCGTAACTCGTCTTCCTAGATTACTGTGCGGCAGCTTGGAGCCTGTTAAAGAAAATTTGAAGGTGCCAAAACTTTGCTTAAATTGCTGCGCAGCATAACTTGACTAACTTTAAGGTTTTTTTAAAAACGCCTTCTGTAAATGTGTTCCATAGGTGTGTAAAATAGAACTTGGATTCAAAGAGAACGAGATCCAACACATAGTCACTGCTGTTCCTAAGGTGCTGACAGCCAATAAAAAAAAACTAACGCAAATATTTGACTACCTTCACAACACCATGAAGGTTCCCCACCACCTGATAACAAAGTTCCCACAGGTACGTATCCTCTGTAAAACATCGAGTGTCTATTGTAATTAATTTATCTCATTTTTGCCTAAATTTAGAAATATAACTCCAGTTTCTGATATCTGCGTACAGGTGCTCAACACTAAGTTCTTGCGTCTCAGAGAGCGCCACCTGTTCTTGGAGCGTCTTGGAAAAGCTCAGTATGACCCGACCCAGCCCAACTACATCTCCCTGGACCGCTTGGTGTCCTTGCCAGATGAGGTCTTTTGCACAGAACTGGCTTTGGCCACATCAGAAGATTTTCACATGTTTCAGAAGACACTTTGATTCTTCCCGATGAGTCGAGCAGTAAAGAATAAATGACATAAGGCCTGATCTAATCTTCTGTGAAAGTCAGAACATACAAAGCATCACTGGAACTTGAAAATGTTTCTATTGTGCCCATGAGGCAAAAATGTTTTGGAAATATGTTGTTAAACAAAATGCAGGTCAACTTTTTTTTGAATTCCAAATTACAAAGAATTCCAAAAAAGATTGTGACTGATTTATTTATGTTCAGTTCACGTCATGCGAGGTTTTGATTTATAAAAATAGAAATATATTGGAATTAATCTGTTTCATTTTAAATATTTCATAAGCCTGTGTGCTGTATATGCAGGGTTTAATCTGAAAAATTATCTTGTACGGTATGGAATATTTAGAGCTATGAAATTGTTCAATCTCATTTAAAATTTAGCATGTGTGTTATTCACCACTGATATTAACATAAACCATTTTTGTTAAATGTCTTCCCAATGACAATGCCACTTGTTTCTACCATTATTTATAAAGGCAAACTGCTTAGTTCTTAGGACCACCTCTTTTTTATTTGAACTTAACCTGCAGATGGCTGCGAACAACCAACATTTTTTACTTGATTTTAAAGAACCTCCTTGAAGGAGTTTGATCATTTTTGATCGCTCAGTGCGAGTTACAAGAATTGACAAAGACTCCTAGATAGGTGTTGAAACGTTTTCAAACAAAAATTGATCTAAGTCCGGTTGCCTCCGATTTAAGCCTGTTTGCTGTTGCAATGATCCGGATAACTGAGAATTTGCACAGGAATTTTCTAGCTGACAACTTTCTTAGGACCAGTGCAGAAGCTATTGATGGTTAGCAAACAAGGTTTTAAACATGTACTTGTTTTTGAAACTCAGAATTATAAGTATGTATCTCTATTTATAGAGATACATATCATATATACACATATAAAAAGAAACTGATTATTAGAATTTGAATATTTAGTTAATGCGGACTGCACACACGTCCCATACCAGCAGTTGGCGGTAAAGCACACCTTGTGCCTTAAACTAACCGCCCAAGAACTACAAGAAGAAGAGTATTTTGTTCACCCACAAGGCACCGCGGTTATTCTTAGTGGTAAACATGGCGGCGAGGGCACCAGCTAAATGTAGGTTTCTTCATTGTGTTTTGAATTATGACAACCTCTAAACGTGGCGTTTTGACGTTAAAATGAGAGCTGTGTAACTCTTTGAAGTAACGTGCTGTGTTGTTTGAGTTTTCAATGCCCGAGTGAAATTACATCAATTGTTTAAGTTGTGTGTCCTCAATGTCCCCGTGCTAACTGATGCTAACGGGACAGCTTACGTTACCTTCGTTTTGATTTTGTAAATAACAAAACGTTTAATTTAAGCCTTGTATTATTAGACAGTCACACAAATATGCTCATCAATTAAGTGTGATATTAGTTTACTATTTATGTGTTATCACTGCGTTAAAGTAGTCAAGGCTAATCCGATTTCAAATTAAAGGTTTGTGGGCTAAAATGTCATATTGCGTTCATATAAAGCGTTTATGGGAAAAAAACTATCTAGTTTTTCTTGTCAAATAATTTGAATTCTTACTTTCCTATAGTCTAGTTTGCGCTGCCTTCCTGATTATGCTGAGGTTTTATTACATAAATTTAGTTGACTTGATTTGTGTTTCTTAAATGCTTACAGTGGCGTCAAGCAAACTCATGCAGGGTTTCAGGAAATGGTATTACAACTTATGTGGCTTCAACAAACTTGGTAAGTCGAGTCCTGTCCTTCATGTCAAACAAATAAACAACATATAGAAAAATGGAAGTTTAGTGTGTACGTTCATGACCGTACCACACAGGGTGACTCCAGTAAAGCTGAGCATTAACAGAAACTTGAAAGTGAAATAGTTATATAAATTCATTGGTTAGAATTTATATATTGATATTGGTCACATCAAAGTTCCTGGCAGCTATCTAGCTTCATGTTATGATTGTTACTGAAAACAAAGCTACAAAATGAGCAGTTATTTTGGATGTTTTCATTAAAGTTTTAATTTTGAATTTTACTCATTTCGGCAATTGTCTTCTGTTTCAGGCTTAATGTATAATGACACATTATACGAGGACAACGATGTGAAAGAGGCTCTGAAGAGGCTTCCTGAGGACGTTTATAACGACAGAATTTTCAGGATCAAGAGGGCTCTGCACCTCAGCATGAAACATCGGATACTCCCAAAAGAGGAGTGGACAAAATACGAAGATGTATGTTCACAAGAGAATTGCATTTTGTGTAGGGTGGGACATTTATATAAGATAAATTAGAAAAACCTTGCTTGCCTTATACAAAATCAGATGTTGCATCTTTCAGGCTTCACAATTTTACTGTAAATTAATTTTCTGTGTAGATGCTATGAAAGTGGGGTGTTATTTTATGAAGTTTTGATTTTACATAATTGCGTGTAATGTCATCACATTTGACCTGAAATCTTTTAATTTGTTTCAATTTTTATATTTATTCTCCTTTCAGGAAGTTCCTTACCTGAAACCATATCTGGATGAGGTGATCCGTGAGAGAAAAGAAAGAGAAGAGTGGATGAAAAAATAACTTCCTTGTGTTGATTGTCAGTCTTGGTTTAGATTGGAACATGATCCTCCCTTCGTGTAATATGTAAAGGCTTAATATGAAATATAACCTATAACAAAGCAGTGCTCAATAAAGACATGCTCATTTTTGAAAATGGAAGCTTTAGTCTGGTTTTTGGACATTTATTCATGTGACAAAATGTTTGTACAAATTTAGCTCACATCATCTCTTGATCACTAGTAGCTACAGCTGTTGCCAAGTATACACAACAGTCTAGATTTATGTACAAATCTTGAACTCAAACTTTTTACATGTTAAACAACTAATTGTGTCTTTGAGCCTGTGATCTCCTGTTGTCCACATCATTTATGGCACCTATAAAGTTCCCAATAGCACTGTTAAAAGACTTTAATATGGAAACCCCAAGTTCATTGCTGGTTTCATTAATGTCAGGATCGTACGTCCCCATGAGTGGGGTGCACACCTCCACTGTTCCTCTTTCAGCTCCCTCTAAGATGCCCAAAAGTTGGCTCCTAATCTCCTGGAACAGGTCCTGGTTGTAGTGCAGCAAAACGTACTCATCTAGGGGATAAGTGACATCCTCGGAGTAGCACTCACGTGGTACAGGTATCTCTATGTACCTTAACTTAGGAAAGCCTGCAGACAGTGTGGAGAATAATCTCTGCATGGCAGCAGAAGTGAGAGGATTTCCCAGAAGTTTCAGCTCCTCCAGTTCCTGACAGGGAGACAGGGCATTAATGAGGGCAGCTATGTGTTCCTCCTTGATGTCACATTCCTCCAGAGTGAGGCTCTTCAGGGTCGCTGAGCAGCGGCTCAGCAGTTTGTGGACAGCGGTGGGGAATAAACTGAAGATGTCGTGTCCACTCATGTCCAGGTGAGTAAAGGCCTCACTGTGGAGGCTGTTTGACAGGTAGGTCATGTCCACACGGGTCAGGCAGCAGTTGGCCAGCTCCAGGCGCTGAAGTGGTGTGTTGAGAGGACTGGATAAACAGAAATGGATATTATTTAGTGTTGGAGAAAAAAAACTATTTAACGGACATATAAACTCTTGTTCATGGGGTTTTAAGTCATTATTTGTGAGTAAAAACTATTAGTATATTAGAAAGATTTTGGTTCTTCAAACAAATCTTTGTTTTTCACATTAGCAAAATAAAATTAATGTTAAATCTGTTGGTCAAATAACTCATAAACCTCTGGAAAGAATTGAATGAACCTTTGGTAATTCTCCATTATATGCACAACTAGTTAACTTGAAGCCAACCTAATGTGTGATGGCTGCTATTGCCAACTGACACTAAAATGGCTAAGACTGCCAATTTAACAATTAACACTTGATGTAGTTGTAGCCAAGAGTCATACACAACACACACGCTTGTGATACTGCATGGTTCTGTATAACTTTACTTTTGTGGTTTGACCAAAAATGGTTACAACTCTTCACTTTAACAAAATGATCTTAGTCTAAAACGTTGACATGAAATGCAGCAGCGGATATGCATTCCTTCAAAAAAAATGCTGGTCCTTTACCTTATTTAGGTTTTGTTTCCTGCTTTATTCCTATTTTGAGTGTTAAGACCCATCAGGTTTCGGGTTGACCTGCAGCTGTCTGTCCTCGCTGGCATCACGTCAGCAATTTTAACAACAAAATTCCTTTTGCTCTTTAAATACCAGCTTTGAAGCTGGACTGTCTTATGACACTTGCTCAGTCCAAAATCTACATTTCATTTGGATATCAAAGTCATCATCAGTAACCCAAACCTAAACCCAGTGAAGGTGGACCTTGTTGGAATCTACTACAGGTATACTCACTATAACAGTCTTCGAAGATGTCCAGTAAGAGTAGAAAAGCCAATGTAAAGCTCAGTGAGGCTGCTGATTTGTCCCAGCAGATTACCAATAGTTGCCAGGAGATCCTCTTCATCGGAACCCAGCCTCCTGACATCGAAGGCCCCAGCTGGCAGAGTAAGAGACTGTAACTTAGGGAACTCCACTCTGGACAGCAGCACCTCTAGGTGCACGGCCTCCAGGGGAACATTGTGGACCACTTCCAGCTTTGTGATGATCTCGGGCTCAGCCAGGCGAAGAACGTAGAAGAGCTGCTTGAGAGAGAGGCAGTCTGCTCTGAAACCAACGAAGCGAAGCTTCAGGGGACAGCATCGGAGGAGCAGGAAGGCCTGCGCCACCAGTTCGTAGTTGCGGCCTGTGATGAAGCCATTCAGACGGATGTCGATAGATGTTTCAAAGGAAGAGTGGGTCACGTCGCTGGCCTGCATGGCCACCATTGTTTCATAGCACACCTGGGTCAGGAACTGGGTTCTGGCCCATCGACCCAGAGAGGACTTACAGGGACAGGATTGATGCTCAATGTCCTTAAGAGCAGTGAGGTCCACCACATGCAAACTCTTGGCATAAGTTCTTGGAGGAGACAGCACATAATCCTTAAAATAATAATAATTTGAGTTTAGTTAATCTGAAAATATACAAATTGGTTTATACCGGAGTGTAAAACCCATTTAGGTACCTTTAGACCCGTTAGAACAGCTTGTAGACATGGCCGGCAGGTGCAGGAGGTGAGGTCCACCTGACAGTCAGTGGACTTTCCCAGCAGTCTTTGCATGCTGAGCTCTGGAAGAGGCCATGACTGGACCAAAGCACGCAGCAGTTCAGTCTTCTCATGCAGGTAGCAGGCCTTGAAGAGAAGTGGGTAGAGATTAAAACACACGCAGCTGAGGTTCCTTAAAGCACTAGAACCGGTATGGATGAAGCCTTCAGCGGCAAGGAAGCGCAATGACTTCATGTTCTCTGGTTTTATGAAGTTTCCTGATGAGAGCTGCTTTCAACCAGCTCCTCGTTTCAGCGTTTCTTCTCCTCTGTGGCTGCTGCTTTGATGATATCCTCTTTGCTGTTAGTCTCTTGTGCTGTCCTTGTCCTGGATTGTGCTTTGCTGCAGTGAGGCAAGAGCAGAGAGTGGTGGTCTTGTGATAGGTAAGAGCACCGAGGTTATTAATAGAAGCAGCTGTCTCATGTCCTTCGTTGGGGCACAGTGTCGTTTAGAACTTTTGCCAAACGAATAGCAACAACACTTGAATGCTGTTGGGAAGATATTGTAACATCACGTTATGAAGCCTCATTGTAACATCTGCATTGTGCCATAAAATAAACAAGTCCAATAACCTTAAAAGCACTAGAAATAATTTCTATTGTTTATTATCTAATACAAAATTATTATTCCAATGGTTTTTCTGTATAAACTTGCTTAAATGTCAATACACATGGGTTGCCTTGAATCAAATTGCAGCTTGTCTATAAACTGGAATAATAGCTGCAGTTCTCAACCATTTTTCTTTATAATACACATGTACATTTATTTATTTTAACAAAATAAGTTCATATATCACAGTCCTGTTAACTGGCACTGCTGACAGACTCTTTGACAGTCAGTGCTGTTGTAGATCCTATGTGAGTCCAGATATAGCCTTTTTCAGGACAAATGGGAATTGTGGGGAACGGGGAGCTCCGGGATTTGAAATATTCTGACGGGGCGTGACACACAAACTCCAGGTACTCCATCTTTCTGGGCAGATCCTCCTCTGGACCTGATTAAAAAATGTGAATCTTAAAGCCAAATCAAACAAAATTACATTTAAAGAAAAATGTGATTTTGTGCATATTTTGCTTACCGACGACGTATGTTCCTGGATCAAACTGGTCGTTTGGGCTAGCCTGAGTGGGAATGAGCCACGTCAGTGCAGCACTTTTCTCACAGTACTGGTCTTGCACAAATCCTCGGATCTGAGCGTAGTATGACTTCCCGTCCTCCTCATCTATCACCCTGATTACGTCACCTATCTGGTAGTAGACACCCTGCGGATACATATAAACTGATCTTGATTATACTATGATAATTTACAACACAAGCAGAAAACGCTGGCAATTAGTTTGGTAAATTTAAATATCAAACCTTATAAAATATAGATTCGGATGTGATGATTGTTGCTACAGATTCTGGTGCTTTGATGGGCTGTCAAAGAGGGTAGACAGGTGTCAAATATAGAAACTCATCAAAGAGAAGAACAACTAACAGTTTATGAGTAACTAACATTTTTGAGTTTAAATATGTGTCTTCTTCCTTTTCCTTTTGTTGAGACTTTTTTCTCAGAAGCAGGGGCTTTGTACTTAGTGCTTCTCAATCGTGCAGACCTCCTGTGGATCTCCTGTTTGGACTAAAGAAAAAAATAAAATTATATACATACGGTCTTAACTTGAGTAAAAAAATAACACCATGTGACTACAGTAAGTTTATACACAAACTACTGATTTATTGTTTGGTCTGTAAAAAAACTAATTGCTTCAATGAATAAAACATTTATAGCAAATATGGCTTTATTGATGTGATATTCTTCCCTACAAATGTCAATTTTACTTCTACTGCACATTCCAAACACCTGAAGATGAACTGTAGAGTGCTTTACAGTCAGATAACAATGCATCAAAATAAAATAAAAATTCAAAAACATAAAAATAAAAAAAACAGCTAAATTAGATCAAATCTATTAAAGCATGTTCTATTTACAACAAAACTCATAAAATATGGATCTTAACTAATGATTAAAAAGTCTCTATAGTCGGAGTAGTGCGCATATATGAAGAAAAACTGTTCCAAGTTAAACTAACAGCCTTTCTGTGATGAAAATTAAACTATAAACATTTGAGCCGCCAGAGGGGGCTATTGTAACTCCCCTGATACAGTTGGCATCATGTTTTTCAAAACGATGAAAACTAAGCTGCAAACATACCAATGTACCATTAAAGCTTAGTTCCTCTTTATGAAGCTTTCCCTCGGTATGACCGACCTGCTTTCCTCCGCCGTTGCTGGGCTGCTGGCTGGACGAGACCGAGGGTCCTGAAGCTCCTCCGCCGCAGCTGCTCTTCCCTGTGCAGTTGTTGCACATTATTTCACCCTGGCTTCCCTTCTTCCACATCGAGGAAGAGTTCGTCTTACAAATGGAGCAGCACGGTTTCAAACCTAATGGCATCCTTGTCGATCAGAACGCGACGCCTTCTTTAAAAACAAAATGAACAACTGTGTTCAATAACAATGAGAGGAAGCTGGTAGTATGTACTACTGCTGACAATTAGTAGCAGATCCTTTAGCAATGCAGCTCCCGCGTATTGTATAAGTGGTTATAAATTAAATTTAGAGACATAGGTCATATGAAAACATCCAAACCCATAGAGCAATCCACGCGGCTTGGTTTTGCATCGACTTTGTCGCCCCATCGCCAATGCTAATATGCTAATATTCTTCTTCTGTGGTGGTTCTGGTTAGTAGAAGGTGAGGGACAGCGCCACCACCAGATAAATGTATCTTTTAGCACCAGCAGGTGGCGCTACACCTACGCAAAGACCGCCAAAGGAGTTAAAGACGACGAAGAAGACACTAATAGCGTCACCATTCAAAACAATCCTTAAGTTTCTGTTTTATTGTTTAGTGCTGCGTTTACTTAGAAAAATGTCTCAAAACACACATGAAAAAGACAAGCAAACTTCGGGGACCAAAAAGACAATTTCTCTGCCGATTTCCAGAGTCCGGTTGATCATGAAGAGCTCTCCGGATGTCTCCAGCATCAACCAAGACGCTCTTTTCCTCACCACTAAGGCTACAGTAAGTAGCTACCGGTACTACTGAATGCTAAACCGCTAGCTAAGCTAATAAATGATCAATTTAGTCGTTGTTACTTTGCTTGTGTTCCAAAACAAAGTTGTTGACGTTTTTGTTTTTGTTAAAGGAGCTGTTTGTGCAGCATTTGGCTCTGACTTCCTTCACCAACAGGTCCGCGTCCGGTGCGGAAACCAACACTCTGGATTACAGCGACCTGGCTAATACCGCAGAGACTGTCGACACTTTCCAATTTCTCACAGGTGAGCTGAATTGACTTACCTGCAGCCAGGGAACGATCACAACCTGACTTTAAAATTATTAATTTACACTACTTAATGATGGTGCAGCATCAGTGTGTCCAAGTTGGAAAATACATTTTACTATTAGACATGTAACATTTTATGTTGATCTTTTACTCAACAGATATCTTGCCAAAGAAGATCCTGGCTCGAGATTACCTGGAGTCTTTGGAACAAATGCAAGATGAAGACGCTGATTTCTGACAAGAAAATTACCGTCCCCTTATTTGGACTTGTGTTATTCCATTTTGTTCAACGAGCACAGAGACAGAAGAGACACTTTGAACTTTATCAGTGCTTTCAGTTGCATCAAGTTCTGCATACTACTACTCTCAAAACCTACTTTGTGTGAAGGTTTTATTGTAGAAATGTTTTTAAACTTCAATTTGAGAGTCTAAATATGGATCCTTATTAATTATAAGATTTGTTATCCAAAATTACTGGTGTAAAACAAGTATATATTTGAGTTGCCAGTGTGCAAACATGGAGATTTTATAGCCACAATAAATAAATAAATAAAACTGCAACACAAATTGAACTTTAAAAAGTAAACATGTCAACTCTAAGGAATTACTATTTTGTAAGGTTAATTATGGCATTCATCTTTATTTTACATCAAATCTAAACAACTTTGTAAATACATATACAGGATGTCTCCTGATTTGAACAAGTTTTGTATAAATCCTCACCTATTAGCATGAATTGACTTTTTATTTGGAAAAGCACAACTGCTGCAGCTGGTTATAGTCACATTTGAAACCAACGTTTGTCTGATATGTTCAAACATTTTTTTATGTGTTGAGCTCAAAGTATAACCTAATTTTCAAACAGATTTATTCCTATTTTGTTAGCTGTAATGCTAAAATATTAAGGTGCATGTTAAATGTGAATTAGATCAATTCAACAGTGAGTTAAGAACAGTTGAAGTTTAATAAATGAATAAAAAAGTTAAAACATGCAGAACAGAAGCTAAAATCATCAAAAAAAGTTGCTGAAAGCCTAAATTAGCAAAACTAGCTCAAATCTAAAACGAGCAAAACAGCAGATAAAAGGAGTATAAGAAAACAAAAATAGAGCAAGAATGCTGAAGATTTCAGAAGACGTTTTGAAGGGTTTGGTGAGATCTTAATGTATTTTCATAGTAAATATCTTAGGAAATAAAATAAAATATTTTAGGAAGCATAAAAGTTACAGATACAAAAAAGTCATGGTACCCCTGATCAAGCCAAACTTTTTTTGATGTATGAATGGTTTAAAAAGCACAAAATATGCAGAAGTAGGGAAATTTTACTTTTTTTTTTTACTTTTATGTTGCAGAATTTCCTTTTGCATGCAAACACCCAACCAGAGATTCACACATAAATATAGTTTAAGAGTTCAACGTCTTCACTGACTGATGAGTCTGCTGAGTCGAAGCTGACTGTTGAGCAGGGTCCTCTCTAAAGTAAAAAGCTGTCTCTCCAGGTTGTTCGCCATGTCTTCTCTCCAATCTATAGCATCTTGTGTAACTGCAAAGAGGTCCTTCAAGCTAAACAGAACAGGAAATCATCAGTTACATCTTAACATCTAATAGAGAAGAAGCACTGGGTTCAACTTTAAAACTCCACAGTAGTCTTTCTGTAGCCAAAGCCTCATCTCAGTTAGGTTTTCAGACTGATGATTCAGCTCATCTGGAAGTCCTCTGTGCTGCTTTTGAGCTAAACAAGCAGTAATGTTTCCAGACCTCCCAAATAACCCTTTAAATGTAATTTAAAACTAACTATCACAGCCAGAGTTGGCTCTAAATCCAACTGAATAGTTACTTCCTTATGTAGTCTGTGGTATGAAGTCATAATAAAAAAAAGAACATTTAGTTTTTATGTTCATGTACCAGTCTGGTTCTCATCTTGTCTAAAATTCAGCCAAATGCAGTCTTAAATGAGCTAAAAACTAAGCCAACACGTAAAAGCAGAATGTTAAAAACAATTGTTTTAATCTAATAAAACGTACTTCAGAACAGTAAAGCTGGACATTAAAAGGATAATTCAGACCTTTTATAGTGAGATTTTGTGAAACCAGTTATGAAAAATTAAAGGTTTTATTGCAAAGTCATGAAGACGGGACACAATAAATCATAAAGTAACAATTTATATCTGCACAGTCTTTTTCTCATGCTGATGGTTTCTGTGTCTAATTTGTAGGCTAAGCAGATTATGTGACCGGATGCCAACTACAGTGTGCGTTTGTTTACCTACGAAAAGAGCTGAAGTGACTGAAAACAGGCCAAACATATAAACTTACTGGTCTAGCAGGACTCCTGAAAAAGTGCTGTGTTTGAACAAGAAGACAACTAGAGGGCCAAAATAAAAATAGAACCTTTCCACTGAACCCCACTTTAAAGGCTTTATTTTAGGAAGATGAAACAGGTCTCTTTTTCCTCACCTAATGAAAACGCCCGGCTCCTCCTTCCTATGTTTTCTTTCCTCTTTCAGAGAGGTGAAAACACTCTCCATGATGTGAATTGTTTCTTTCACCTTCTGGTGGTCTGAGTGGATCCCCAGGACCTCCTCTCTGGCCTGGTGGTTGTAGGACAGTCCTGTATCCTCCACTCCACTCAAGGTGGACACGGCCTGCAGGGCAGCTCTGTTCTGCAGGACAAACAGACGGGACCGGGCAAACTCCTCGGGTCCAGCAATGTTTTCCCAGCAGACCGCAGAGGAAGGCGGTAACCAGAAGTGCTGGCTGCAGTTGACTGGGTTTTCTGGGGAGTTCGTTACGAAGGGACTGTCAGCAGGGAAGTTGTGGAGCAGATGCAGGTGGGATGATCCAGAACCCAGTTCCCAGTCCTCTGGGTCTGGTTCCCCTGACTCCTGCTCAGGGGGGAAAGGGGTCCAAGGTCCTGCTGGTTGTGCATCCTTATTTGGGGAGCAGAAACCCAGAAGTAGGCAACAGGGTAAGCAGATCCAGACCCCGATTTCAGTCCACTGGAGCATCTCCAACCTGGCTGAAACAGGAAGCATGATCATATTTATGGTAATTTCCCACTATTTCACTCTGCTTCTTTCTGCTTACACTTACACTATGGTGAGAAAAGAAGCATGTCTGTCACTAAAAGCAGTCTTCTAGGTTTCTGTATTTTTTTTCTCCACATTTGCACAGGAGAGGCTTGGCTGCGCTACAGTATATTATGAGGTAAATCTAAACGACAAAGCAGCAATAACTGCAGCAACTCTGACAAACTCAGACACAGATTCAGTCATGAATACAGTCTTACAGAACATTAGTGGATTGTTCATAAATGGTCTTACCTTGTTGAGAAACAACAGCGACAGAACCGTGTGTGTGAGAGTGTGTGCGCAGCTCTTCTCTGGACCCTGAGGATATTGGAAAAAATGAGTCGACTGCAGCCTGTAGTGTTCAGTCTGAATCGTTTTCCACTGGCTCGGTTTCAGCAGCCAAAGTCTGTGGAGGGGCTGATGTGAAACTCATCTCTCAGCTGCTAGATGCTATTTTGCTTGAAAATAAAGAAACAGCTTCAACAATGACTTATTTATTTAACTTGTTAACTGAGTTAAACATCT
>JAVKLF010000121.1:7517665-7531395 GCA_034783495.1 Millerichthys robustus | reverse complement strand
AGTGGGCTTTTTCAGATGGGAAAAGTTGTTCCCAAGCGAAAGCAGTGGATACCTGATCAAACGAGGGGTCTCAAGAGGGTAAAGATGGAAGTTAAATCCACACAAACGGGAGAAGCTGATTGTTTACCAGATGGTGTCTCCAGAGAAGCTTATGACCTTATGGTTAAAGGTACGTATGTAATGATATACTAAATATATATATTTGAAATACACGACTGTTTGCTACACTTTCTTTTTAACTGCTGTTTGTAGAAACTCCACCTTCCTCTTACTGGAAAGAAGTAGCAGAGGAGCGGCGAAAAGCCTTGTACAACGTCCTCCAGGAGAATGAGAAGGTGAGTTAATGACAAAGTCTGTTAATGTTTTGCGGTTTAAAGTCGTTCCCACGCTCTCCCTAAATTGACCTTTGTGGGCCCTTGTCCAGCTGTCAGTTAATCAATTTTGAAGTAACTCAGCCCCTCAAGATAACATGAGCTGAAGTCTACAATCACAGCCAGATATTCAGTTTTATATTTCTTTGGGATCAATGGTGTCTGTAGCTTTGATTGCTTCTATTGCCATAACAGCCTTTTGTTAAACTTGTTATAACATAACCCCTTGCATTTTCTTCATTAAAACCAGTTGCATAAAGACATAGAGGCCAGAGATGAACAGATCAGATTGCTTCAGAGTGAAAACGAAGAGCTGCAGGAGTTGGCACAACACGTTCAATACATGGCCAACATGATCGAGGTACTGCTAAGAAGCAAGAGAAATTTATTTAATGTCTTTATTTTCTCCTGAGAATTGTTAGAATTAAGAATTAAATCTATATATTTTGTGCATAATCAAACTTGGGACAAACTAAACCAGGTGAAGTCTCTTGTCTATAAACCCAACATGATCTGTTTTGTTTATTTTTAAAGAGGCTGACTGGGAAATGTCCTGACAACCTGGGAGAAATGAAGGACATTGCTCTTGATGTGGAGGAGAATGTGGAGGAGAATCAGGTAGAAGATGAAGAGGATCTTGACGTCAGTGATGTGGAATATGAAGACTCCTCAGATCAAGAACAGGCAGGGCCCTCGGGAGAGCAGCATTAATCAGAGAAAGCTGACTGCAGGAGGTTTTTCATTTTAAAGGCGTACAAGGAGTCAATTTTAAATTTTTCTTTTTTTGCTGTATTTAAACGGCCAGCATGAGCATTTTTGACATGTTTGAGAAAGTAACTTGTTTTAGCTGCGAGTTTTCACTGTAGACGTCTATTTCTGAAAGACGATTTCAAGTAATTTATTAAATCAATTCAAAACATTGTTTGGCACTTGAGTCTTTGACCGAGTGATTTACGCCTGTTTCTCTGCTAAACAAGAGGTTTGAATTGATGTACAGGAGACTGGCTTCATGTTGCTGATTGTGGCCAGAGGGACAGTTGTGTACAATAAATTTTGTTCTCTTGTACTTTACCCTTGGTTCACTAAGCTAATTTGCTTGTACTTTTCTGGATATGGACTACATCTATTTAGGTGTCCTCTGTAGCAAAACATTACTGTAGCTGCATTAGTGTTGTACAAAACTGAAGTTTGACAAATTCTCAATTTCTAACCAAATCTAATTTAGGATGACATTAAAGTTGTGTGCCAAAGTATGTTAAGTAGTGAAATTCAAACTTTCTAGTTTGTACTGAAAGTAATTTACAGCTGTTAAAAACAAAAGTTTAAGTATGCAAAATAAACTTTATTGCAACATTTGCGCACAGAAAATACTGCTGACCAGATGAGTTGGGCAGTTCAGTGCAAAAGCTGACAAGATAAATTTTAGAGAACATTATTTAAATGTGCACATTATACCAGCTTGTCTTACAGTGACTAGGACTCACATTGCCCACGATTCAAACACTGGTCTGCTGCAAATTTATAAGGAAATATTTCATACGCTGAGTGGGTTAATGTAAATACTGAAATACTATACTGCTATGCACTTAACTGAAGATATGAAAACATCTGCTTTAAAAGTTTAAACCATTTTCTGCAAAAGGCTGTATAGAAAAACAAATGACAAATCTTAGTGACTTCACTCATTTACACGTTCTATTGCAGGGTAAAAATGCCCTTCAATAATATGGCTTTGAATTGGACTGAGCCGTTACATCTGTGTAACACGATCAATCCATTATGGGTTTATTTACTTAAATTGTGCTTTAGATATGTCTTCTGGTATTAATGAAAATACATTTGCCCTTTTAAAAAGCATTTACTTTGGTTACCGTTAATCTATGGAAGTCCAAATTTTAAAAACCTTTGGGGAGAATACATTTGATACTTGAAACTGTTAGCAAATCTTCAAAATATTGAATCTAATATACTTTAAAGTAAAAACATGACAATATTTTCAACATAAAAATATACAATTATTCACAGAACAATGTTATCTGCTTTAACACTGTATAAATCCAAATACAAGTAAAAAAAAAAAAAAAAAAACAGTTCTTATGAAGGTACTGTTACTGTGCGTTAGCACCGGACTCAGTAGTACTGCTTCTGTAAGATGAGATCCTATAAAACAAATCAGACCCAAACAATTATTCTGTCATAAAGTCATTAGCTCACATGTATGTCCATAAGTTAATACTCAGCAGATCCTCTTCTCTGTACGAACACACAGGAAGTGCATTTTCAGAGTATCCCAAACCAGATTTACTGCTCCACAGTGGATCCTTCTGACAGAGCATGCAAAGTACATTTACAAAAAGTGTCAGATGAAGGCTCAGGTGGTTAAAGCAGACAGTCACATGGGTTTTCTCATGTCAGGCCAATGCAAAAAAAAGTATATATGTACAAAAAATTGCACTTGTTAAACTGCAAGTGTAAAAAACAACTTAGCTGTAAACCGTTTAGTGAGGGGACTGGGATGCCATATTTACGAGCTTTACAGCAGTGTGCAACCTTCTGAAAAATAAAATGCTTTAAAATAACTAAAACATGCTGTAGGAATTATAGAAAGATGAAAGTTTCAACTGAAACAATCACGGTGTGTGCAGGGGTGGATAAAAACAGGATGTCTCTGCAGCAGCGTTGGGTCCAAACTCCAGTTTCCATTTCCGATTCGACATGTCTGGTTTATATGGCTCAGAAAGCAGGTGGGTGGGGTTGGGACGATGAGTGGGTGTGCAGGAGGGTTTCAGGTTGTGTGTGTGAAAATTGTTTGGTGTTAGAAGAGCGGGAAAACCTCTTGGCAGCAGGTTAGAAATCACAGCAGTCTCTGGAGGTGTGTTGCTGAAGCTGTCACCCCTTGAGGTCTGCTTGGAAACTGCAATTAGTATTTTTTGTGCTTTAGGTGGCATCTCAGAAGGCAGTGGTGACTGCGTTTCCTCGCCGCATGCCCAAACGTACCATCTCCCCCATGACCGTGTCCAGCTGCTCGTAGGCCAGCCGCCCCTCCTCACCTGCAACGACCAATGTCAATTATCAACATGCTTCTTCAAACTGTTATGTAAAATGATAAGATTTGTTAGGTGATCATTTCTAAACTGGGGTTCAGAAATATGAGAACGATGTGATTTCCATGAGCAAACAGCACCACTCACCAAATGTGAGCAGGGTTTCTATGGCGACGTGGCGAAGCTCCTCATCAGCTGAGTCACACATCGTTATGACTGCTTTGATGCTCTCCACTGCCTACAGTTACACAGACGAGGCCAATCTTTTAGAGAGGTTACAAGAGTTTTTATATCCAAATGACACATTTCTCTTTTCTTTGTGTAAATACACAGCACTGTGCAAAAGTCTTGAGACGTTTTCAGCACATACACTACAACATTCATTCCCAAAGATGTGGTGAAAACAATCTCTCTAAAACCAGTTCCTTTCTCCTAAACAGAATTGTGCGTGCAGTTCATCATTAAGCCACATGAGGGAGCCTGCTGTTAGCGGTCATTTGTGCCCATTTCTAAAAATAATTCAATATATTGAAACTTAATTGCCAAGCAAAAGAAATGGATGTTTGGTTAATAAAAAAGACAAACACAGCGAAGGACCAAGCTATAATTTATAGACATCGTTCTACAAAGAATAAAGATTATGCAAATTGGAAACTGAGATTTGCCATAGTGCTAACCATAACCCATAACTCAGTATTTTATTTAGATTCCTAGATTTAAGAGAGAATGAATAAATGAAGTAAAACATTTTTTTTAGAATAAGGCAGGTAAACGGTTTGGTTTTCTTTCTCTTTCCTTTTCCAAGACAAAGTACGGTACGTTCAAATTTAAGTGAAACTTAGAAATTTTAGCAATTGAATAATCCAACATAATGCTTAAACATAGTAAAATGTATAAGATAAGTTTCTTATATCACAGTTGTTTTCTTTTTAAGAAATAAAGTCTAATTTAAATGGGGTCACAATTTTTTGTTTTTTCAAAAAATGGGTCACCTGTATAAAAGTTTGGGAAGCACTACACTACAAAATATGTTGTCACAGTCAAGTTAAAGCACTGGACAGAAAATGGGTGTAAAAGCAGTAAAATAGATTATTGATCATGACAAAAATTGCAAGAAAGTGGTTCTTTAGAAGCCAGGTTTAAATACACTAGGGGTGGTTTACGAGTTGTATATTTTAATTTAGAAAGAACAGTGGGAGACACTGACCTGCAGGCAGCTGAGAGCTGAGCAGGCGGCTCTCTGACTCTGAACTCCAGCCTCTGACAGAGCCTGGGTGTAGCACTCCACCGCCTGCAGACGACACACGCATTTGAAACAAAGCCGTTCTGAATGATTTACACAGTGATGTTTCCTCCTGTCTGCGGTACAAGCTCACCCTCGTCCTGAAGTGCCTGTTTGATGCTCCAGAGGAGAGGTAATCAGCTGCCGCCTTGTTGACCTGAGGGTCTTCTACAGTGAGGAGGGAGGCCAGGGCTCTCAGGGTGCTGTTTCGAGGCCAGAGGGTTGACAAAGGCACCTCCTCCAGTTCTGTTAGACACCGAGAATAATCCACGCTGCACAGGATCTCTCCAAACCTCTCTGAGGATGAAGCAGACACCCTCAAAAATCAAACCATGTGGTTTCATATGTAATCTGCACTGAAATTGGGTGTGAAACTATAAAACAATGAGGGAGCAAGTCCAATGTATTTATTTTTGGCTTACCCTCTCTAGCCAGGTGCAGCAGGTGAGTCTCCATGTCCTGAACTTCATGCTCTAAGATGTAACTGTGGAACTGAAAGACCGTCAGGACGTCCTGGGAAAGCGCAGCAGCTGCAAGAGGCGGGCTGTGAGCCGCAGCCAAGTCGCTCCTGTCCACCATCTCACCCACTACCATACTGATCACTGGATTAAACAAACCAAACACTCAAAATGCATTTCATTTCAAAAGCGCACCACTTTCTCTTTATTTATTGGAATCAATCTGATTTGAGATGGCTGCCACAGCTAACTGATGGAAGAGAACACAAAAAGGACTAGAGCAATGTCAGTTCTACAGATACTGAGCTAAAATGATGTGTGGTAGGAGCTGAGATTTACTCACAGAACATACTCTGACAACAAACACATTGTGTCTAATCTTTGTTAAAACATTTTACATGCAAATGGTAGTTTCACTGATAGAGTTTTTACTCATAAACAAAACCAAAATTTGTTCAAATCATAAACAAGATCGCTTTGAAATTTATTCTAATTTATGGTTGGTTTGCATAGATAAACTAGAGATGCTCCAACCTGTCTCAGCGCTGTGTGGGTGTTTCTCCTGCAGCACTGTTGTGTAGCGCTGCTTCATGTGTTTGAACACCCGGTCCAGTGTGGTGTGGAAAAGCCCCGCAGACCCGCTGCACTCAGACCATAGCGTCATCAGCTGAGGGCGATCGGCGAGGCTCGGGAGGACTGAAGGAACATCACAGAAACAGAAGGTCAGACGCTACAAACCTTCAATTTAAAAACTGTACAATTAAAACAAAAAGTTTTTATTTTTCTTCATTTTTTATCACCGTCAGCAGCCGAGGTAACGGCTCCCAGCCGGTCCACACTGGTCTCTGCAAGCTCCTCCAGCAGCTGGGTCTGTCCAGACAGTTTGAGGAGCAAACTGTGACGCTGCCACACGCCAACCCCGCTGCTCAGCAGCTGCCAGGACATTTAGCCACAAATATGTATGAGGTGGAGAGGCACACATGAACATACAAGTCAAGATCGCAGAATTGGGAAGAATGTCTACCTGTATGAGGTGATGACAGTACTGAAGGTGGATGACGATGGCCACGTCCAGGTTTTCATTTCCAGTGGTGAGAGGCATGGGACTTCCTGCCACGCTGTTTCCCACCCCAGTGTCTTCTGTCAGCGCTTCGCTCAGGTGTCCCCTCACCTCCGGGTGCTGACCCCTGACCGACACATACCAAGAATCACCACAGGGGGGCAGCAGAAACACACAAACACACTGCACTTTAAATATACATTTGGTTTATTATAGTGCTGATGTTATACTGAATCCTTTAGGATAATTTATAGTTTATTTAATTAAACTGTAAACTAGAAGAATAACTTTAAATAGTGCACATAAATCTTTGATTTTTGTTGCCATAAAACCAAAATTTACTTTCCCTAATTCAGGTTCAGAGGTACTTTTTTGTAAGAACTCACTCAATCCTCTCTCCATCAATATCATAAAGTGGAGATTTTTGTGAGGGACTGGTAATCCCGGTGTTATCGTCGCCTGTATCGTCATCGTCAAAATCGGACGTGTTGAGGAAGTCAAAACTCTCCAGGGCGCTCTCTATGGTCAGACTGAGGCTGGACGACCGACTCCTGTGACCCGGGAGACGACACTGTGGGGAAACAGGACTTTAAAATCAAACGCACTGATAAAAGCTAAAGGAACTGAGCTATAAATGGCTAGACTGAACCCTTTAGATTATACTCAACTGAAAATCTTAAAATACATTTTTTAACATTAGTTCACCTTGAGGAGATCCTCCAGGCGCATCACTTCCTGCTCCAGGTCCTGCAGCTCTCGGCAGCGATGGGTCAGCGACTCTAGTTTTGTCAGCAGGCTGTGGATGGCCTCCTCCAGGCCACTCTCTAGGAACGCCCGGCTCCCCTCTCCTGCCCAGCTCAGGCTCCCTCCACTCTCTGTGAAGCCACCGCACACAGGGAGGATTTCCGAAGAAGTCAGCCTCTTCACGAGCTGCCTGGTCAGGCTGCCTGGCTCCTCTGTATCCAACTCCACTGGTTTCAGCTCGTCGGCGTGATCCAGGAAAACGTCCTCCGGAGCCACGGTGGAAATGTGTCCGTCGGAACACAAGGACGGAGCAGCAGAGCCACAGTTGTAGCTGGAATTACGCTGGGACTCTGTCCGTTCCCACTCAGAGTCTTCTGCGACATCTGCCTCGTCACTGGCAAAGCTGGCACTGGTCTTGCTCCCCCTACTACCCGTCTCCCCATTCTCTTCATACTCCTCCTCCTCTTCCTCCTCCTCCACCAAATGCTCCTCTGCAATGGAGTCCTCCCTTGTTTGGAGGATTTGTGTGGTAAAGGACTCCGTTTCTGGAGGAGTTACAGTGATCTCAGGGTTGGACTGGCTCTGGGAGAAGGAACTCGGGGCAGTACTGGGCAAGGACCCAGACGTGTCTGAGAAGGTGAAGGACAGACGTTTGCACTCGGCCACACCGCAGCCGCCGTTCTCGAAAACATCGTCTGGCAAAGTGGCCTGAAACAGAAAACAAATAAGTCATTGCATGCAACAAAAAGACAGAGGTACAGCTTAAAATCTGTGCAGAAAATACAAAAGAAAAGCCTTTCCAGATCATAAAAATGAAACAGAGTAAAGTACAAACAGAGCAGAAAACACGATAAAAATTGCTTGAAGCCAGTCGTGCAAAAAACACGTGCAAGCAGCCAAACAAGGAGCTCCGCAGCCCTCGCAGTGGGACTGAACACACTCAGGTGTGTCCACACCAGCAGAGTCAGTGAGGTGGGAAGAGGGGTACACTCAGTTAGGTCAGAGTGGGGTTTAGGGGCCCACAACACACTCACATAGACCTCCAGACTGGATTTGGGTCTTGGCCGAAGCGAGGCCAGGTCACCAAAGGAGCGACTGCGCCTTAGCTTCTCTAGCAGCGTCTCTCGGAGCATCTGGAGGAAAGAGAGGCGCTGACGCTCCACGGGATACGGCTGCCACTTCTTTACATGATGCAAACAGGCATATAGTAGAATGATGTGTGTGTGTGTGTGTGTGTAAGGAGGGGGGGAGGTTGTTGAACAAGATGAGATTTTTTAAAAAATGTGTGAAATGGGACAGTGTGCAGGTCAAATGGTTATAATGAGAACACAAATGAGAGTTAGTTTAGCGGCAGTGGTTATGATGCAATGCAGGGGTATGATATAACATTTCAAATAGCAACAAACACACTAGCAGAGACGTGTGTTGACTCACAAAGAAGGAGTTGTCCTGGAAGGTGGGGGTCTCTGGTGTGCCCTGGCTGTAGACAGACACTCGTCTCTGAAGGACCGTGGCTTTACTCAAGTTCCCAGATGACAGAGTCAGGTCTTCAACATCGAAGGGACTAAAAGGGGAAAAAAACAAGGTGTTTCATGCGTGTGATTCGCCGTCAAAAACTCACAGAGCTTGCAAAAGACAATGTTTCTCCACAAGGCGGCAGGAAGTCACAAGCACTGCAGAACCTGCTTTAGAAGCTAAGTAACAGTTGTGGGTGTAAAGTCCAGCAATAGACTTTACAAGGACCAAAATAGAGGTTGGCTCCAGCTCATCGCAACTCTGCTACCCAGGAATCTGCTCCATATGCAGATGAATGTACTCCTTGGTGTTTCTTTAAAAAAATGTAGAATAAACATCAAGCAAAACTAAAAGAATATATCAAAAGAAAGCAAATAAACAAACAGTTTTGATAAGTTTCTTCACATTTTATTAAGCCCTGAAAATAAATGACCAAAAACCTCTTAAGAGGTTGATGTTTGCTGGATTTTAATGAGCGCTGGTACTTACTACCACGTCACCTCCAGGTTGAGTTTGATCGTTCCAAGGTCGTTGACGTCCACAGCCACCACCTGAGGCATGGCGGTGAACAGCTCCTTGGTCTCACAGATGACGCTGCCGACCAGCATGTGAGTGGCCAAACCCTTCAGCTCGGTCACCTAACGGACACCAAGAACACAGATTTTATTCTTTTGTACAGAGGAAGAGACTGTACCGCCGCATAGAGGCATGTTAGATGCTTGTTTTGTTTGTTTCTGCAGTAACCTTGATGTTGATGAGGTCAGATATGAGCGGCATGAAGACCATCTCGTCTCCATCCCAGCTTTGTCTGGAGTTCACCTCGATCCTCCCTTTCAGCTTCCACCGCTGCCGACCGTACCGCATGAAGATCTGATGCAAAGAAGAAAAAAAGAGGAAAACCCACAGAAAGGAGAGAAATTAGAAACTATTTCTGTGATACACCTACAACCTGCTTTTTGAGTGATTTCAACCTCTTTAACCCTCACTCCTCCATGAAAGCGCCTGGATATATGGCATAAACGCACAGCTGAATGTATCTGTATCTACATGCGGTGCACAGATACACAAGGCTGAGTCACTGGGCAAAAACAAGCAAGCTTTCCTTTTTGGGTTTGGGTTTTTAGTACAACGGGTAATTAAACAGCCACAGACTACAGTAAATTATGTAAGAGATAAAGTTACTAAGCAACAGTTAACAGATGGAGCGATCAAGTCCTCTAAAAGGAAGTGGAAAATAAACATCAGATGCTCTCCAAACGAAGCTGCTGGAGTTTTTTTTTGTGAAGAAGTTTACAGCAGAGTCATTTCATAAGACAGCACTTTGCAAATAAAGTAAAGAAAAACCTGCATTTCATATATATAACAGTTTTTGTGTTTTGTTGTGGTTTAACTATCATGCTTGTGCCAATTATTTCACCTAAATCAAGTTTCAATCCAATACACTTTATTTACATTGTGTCAAAGCCATTCAGCTTTAAGTAAAAAAGATCAACTCCAGTCCATCTAAATAAAATTGTTTAATCCAATCACAGTCATGTTCACATTTATGCAATCTTATTAATGCTAAATGAATAAACTATTTATTTTTGTTTACAACTTGGTGCTGAGAAGATTTTGTCAAAAGGGTTTTGGAGTTTATTTTGTGACTGAATGATCGCCAGGTGATAAATTGAAACTAACATTATTATTGAAAAAGAGAAAAAATTGAATAGGTCCTCTGGATGGGTTTTACGTGGTAGAAACGTTTCGTCTCTTCTCCAAGAGACTTCTTCAGTCTGAGGAGTGCAGGTAAACTCAGCCTTATAAGTACTGACTTTACACAGTGAGTCAGCAAGTTTAACTGAGGCAAATAAAACTTGTCTGTTCACATGTAATGAATGTAATGAATAGTTCGTTAGTGGCCTGATGCTGTCTATTTATTTGTAGATGGATCTTTAGTACCCTGAAACTGGAGAAGAGACGAAACGTTTTTACCACGAAAACCCTGTCCAGAGGACCTCTTCAATTTTTTCTATTTTTCTACCTGGACAATTGAGATGCATCAGGATAACGTTATTATTATATCAATATTATTACTTTTCTAATCAAACATTTCTCTGAATGTTTAAGGTGAATAAAAACAAACTTGCCTCATATTGGTCTCCAGGACAGAGTCTAGCAAATCCTGCCAATCCTGTGGTAAAACAGAAAAGTAAAAAAAAAAAATAAAGATAACCAGAGTTACTGTTTAAAAAAATCATCTCTACGCTCAAATTTACAGATTTTATTTCAATCAATACAAACGTTTTCTGTTATTGTAGCAAAAACTGACACTTCTGAATAAAATAGTTGCAGTTTAAAATTTTTTTTTCTTTTCTTAAAGACCTTGTATTTATAACAACATAAGATTATTTTTGTCAAATGAGGTCTAATTTAGAGTAAAAAAGAAAAAGCTGCAAAAACAGCTGCACTAATTTGTGACTGACAAATAGCATCTGCAACGTAAAGCAAAAGTAAACTGAAACTTTGCTCATCTTTTTATATATTAAACTTAAAAACAACAATCAAGATGTTTGTAGGGAAAAAAAGGTTATTCATTGTAGTAAATAAAATAGGGAATAAAGTCTTGGAGCGCAGATATTTCTCCAAACTATTTTCATTTTCTCCACACTTAATAAGACTGCAGAATAAACTTTACAGCAGCGACGATCTAAGTTACAACCTGAAGTCCCACCTTTCATCTTGATGTGAAACTCCCCGAGCAGATTCTCCAGCTCGCTCTCAAACGTGCTCATGTTCTGGACAAGGAAAGAAGATGAAACTGGTCACACAAAACACCCTCCAAGAGGATGAAGACGGAGACAGGGAGGCTGCAGTGAGCCTTTAAAGACGGGTGATGATACAAGCGTGTGCTGTTGGAATTAAAAAGTCTCTGTAGACGGATTTACAAATGAGGGTAAACTGTCATTAGTGTTATATCATGGATGCTGTCAGGTGTGACTCCATGTTGAATATAAACAGATATTTGCTAGAAATGTGATATTATACAAAGCAAGCAGTTGTTTTTAGTCTAGGATAGACAAGACTTTACTGTAAAACCTTTTGTGACTATAATGAGAGTAAACAATACCTCGGTGTATTCTTTGTAGCGGCGGCTGACCTCTGCGATGCTCTCTTTAGTGCCTTTAGTGGAGGGAGAGGAGGAGAAGGCCTGCTTCATCCGGGTGGCTCCGTCCCTCAGACGGCTCTGGATGCAGAAAGCTTCGTACAGCTCGTCCACCTGAGAGCACACAAGCAAAAAGTCATCCAGCACGAAAAGGAAAAGCCAAACAAATCAATCTGTGTTTAGATCGTCACATAATGGTTCAAGGGTTTTTGCACCTCCCTTAATGTGAGATTTAAGCACATTTTAAGCATATTAAAAGTGAATTCTTAAGCTTTTTCAGGACATTAAACAGCAACAAAAGGAATCTGACAAGGAATCCTCAACGAAAGCAAAGCAAAATCTCTTTTAAATCAGACAGTAATTTACTGTGAAAAGTAGTGCAAAGACCGTCATTTGTAGTACTTTGCAGCACTCGCCTGATCTTTACCCCAAACCCACAGAAAAGAGGAAGGAACTCTATTGTCAACACCCTGTTAACTAACATCTCAGCTGCAATCAAATCCAGATAAAAGAACATTAAACCAAACGTGGCGGTGATCTGAACACATATTTGTTTGTCATTCAAAGTAAGCTGTTTGAAAAATAAATCAGTAGTCCGGATATTGAATCTGAACATTTATGTTTTCAGCTTCCCTAAAAATGCACATTTGATTGACGTGAAGGAGGAAAAAAAATCCTGTAATGAGCCTTATTAAAGGAAGTTATAGCTGCCTGCCTGATGCGAGCGCTGAAATATTGATGCTGTTTGCTCTTTTATGGAAATCATTAGGGAGATGCAGGAGAAAATAGGCCACTCTGGTTCCAGTCGCCCTAATAGCTGTGGTTTGTTTGTGTCTCTTTAAAACCAAACTGAACAGAGTTTAGATGGAACCGCGAAAGGTTTCTCAGTATTTTAGTTGTTATGATAAAACTATACGCCGTCTGCAGGATGATGTTTCTGTTTTCTAATGATGACGCACAAATCCCCCACTCCAATCCCACCGGCTCCACCTTAAACTAACCATTCCTGGACTCCCACCCAGCCCAGACTGGGATCGGACCGGGCCGGCCCGCCCGTCTGTCTGTGGTATGTGGTGGGGCTGCAGCAGCAGCAGCTGAGCAGCTATAAAACAACAACCAACCTCAACTTTTTTTCAGCTTTCTAACAACAACAAAACAAGTTTGTAGATTCAAAGCTGACTCAAGACATAAAATGTTATTAAGACTCAGAAAAATCACAATAATGGGGTATTCATTCAAAGAAATTTATGATTGTCTTAAAAAAACAGTTTTCACTAACTGGGGCTCGTAAATCTCCATTATCATATCATTAACAGCTAATGGAGCTAATTTTTGTCCTCATTTCTAATAGAAAGCTGCCCTGAAGAGCTTGTGTTTCTGAAGGTCAGCCAAGCTCCCCTTCAGAGGCCGACCATCAGCATATTGTTGAGCCTCGGGTGCATTACAGCTCAGAAAAATGAGGGACATGAAATAAAACCTGACAGTTCTGACCATCAGACAGGAAGAAGTTACAGAGATGACTTAGTCAAACATTCACATTAATTTGTTTTAAGTTGCAGACAGTTCTGTCTGATTGTAAACTTGTGAACCGCACACATTTCAGCTCAGTGCCCTGGACAAATAAAAGAACTGCACAACTCAAAGAAGAAGTGAGGAATTATGGGAAAACCTTTACTTCAAAATCAATTAGGCTCTGATCAAGGGAAATACTGTGTCGGCATTTCTTAAATGGTTACTATACGTTGTAGCTTCAATAATGTTATAGATTTTTAGGCCTGTTTTCACTTTTATCCTTATGTGTTGTTTTGAAGTTAGTTTTTAATTCTTTAAGTAACTTGGTGCACCGTGAAGTTTCAATTTTGAACAAAAAATATTTAGGATATGTCAGAAATCCTCTTAAGATATGGACTTGATCCAGATTAATGGTCTGATCACCACACACAATTAATGTCCAGAGGCGAGCGATTATAAGCAGATTAAAAAAGGCAGGCCCCACCAAACAACATCAAACATCCAAGCCCCTCTCTGGGGAATTGTGTGTGTGTGTGTGTGTGTGTGTGTGTGTGTGTGTGTGTGTGTGTGTGTGTGTGTGTGTGTGTGTGTGAGAGAGT
>JAVKLF010000121.1:7478247-7498543 GCA_034783495.1 Millerichthys robustus | reverse complement strand
TGAAATGCCACAATAAATCATCATTCATGTTTTGCCAAAACCACCCAACCTTAATTTGAAGTATTAAAGAAATCAGTGAAATGAAATGTACACAACAATGTACACAAGCAGAAAGAAAGAAAGTAAAAACCAGAGAAAGACAACAGATACATTATACAAACAATGTGAGACGGGAGCTCAGAGGACCTTCGCAGCACATGACAACTCATGACAAGGGAAACGGTCAGGACGGCTGGCTCTGGAAGTCTCACCCGTCTGTGTTACTGTCCTGCTGTTAAAACAGACGCAGACACAAAGCCACCGTGACACACAGATGCAGACCAGAAGTGTATCCTCCAAACACCCAAACGGATTATCAGCTTATGACCCTAAAACGCTTACGGCAATCATAACGCCACTACGACTCCCTGCTGCTCCGGCCAGAGGTTTGTGAATATGGCAGCGTGTCACAAATCGTGTGTCACACGTGGCGGCCTGTTTGGAGAATGAGGTGTATGCGTGTCTTCTCGTGGCGCTGTGACACAGTTGGAGAAGGCGCAAGGAGTGCCATGCTGATTTGCTCAGAGACAACGAGAGCACGGGTGAAGATAGGTTCAAACTCTGTTCCATAAATTCTCCTTCTGTATCTATGGAAGAGAACAGAAAGAAGGGGGAGGAGGAAGCAGACAGACAGGAAGGGAGTGGAGAAAGATTCATGGAACGATGGAGAGAGTGATAGAAAAATATAATTTATCCCAGGGAGCGCTACCTCAATAAGTGGCTGAGACCCTCCTCCTCCTTTCCCATCTCACTAGTCAGCCCCCCGAACATGTTCTTCATCCACTAATTATTTATTTTCGTTTCCACTGTCCCAGTCATTCATCTACTCCCCAGTTCTGCCCTGCCCTTCACTCCACATACCACTTCGCCCAAGTGTAGGAGTCGACAGCCCACCTTCTTGACATTCCAAAGACCAACATATAACATCTCGCACACCCCATGAGAATCTAGTTGTTGCAGGACCGGACACGTCAGGTCGGACTAATAAAGGCCAATCGGTCACCCTGAGGCCAGATAACCTCTGACCTTAAAGAAGTCAAGGCAGCAGCTTTGGTTTTGATCCAACAACCTAAGAAGAGGTTTGTTTCTGTCAGCACCAGATTCGATAACCAACTCTTTTTTTTTTTTTAGAAAAAAGTGTTTCTAAAATAATAACGGCTTTGATGTATCTTGACGTCTTCTGTGTCTGAATACGAGCTGACCCAATTTTCCCTAAAGGGAGATTAAACGACAAGAACACGAACAACCTCACAACAACTCAGGCTGAGGGTCCAGTCAGATCCAGAGATTTGAGCGTCCCTAACGCTAAACTTTCACAAGTCTCCAACCAAACCGTCTTCTCAGGGGTTCAAGTTTTCCACAGCTTGCAGTATGTAAGAAATGAGGATCACATGGGAAAACTTCAAGGAGACTCGCCTTCGGTAAGAATGTAATTCCTCCCACCGCTTCCACATATGCTAACAGATGGAAAAACACATCAACATGCATGTGGCGCATACGTGCACAGTCCCACAGGAAAGCAACGTTCTGGAGAAGTACAAGTACAAAAAACTCTCAGAAAAGACACTCAAAGCAATAAATTACTAAAAATATCTGCATGGATAAAAGAAAAGAAATCCTAGATTGTTTTTTGATTTGTCATTGTTGAAGCTTTTATAAGTTTTGTCTCTGATTTATTGAAAAGAGAAAAAAAGTGTTGTATGAGTTATGGATTTGGCTGCACACACACACTTCACCGGAATCCTCAATTACCTCACATGAGCCGCAAAAGGCTGACCACGTTCAAACACTTGGAGCAACAATTTTTCTCAAATAGTCAGAGTTGTTGCAGTTGTCTAAAGCTCATCTCAGCCCTCCTAATTTAGTTCCTATAAATCTAGCATGCTAGAGCTGCATGGAAGCTAAGCAGAAACGAATATCATTTAATTAGCAACACTGCATTTATTGCTTACATGAAGTTGTACAACTTTATTATCTGTCAGCCTTTTAGGGTTTGGGACATCTTCATGAATACAAGAGGTCTCAGAACATCACTTTGTACACTGACAAAACAGTCTGTTCTGATAGACGAAATGAATAAAAAAAAGAACTAATAAAGAACAAAGTAGCTGTTTTTATTAACTTTGGCTCCTCCTGTGTTGAGCATTCATATGCGGCAGGTTTTCTCTGTTCACATCAGCATCATGGAGGTTGTTTTTATAGGGGGGGCAACAAAAAGGCAGAGCATCTGATTTTCTTCCAAACCACAGAGTCATAATTCCTTTAATGAGACTTTGGAAAGAAAAGAAGGAAATGACTGTATGTGTGTGCATGAGTGTGAGGCAGAGAAGGTGAAGTTCAGTGGAGGGGAGCAGAGGGAGAAGAAAGTGGGCTGCAACTGAGGGAGCAGATGCAAGGGGAATGAAAAGACGGCTGCGGTGAAGAGGAGGAGAAGGTGAGGGGGAACGCTTGTGTGTGAGAGTCTGGGAACAGACGCTTGGTCTTGCATCCCCACCTCGGCTTGGCATAAACACACCACCCCTCATCTCCAGGCCCCTTCAAACAGCTTAGCCGTGGCCCAAACAGGCTGGCAGCGAAGCAAAGCGCTTCCACTTAACCATATCAAAGTCAGCCTGGCGCTGCACTCAAAATGCATTCAGCACTGAAAGAAATCTTTAAAAAAGAAGAAGAAAATTTCTCCTCATAAGCAGCATGGGAAGCTGAGCTGCAGGCTGAGAGGTTATGTGGGTTTAAAAAGGTCTTAAATTTTAAAATATGCAAGGAATTGTGATTTCAACAGACATCTTTGATCAGCAGAAAAACGTGTGTAGCTGAAAAAAAAAAGTAACGTCAGCAGAGAGTTGGCAGGATTTTAAACCGTAATCTTCACAGATCAGTGTCCTGGCAGGTAGGGGAACCGCTAACAAGTGGGACAAATTTTTAAAATATCTCCTGACAGAAGACAAATCTTCGTAAACTCAGAGGTGCTGCTGCTGCTTGCTTTGTTTGTTTGCTCTAGTTCAGGAGGCAAAAGGACTGTGGGTGGCACGGGGGTGCATCTGATGCCCTTTGACCTTTGTAGCCCTTTAAAAACCACAGACCTGACTCTCATGTTTCACCTGCAACACCAACCTCATCAACAGAAAGAAAAAAAAAAAAACAGGAACAAAAACATCTTTTGAATTCCACTTTCAAAGGGTACTTCCCGCCAAGTTATAAAGACTGGTAAAAAACAAATGAATGTGTCCTTAAATTAGCAACGGTGAGTTTATTTACCTACAAAAAACAGCCGAAGTGACTGAAAATAGGGCGATGTCCATGGAGGAGCCATCAAGTGGATTTTGCCACTTTCTCTGGAAAATATAAATCAATAAGATGAATTTTTCAATTTATTTTCTTTTTTGGGGGGTGGGGTGTGCGCTACCAAATGCAGAATAATGGATTCTTTGCTTGTCCAAATCTGCCACATTTACTTCCCTTCGCAGACTAAACCCAGCCTGGAGCAGGCCCATCACAAGCTTCAAAGTGGTCTTCAGAGGGTTTGAGTGCTTTGTTTACATTGACTGCATACCTGCATTTCAGACTTACATTGCAATACATCTGGAAAACAACTCTGGTCCTTCAAACTGCCTCATTTGGTATAGTTCAGGATAACCTTTTTTATATGTTTTATTAGTTTCCGGCATTAAACCTGTTTATTTAAATACAAAAATAAACATGTGGACTGATTGATAAAAGCTTGCATTAATAAAGGCTAATATTTTCCATCATTTACACGTTTAAATTAAAGTAAATGTGGCGAAAATTTAAATCTTATTGTGTGGTAATCCTGCACACAGCATCCTTGATCCACTAACCCAGTGCCCCGGAGAACAGCACGCCTTTCCCCGAGGACAGACAAATAAAAAAGAGGGGTCTTCTCTTTGATATATCGATTAATATGTCTGGTGTGTATGAAACACACACATTCCACCTCACCTCTTCAAACTTCACTAGAGTGCCTCCTCATCGGCGTCAACCTGCGCCAATCCATCCATCCGTGAAAATTAAAAAAAGAGAAAGTGATTTTTCGCGTTTAGCGCAAAGATTTTTCCGGCTCTCCGCGCGGCAGCGACATATAAAACAATAAATAAATAGAAAGAGAGAGAGAGATAAATTTCAATCCAAAAAACGGAAAGAAGCGATATCTGATCGACGTTTGTTCCTCAATATGAAGCAGCCTCGGCTTCACAGCAAACACTAGACCGCTTTCACACGTTCTAGTTTGTGTTTTCAGGTCCCGCCCCTTCAGCCGGAGAGACCAATAACGTGCATGTACGTCACAGGGAGGGCGTGATTATCCTGTTTCATAATTCAGGCAGGATGGAAAAGAATGGACCCTCTGCTCTTTCATATGGGGGGTTGAGCTCCAGACATTTTAGTCTCCTATTGTTTATCTTATTCAAAATAAAACTCACTTAAAACAGCAGTTTTTTGTCCTCAAATTCAAAATTACAAAAATTATACAGACTGAAGTTCAGCCGGACTTATGTTCATTTTTTTAATTTGTAGAAGATCAGAGAAGCACATGAATCAGAATGGCACCAGTAAACAAAAGAATTGTCAGACATCATTTGTCAAATTTCCTTTTTGAAGATAAGATTTTTAAAAATTTACGCATGTATGTATGTTATATTTATAATTTTTTATTCTTATTATGCAAGTGCTTTTCTCTACAGTAGAAAACAAACAGCAAACAGATTATATTGTCTGGAAGGAAATCACAAAAAATAAAGACAAACTCTTTTATTTATTTCTTAAAGAGCTCTTGCCAGCATAATTGTCCTCCATAAGTGGATATTGCTCTGCTGAGTCCATACAAATCCAATTCACCTCGTTTTTTCAAGGAAGCAGCAGTAGCAGAAAATGGTTTGTCCATTTTAATCCTTCAGCTTGGTGTTAGCAGACGACAGGATCTTAAAATGACTCAATATGATTAATCTTAATGGAAGAGTTCAGAGGTGTTTAAGCGCTTTGCAAATTGACTTAGAAATTAACTTCACCTTGGTATATAATTATATTTGTTGACAATGAGCCAAAATGAGAACACGTTAACCTCCCCCAGTGAAAACAAATGGCATTAAGAAAGACAAACAACAAGGTTTCTGTTTCTAATTGGCCTCCTTTAGGAAGTCAGCCTTTAAACATAGCATATTTTGTCCCTTTTACTATGAAACCCTGGGTGTAGGACATCCAGGAAGCTCTGTAGTTATAGACCTTTCAGTTATTGTGTGTCCACACACCTGCACACAAACCCTCGCTCTTCCTCCCGGCTTCTCAGCTGTTGGACGGCTCAGCCTGTAATTTTGGTTGTCATCAGATGCCACTGACCATGCAGCTATGTTTATGAGGACAACCGGCACAAACATGCAACACACAAACCACAAACACATGGCTGATCTATTACCAGACACTGTCAATGAGAAACAAGCTGCATATGATTTGGTGTTCTTGGTTATGTTTAATCCTCTTCAGAAGCTCAAGAAACCTGATTTGCAGTTAATGTCAAAGATTTAGGTAAAGATTTTGCACATAGTGTGTTAGGAACGATGCTCAGCTACAACCACAACAAATGAATTCTCAGTGTCTGCATCACTGACTGAGTTATCTGTCAGTAGTTTTTGCATCTGATAAAGTTGCATAGCTTTGGCGCCTCTCTTGAATGGCGCAGATCTCAGAACTTAACTGGTTTAGAGCTACAGCTTATGATTACCTGCAATATCATAATCTGTTCAATTGAACAATAATAATGTCCTTGAAAAGGTGCATAAGTTGGATGCAAGGGGTAATCCAGGGGTGTCAAACTCAGTTACCCAAGGGGAACAAAATTCAAAACTTGGTCCAAGCCAGGGGCCAATTTTTGTCAATATCTAATGAAAAAAGTGGAACAGATTTGGCCCACAAGTTTTGAGTTTGTCACATGTGAGTTAAACAATAACACTCAGCAATCTCCTTTCACTTAAAAAAAAACATAAAAAAGGGAGTTCGTCTTCTTTCATTCCTCACAGACAGTAAAATGTGTCACATTTTCATACTGGATTTCATGTTGATGAGGTTTGACTCTGACAGATGTTGAAAAGCTCGTTTTGATTTAAACTAACAAACAAAAATGTTATTATTCAACTGTAGCTCATATAAAACGGCACTCTGAGGCAGTTCATAGAATTGCACACTGTAAAAACTCCACTCTACATTTGGAACGGCATGATAAAGAAACATGCAGAAGCTTTATATACGCAGCTCTACTGATGCTTCTAAACATGTCTAAACTAAGTTAAAGTATTACCCAACATGTTTATTCTTCAGACAAACAGAGGCTGTCTGCATGCTTTACACCTCACACCTTTACTGTATGTGTTAACATCCCTCTAACTGTCACATTTATTTGACAACACGAAAATACGTCATCTGGGGACGGGGGTCTTTTCTCCTGACATCTTATCTGTATTTTATGACAAGATACGTCTTTAAAACATAAAAATATAGCTGTAAGAAATGATGAATGAGACAAGTCGGTGTGTCAAAAGTGTATCTCTAAACACAGAATGAAAATATTTCTAAATTTATATTTTCCTTTGCTTATTGCAAGCACCTCTCTGTGCTTGAGTGATCCAACTTATTCAGTACAATTTGAGAAAATGTTGGTTTTATGGTAATTTTATGAAAACAGACCATGCATCATGCACCATGTTGTTGTCAGATTTAATGATTTGTTTATGGTTTGTTGTCTTTCTCACCAGGTTTATATGGTTGCAGTAAACAAACCTAGAGAAAATGGAGAGACCTCAAGCAGTCAATCCCTCTGCAAATATTCCTGGGTGGTCCGTTCGGCTTCATGCTTAGAATAGGGTTACTTCATTGTGATGGAAGATCCAAACCACTAAGTGTAAATCTCACACACCCACTGTGGCACACAGCATCACGATAACCACGCGGGATCTGTGCAGAAAAAGGTTAGCAGTGCAGCGAAACTGTAAAGATGGAAGCCACATGTAAACACCAGCGACCAAAAAAACTGAGACAAGTTTACATTTGAAAGTGAAAGAAGTCTGCCGAGATGGAGGAAAACATTCCTACTCTTGCATCATTCGAATGACTGAATATTGCACCATTAAAATTTACCTAAAATCTCAAAGATACAAAGCAGCATTTTTTTCTCTCTCTTGGTATTCCCTTTTTATGTGAAAGGTTTCAGAAAATAATGATTGCTGGAGCATTTTGGCTAAAGTAGGTCAGTGGAGCCAACTGTCAGGAGCAGGAAGAGGGAGATGCAGAGCAGCAAGAT
Organism: Millerichthys robustus; assembly: GCA_034783495.1. Classification (NCBI taxonomy): domain Eukaryota; kingdom Metazoa; phylum Chordata; class Actinopteri; order Cyprinodontiformes; family Rivulidae; genus Millerichthys; species Millerichthys robustus. The sequence continues at coordinate 7,491,201 of JAVKLF010000121.1, read as the reverse complement.
GGCAGCTAGTAGGTCCCCTTAGGTCAGAGCTTTTCTCATCACGGAGCAGCCACTGACGCACAAACTAGATCTTGTGTGCTGTGTGTATTCAGCTGTGGTCAGACACTGTGTGGGTGCGTGTTCAAGGGTTGTCAGTGTGTGAATGTTTAGGAGTTAACGTGATGAGGGTGGTTAACAAAGGGGCTTGTGATCTATTTTAATTTCAGCTCAATCCAATATTATTTAACATGATTTGTGTTTTAATGAACCAACTGCAAAAAAAAAACAGAATTTTATTTGGGATTTAGGACAGTGGTGAGCTGCTCTGTGAGAGTCAGAAATGTTGTCATGTTGTCAAACTGACAGACGGAACCGAACATTGACTGAATTATGGAACCGATGCTCTGATGCAGGCAAAGCTTGTCATAATAAGGCTGCTGTAATCCTCACACAGGTGGAGCCACAGCCAAGCAAAGTTCAAACTGAAGCTATGTTCAGTGATCGTTCAATCGTAAATTGACAATATTTGTTAAAGATTGTGTTTTTGTTTGAAGTGCTCCCACAGAACATGGATGGGGGCGGGTCCTTCTCTTTTTGTGCAGAATGCATGGAGTGTCAGACTGTGAGAAAAGCACAATTCAGCTGGTGTGCTTACGGAATGTGTGTATTTCGGATTGAAATGCATTATTTTATTCATCCATTCATCAGTTTGCTACATGTTGGATTCATGATAATGTGTGTTCAAAGACACAACTTGAAAAATATATATTTAAAAAAATAAAGTATGACAAAAATCTCACAACCCCCCTGCAGTACATCCACGGCCCCACTAGGGGTCTCAACTCCGTCTTTGAAGTCCTCTGTTCTAAATTATTCCTAGATGTGTGTGAGAGTGTGAGTTGTTTGTCTCGTTTGTCTCTACGTGTCCCTGTGATGGACAGCTGGTCCAGGGTGTCCCCCTGCCTCTTACACAGCGACTGCTGGCACCAGCTCCTCAAAGTTCAGATGACGATAGGAGGCGGGCGCCTCTGATCTGCAGCATCATCGTTACATCAGCTCTTTACATGGAACACAGCTGTTTGTTGCTATATAAATGTTCAGAACCTGGTAATAAATCTTTAGCTGACATCCCAGCCAGTCACTGTGATCCAGTGTTCTGACAGGCAGCATGTCTGTTAGGAGGAGGATACAGTTTCCTTTGCCACACAAGGCAAGTTCAGACAAGAAGCTCGGAGGGAGAAATTGATTTGTGTGAAATCCAACCTGCCTTCTAGTCTTGCGGACCCCTGCTTTAGTTCTGTATTTCAAAACTGCTTCCTTATGTAATAAGTGTGGAGAAGATCTTTAACAGCATTTTCCACCTCTGGGCAGGTGCTGTAGAGGAGCGATGAATCTCCCATCTTCAGAATGAGAACATAACAGGCTCTCCTCAGGAGAGTTTAGATTTGGTTTAGGATATGAACTTCACAAAATAGGATGTAATAGATTTCTTACACTTTTATTTATAAAAAAAACTGCTGCCAATATATTTTCTTCGGCTCTGGACATGCAATTTTTCTTCTATGTTCTTATTACCAAAGGAATGCTGCTCCTCTCCAAACACTGAAAATGAATCCAAACATTTGTCATCTTCTCCTTTAAAGACACAACTGCATGTTGTGTCATGCTCTGATTTACATGTTTGTACTTTAAAGCCCAAATATTCCTAGTAACAAACGATAAGGAAAGCCCTGAGGCAAAGACAGCTTGAAGAGCAAACGTGAAACTCTGTTAAAAAGTTAGGAAAAGTTAACATCTTACCTGTTGTAGATAGCTTGTTGAACTACCTCTATTTGTCCAAACTGATATAATTCAAAGAGGTAAGATGTTAACCTTTCCACAGAAATGAAAACACATTCTACTGCTCAGAAGAAACTGGAATCCTCTTGCATAAAAGCAGCAACCCTCACACCCAGACGTGGTTCAGCACAAGAAGATCAAATTCAAAGAACGACTTGTTTCCTTCATGGCAATTTGAACTTCAGATAAAGTTCAGGCTGCTTTAAGGCATCTTGATAGCCAAGTGGTGTTTCCAGGAGCATTTGTTTTTACTTGTAAACTGAAAGCAGCTTTTCATACTTTCAGACCTGACCCAGTTAGTCAAATACCGGTTTATTTAGATACTAAACATTAACATGGGGGTCTGCTGTCTCCAACTGTGGTGCAGTCAGTCTCATGCTCAGCTATTAATAACACTTCTACTGCTCTCAGATAGGACTGGTACTTTCTCAAAACATCAGTAGACCAGAAATCTCATTCATAAAGAGGAAATTAAAGAATCCATTCAGATTGTTATGGTATGAGCAGAGTTTCTGTGCACTTTTAGCCAATTGTTACAGTTTACATTATTCAGAAAAAAGAGCAATGTGTAAAACGGGGACATTTACAGTGTGTAGAGGTGTGATAGCAATTCAATAAAGCTATGTTTGTGTTAATGTGTGCATAGAAATCTTTTAGATCATGAAAAAAACAATAGAAGCTGTCTGCATGTTGTCATAATAGCATGATTTCTTTCAAGTTCTTTTCTCATTTGTGACTTCTCAATTTCTCCAGACATTGAAAAACACAAAAGCAAAGCTGTCTTTTCAGTATATGTTAAATCAGTTATGGTGCTTTCATATCTTTACAAAGATTTGTGGCAGATCCAGCAGGCCCACCAAACCACAAAACCAAAACCAGTATGACTAAAAAAGCTCAGATAGCAGAATCTACACTGCATGTTTATCTGCAAATGATTAACGTTTGGAGTCAACCCAATTAAAGATGGCTGCCACAGCTAATCTAACTCTACCAATGGAAAAATAGCTAAAACGTAGTTAATTTTACAAATATTGGGACTTAAAACATGTACCAGAACCAGTCAATGGAGACCCTGGTTCTTTTTCTAGCTTCAACTTCTAGATACATAAGGTTGTTCGTATTAATATTGGTAATATTGTACTATAGCATGTATTTCAGGTCAGTTTCAGCTGGATTCTATTTTCAAGAATCAGACACTTAGTGGCTTTCTTCTGTGGCTCTTCATGCTTGACTGGATGCCACCGAAAGGTGAATGAGTCATAAAATAAGCCCCTCTGACTGCCTCAGTGTGCCCATCTCTGATGAAATGTGCAGAACTACGCTGGAATCATGTTCCTTCATGCAGACACAATAACTCGGTCAACTTGTGCCTCAAATGTCACAAGGATATCTGCGCGCTGTGAGCCCTTTCTCACGTTTCTGCAGAGGAACTGGTTTAAAGGACTGACTTTAAACACATTATTCCTACTCGATGAACGTTTCAGTGAATGGATGAAGCAGAGAAGGGGGGATGGAGAGTCTGTTTGCTGCGTGTCTGCTCTGTTCATGCAGGGATAAAAGTCACCTCCCTTTAGTCATAAATCAGCTCAACAGAAACATTCCAAAGAAGACTAACTGTTCCTTATTCATCTTCTCTGAGAGTGTAGATCTGACATCTCATACACTTTTCTAACATTAGATCTGAGGTCAGTGCCTCATAAGCTTATTCTTGCAACATTTGCTCATGTTTTTCAGCTATTTTTTCATTTAAATCTGTGGGGTACGACTCATTTCTCTGCTCTAGCACATCTGATTCAGTGGCTGAATTACCCCTTCAAGTTCAAATCAGGTGTGTTGGAGCAGAGAAACCAATAAAACACACAGAATAGTGGACCTTGAAGACCAGGATCGGATACCTCTGCTCTAAAGTAAAATATTAAAACTTATATTTGTTCAGAAATTTTGACCCCCTTTGGTCTTCCAAACACAATGCTGTACGCACTCAAACAGAACTTTAGGTCAATTTGCAAGCTGACCCCTAACAATGAAGCTAATTATTAGCAGGAAAGTAGGGCGATGGTAATAAATTTGCATTAAGCACCAGTAAAAATTAAACACTTGATAATTCAACACGCGACACGCAGAATAATTTCCGATCCTAATCCAAAAGAGCTAATTAGAACAGAAAATATAAGTGGTCCACATTCTGCAGCCTTCAGATGTGTCTATGAATAAACACACTGATGCCTGCTGGCCGACTTCAGCATGAATCTGCGAGCTGTGATTGGCTGTTTTGGCTGCAGCGAGTCGTCTGAGCACCTCCTGGCTGAGTCGTACAAAGGAGAACGTCACGTTACAGGCAGTAAATATCATTTAAAACTGGGTCAGAGGGAGAATTCTCATACAGTTGATCAGATGATGCAACATCTGAGAACATCTCTTGTTCTCCTGCAGACCCTGGATTAATCCTTTGAACACTAAGCAGGTAAACTGATCTGGTCAGAAAAGTACAAGTAAAACACAGCAGCACATGTTGAGTGTCGGTAAAAAAAAAAAAAAAGAAGAGAAAACCAATTCACACTAAAGCAAAGCTGTGAAACTGATCTAAATGGGGTGTAATTTATGTTTTCTGTTTCAGTGGGAGGAAGCAAATGAATTTTAAAAATATCTCTTCACTTATTTTCTTTTATTTTTGTTTAGAGCTACATGAAAAAACCCATGGTACCGCCGAGTGATTTGTTTAACTCAGCATACATCATTTCACCCTACAAAAATAAAATAAAGCTTTAATTCTAATTGATTAACCAAATTTTAGTTAACCTCTTCAGCACCAAGCGGTTTCCTTGAGGTTTGTGCTTGAAATCATGTGTCAAAATGTAACTGAGCGTAACTGTACTTTAAACATCTTGATATCAAATTAAAGCTTGGGAGATATCATCAGAAGCATAATTACCAATTGATGGAATATTTTTTTCAATTGCTTGTGGTTTTACCTGTGTTTGATGAATGTCAAAATGGTTTTTGTGAGCTTTTAGCCAAGATTCTGACGTTTCTGTGAGTACCAAACATGTCCATGTTTGAACGACAGCTCTGAAGTTAATAGAAATGAAAAGAGAAAAATTAAAAATGGGAAATGTAGAGGTTAATCCAAACACTCATGGACTCGCAAAACTTAAGCCATAATGACATTTTTCTCAATTTCTTCATAACAGGATAACAAACTTTATCTGGAAGTCTCCTTGTTGCACACCACTTTCACGTGCACTATCATGCATGAGCATCCAGGCCTGCTGTTCAATCATAAAACATAAAAACCTTATTTACAACTTAGCCAGAAAGGGGAAAATAAAACAACATGGAAATGATCCAACAAGATAATTTATGCTGAAATATCAAAAATGCAGCAAAAGAAAGTGACAAGAGTGATCTAAATAAAAACTCTGAGCAATTAAGTTAATAAAATTTGTGTTACCTAGAAACCTAAAAGTGCCCAGTCACAAATTAATTTACAGTAAAAAGGTTGGATGATAAAATATGAGAATAAAGCAAACAAACAAACAAAAAACTCCCCAGATTTTCCGTTTCTAGGTTTTCCAGCATCCAGCTGACTGCAGAAGGTTTTAAATGCTTACAGAAAGTTGATTTTTTTTTTTGTGGTGCATAATGCTTGGTTAAAAACATCTGCCTGTTATACAAGAACGCCCACACTGCAGAGGGCATGGCTCCCCTCTGCTTTCTAAAAAAGGGTTCAGTTAAAAAAACATATAAAACTTAAACTCCTGGCGAGTGAAGCAGAACACAAAAGGCAAAAAGAACTAATAATACTAAATAAAATGATTGCATGTAATGCTAATAACGTCTAATTCTTCCAATATAAAAAATCAATTCCTTATTATTGAAAGCATCTGTGTGTGTCAGGATCTTTTCAACCATGTAGAGTCAACCACACCTGCACAGTTGGAGGCCCTCCACCCTCCAGGTCACCACTCAACCATCACTTTGAACCCTTTTTGTTTCCTCAACAGCAACAACTTCAAGTCACAAGTATGACCCTGAGCAGCCATCCCAGACCTGCAAACCCACGCCTTCTCCAAGCACTTCACAAACCTGCTAACCCTACCGTCCTCATAGAAGACATCCTCCGCTTCTTCCCGCATCATCTCATCCAGGTCATCCTCTGCAATGTCGGTCATAGCCATCACTGGTTGTCGTCGTCGTCCTCCTCCTCCTCTTCCTCTGTTATCGTACCGGGCTGATGCTTGGAAGCTTGGCAGAAAGTGACTGGCCTGTAAAATCGAATCAGCGCCTGGCTCCGGCCTCTTTGCTTCAGGCGTCAGTCCGATCACCGGCAGGCTCCTCACACGAGTGGAACTGGGATTGAGCTGAGTGAGCGTCAGCTCTGTGTGTGTGTGTGTGTGTCAGATGAAGTGTGGGTAAGAGAAAAGGACACCCAGAGACCTTCACTAAGTTTCAGGAACAGTGCTGATTTCATAACATCCTGTAAAAAGCTGAAGTGAGAGCATGTGTGTGTGTTCTGTTTGGAGAGCACTTGTATGAGTGAGTGGTGCGCATGTGTTGTGTGCTTTTACTGTACGGGGAGCGTCAGAGACGTGTGTGCATGTGTGTCCATATCCACAATGAGTCAGCTCGAGCGCCTGGTGATTAACAGGAATAATTAGATCCTGAGTTTGGAGCCAGTGAGGACATGCAAAAAAGGTGTGAAAATATGTTTTTTTGTGTGTGAGTGTGTGTGTGAGTGTGTGTGTGTGTGTGTGTGTGAGTGAGTAGGACATGATTCCTGCTCTGCTTGGCATTTCTTCACAGCTCACCAGGAATCATGGGAATGCACAGATTTCTCGCTCTCTCTCTGCGCTGATAAAGTCTGCTGATGTCATCAGCTATTGCTGGAAACCTCCATGGAGCGGCTCCTGCAGAATGTAAACACACTCACCTGCCTCTAAAGTCATTCAGAAAGTAGAATTATTTCTCACATACACATTGGTTTTACATTCAAGGGATTTCCTCAAATACTCGTCCATCCAAAGAGGTTGAAGAGTTTGCTTGTCCCTCCTGAAGGGATAAGCTGGAAGCGGATTCACGTCATCCAGGACAAACTCGCTCCACTCACACTACAGTTGCACTACAGAGTCTTTAATCCAGGGGCGTCAAACTCACTTACACAAAACTTGGTCCAAACCAGGGACCAATTTCAGATTTATTGAAAAAAAATGTTGTATAACAAATTATTTTTTAAAGAAATACAAATTACTTTTCCAAAGTATGTTTTATGTAGCAGACATAACCTAACAAATAAAGACAAATTATTAAATTCAGAAAGACACATTAGAATTCATTCTGCGGGTAAAATATTTGACATGCATTATGGGAGATGTAGTTAATGGTCAATCCTGGCTTTAAAACAGCTGATTTTAAGACAATAATACATATTTGAAGCTCATGTGGGCCACATGAAATGCTGTGGCGGGCCACATTTGACCCACGGGCCTTGAGTTCGACACATGCGTTCTAAAGAAATGGTCCGACTTTCTAACCTTCTGTTTTAATGCCTTGTTTTATGCACTGATTCTGACTCACTACATTTAGATACTTCAATCTCCCACCAAAATAGAAACTAGGCCTCAAGTCACTTCATTATCACATTTCTTTCTGCTGCTTCCCTTAAAGGCTGAAACTCAAGGGAACAAAGTCAGAACCAAATTCAGGGCGGAGAGGTCAGACAATGATCGCACGGCATGATACTGAGTGCATGCAAATATCATGTAAAACTGTTTAATCTTTCAGTAACATTTCTGAGCTCATTTAGAGTAATACGGCTGAGGTCACAGTGTTATGTTTTATTTTGTTAATAATAATTACAGCTTGTAGCTCTTGTTTTACTAATTGGAGCTTACATAATTTTTTATTTTTTATTTTATTGTTTTTGTTACTTTTTTTTAACCAAATTTATGCTGTTTTGATCATTTTAGCTTTTAGCTTAAGTTTTCCTAACTTTTAGCCACGTTTTAGCTAAATTGGGCATTTAGCTACATTCTTGATCATTTCAGACGATGGTTTTGGTAAATATAGCTGCAGCCATTGTTCTGATGAGTTTAGCTTTCAGTTACAATTTTACTGATTTTAGCTCCTGCTCTGCTCGTTTGGATTTTAACAAGGTTAATAAGTTTCATTAAGCACTCAACATGGCATTTTTGCAGAAATATAATTTATCTAGTTTAAATACTTTTCTAATTCTAACAATTTACTGTGCAAAAGGGGCAAAAGTAATTTTTTGTGTTTTAAACCATAAACAATACTGATATCACAATAAATTAATTATAAATCAGCTAAAACCATTTGAATATGTAATCTCTCATAAATTGACACAGTCTACAGTTTTCTGGCTAAGAAGAAACACATTGTTGATTAAAAGAGTTGCTGCAGGACTTAAACAAGGACAAAGTCTTTTTCATGCATAGGGTGGGTGTGTTGAACCATGACCCTCACACAAGACAACATGAAGCTCTGCTGCAAACATGATGCAAGGAAACAGGATCACTGGTCAGGCAGGGAAGTAAAAACAACAACACAACACAAGCAAAGCAACGCCTGCTGTCTGATGCAGATTCATCCCACTCCCATCTGTTCGTGGCTAAATTCATCTCATGTCCTGTTGATGATATCGTGACTTGATCAAAACGCTGTTCACAGAAAACCTGACAGATCCACCTCATGAACTATCACACATCAAAACACAAAGAACCAGCACCGAGCCCACAAACACACACATTTATTCCTCTTGCGCTGCAGAGAGAAGCATAATCCGACCCACTCGGTACAATGGTTCTGTTTCAATGGGGTCAAACAATGCGGCTCTTTGGCATCTGAACCGAGCCAGATGATGTCTCAGGAATGAATAGGCAGCTTCAGCCTCCCACACAGTCCCTCCTCTGGCCCTGAATCCACCCATCAGTGTGTCTGAAATATCCGTTATTACCTTTCAAACTGTAACATGATAACATTCATGATGGCTGTGCTAATGTAAAAGCATAAAACCTCTCACTGAGGCTGGTTTTCTACTCTGAACCTACATTAGCGTTTCTCTTCAGTCACATTCAGAGCTTTCGTTTTGCCTGCTGAGCTCATTATTTGAATTCTACAACTGAAGCTGATGTATTTTTTTCATTTTTCTTTTTAATTTATCTACAACAGCAGCAAATGCAGCACAATGGACAAGGTTTGGTTTTTGATCTGTTAAAGTTGAATCGATAATTCTTGAAAAATGAACTGAAGTGTCTTTTTATGATGCTTTAAGACCTTTAATTTTTCATCCATTGAAGTCTGACTCAATAAATCTATCAAGTCAGCCATAAAACCTACATGTTTTCCCCCAACGATCCTTTATCAGTAGTTTACACAAGGTGTGTTAGTGTTCATAAATATTGAGGCGTTAAAACCCTGTTTTTGAGGACAAAGGCAGTTTTACCACTCCGTAAATTTTTATCTAATCTGTGTGATTTGCTGCTTTGGATTCCACAGTGGGTGAGGTTGAAGTTAAAGCCAAAGCCTGCAGCATGAACAGACCCACTTGACCACTTTAAAGCACTGTTCTGTGAAATGGTTATCGATAATTAGTGCCTTATCAGCTGTGACATCAGTCATAGAGCACAGAGTTAGGAGAAAAGAGCAAAAGTCTTCCTGCAGGCCAGACTTTGATTTTATCAAAATGTTCACTCGCCCATCTGTGGCTTGAAACTCTGAAATGACAGAATCATCGCCAGCCATGCTAATTAAATTCTGAGGGAACTCCATTTAAACTCAAAGCAGAGACAACAATATACCCCAGAGAGAACGTCTGACGCTTATCTGAATTCCACCAAATACATGTTGGCCACTCTGGCTGGTTCGTAGGTTAAGGTTACAGGTGATAACAAAAAGAAGTTTTAAAATCCTATGCAAACTAGTTTTCCGAAAGCAGAAAACGTCACGTCACCCCAGGCTGAGCAACGTCAATTAGTCAGGCCAAAGAACACTTAAGGAAAACTTCAGAGAAGTTCTTGATGTCAGTTTGACTTCTTTTTGCTGAAACATGGCAGCTTTCACCTCGGGCTCCACCTGGTAGGACGGGACGAAGCCTTCTTATATTACCTCATCTTTAATAACTGCCACAAAAAAGAAAAAAAAAACAGGTACTGAGAACCAAAGAGAGAGAGGTGGGAAATATGAAACCGTTCTGAACATTTTGCCCTTAATCATTTTGTTCCCTTCACCCTGTTTCCTCAGCCTCTAAGACAAATGAGTATAAAGAGGATGATTGCAAAGAGGTAACTGGTTACCCGGGCAACAATATTAACGGCATGGTGAGGCAAATCCAATTCACCATGGAGCTGATTCAGTGTGCACGTGTGTATGTTTGCGTTTGTGTGATGGCCATAAACTCCAGCAGAGCAGATATTAATAATGTTAAATGGTAGAAACTGATAACAACAACAAAGAAACAAGCAGATGAATCCTTTTTATCAATATGTCAGAATCAAAAATGGGCATAATGACCAGACTGCTGACAGAAGTATCTACTAAAAACCTGGACTGTAAAGCATTTAACCAAAGTCTAATTGTAGTTAGTGCAAACATTCACACGGAATTAAACAATAAAGACTAGTTTCTATTAAGTTAGCATTAAAAGATAATAAACAGTGAAAACCTACTGTACATATATTGGTATCTTTTCATCTCCATGTAGCTGCATGTCTTAACTCTACGATACATTTCACTAAACTCTTTTTTTTGGCCTCCCCGGCGCCGAGTGAAGCCGACCACTTCTTTTCCCCGGCTTTTATATCTGAGCTCCCGTCTCTCCCTGCCTCTATTGTATTTAAGTCTTTCTTTCTTTCACAATCGGACCTCTTGCTCATTTATTCTCCCTGGCCCAGGGTGCACGGAGGGCATCAGACAATGATCACAATACAGCCGCTGAACGCCAGCTGTGCAGACTGGCACCGCACAGACGGCAGGCAGCACCAGGGATGCTGCTGCACAGCTGCAGGGTTCACCTGAAGGGAGGAGATAACATGAAGCTGACGCACTGAACCGAATGAATCAGCAGACCACAGCTTTGTCTGGATCTTTGCTTCCCAAATCTGAAACGACTGAAGCGCTTTGTTGTAGCAGGAGTTTAGGGATGCAGCACAACCCTAGTTCTGAAAAAGAGTGAATTTAAAACTTTATAGATGTATTGTATTCACTGTGAAACAGTAAAAATAACAAATGTTTAAACTGAGAAATTGTACCAAAAACCCAAACTCTCTGAAGTAAAGATGAGAGGAGGTTGACCAGTCTGCAAAAAACTCTAAAAATAAATTTCCTCAAAGAAAAATTGAAAAAACTGATCTCATCACCTTCAGGTCATTTTTTTCATCAAACAGTTTCAAGAATCTGGAAAAGTGGCGTAGAATTGAGTAGAAAACTCACTAAGGAAGAATAAATTGGTGGCACAAAGAAACAGAGGAAATTAAACTTAACACAAGACATCACAAATAAAAACACAAGGAGCAAAATAAAAAAATAAAAAACAATAAAAAAAAAAACAACCAAATAATTAGACACACAAAATCCTGCAAGAACTCAGGATCCTGACAGTCTGCCTCTCTGATGGTTTGGGGGTGCATTAGTGCCTCTGGCTGGGGCAGCTTACACATCTAGAAACGTTTCCATCAATAAAAATACAAATATTTACAAAATTTAGAACGTGTTAAAATGGTTAAAAAAAAACCGAGTTAATGAGATTTGTGAATCATTGCTTCAGTTTTTATTTCCATTTTACCCAACGTCTTAACTTCCTTGGCTTTGTAGATCCATTTGGGCCAACAAATTTTATAATTTTTCATGAATAATTTCATGAAAAGCATCATAACATCAACTTTTACACTATCTGCTGAAGTTATCAATGTGGTCACAGATTTCAGAACATTTAAATGGCAAACAGATCAAACAATGTTGCGTAATACAGTTCTAGTTTTTACTTTTTTTTGGGTGGGGATGTCCAGAAAGCAGATGGAAAAAGTTTGCAGAAGGGTGGGGCAACAAAGTGGCAGCAGCCCTGAAAACCACAATTTCCTCTCCCACGCTGCCCATCACCTCAGAACCTGCAGCTCACACCTGCAGGTCTCACAAAAGAGGAAGTCAACCTTCTGAACCACATAAATATAGGCCGATCAGATTTTAAATAAGCAGTTATTAGCCACCAAAATGTGCTGCACTTCAAGTTTTAAAGACATTCGACCGAGCAGATGTTGCTGGGAGGATCTCGTTGCACCGTTTCTGCGAAACAGGGTGGAGACATGAAGGGGATGTTGAGCAAAGCAGTGGGAAACAACTTGGAGCACAGATTGCAGCTTTATCTCGTAACGCATGAAGCACAGAGTGAAGAGAAGGGCCACGGTTTGTACCCTCCAAAGAGCAGGAGCAAACCTGGAAGCAGGAAGAATGTTAAAAAAAAAACTTTCTCATTTCCAAAACTCACTCCCAGACTAGCTTTAAGTTATTTTAGGCATCAAATAACACCGTTGAAAATCAGGCATTAAAACGCCAAATAGACAAACCTGGCATTAGTTGATAAATTAGTTGTGGAATAGATTTTTTTTTTTACAATTTGACTTTTAAAATATAAATTCAAGATTTAGGGAATAATTTTAGCATGTTTTCCTTATCCACTGTTGTTTCAGACTTCAGTAATATTACACGTAGAATAAATGAACTGACTTAAGTTAATACCTCAAGAAAAAAAAGTTGTGAAAGTATGTAAAAAAAAAAATACAGAATAAATTTGGAATGCAGGTCCACACTCAGTGTAAACACTCAGAAGCTTGAGTCACATGTTTGACCTAGACTATCTTTAAGTTAATAAATATGGCCGGAAAAGCTAATATTTCAAACTTAGATGCAAAAAATCTATTTAACTAAATGTTAGCTGTAAGAAAGAGGCCCAGATTCTCCCACAGCAACACTAAGTCGAGTTAAGGCCTTCTTTCCGGTTCATCAGCATTTGAATGTTTGTCCTCATTGGCTTCCAAAATCTTGTTCTCCTGAACACACACACACACACACACACACACACACACACACACACACACACACACACACACACACACACACACACAC
>JAVKLF010000121.1:7460795-7471203 GCA_034783495.1 Millerichthys robustus | reverse complement strand
TTGTTCTAAATATTTTTAGACATTTTCGTCAGTAAGTCTGATGGCAAAGGTCAGTCACTAAAAAAATGACCATGTTTTTCTTAACATTTGTGTATTATTGAGCTGGTAATTGTCATATTCTGACAAACATTTTTTTGTGACAACTGTGATTGTTGAGAAACAGTGACCTCTACTGGAAAAAGCTTTTACTGCAATAACAAAACAAAGAAAACAACACTAATTTGGTTTCACAACCAAACAAAACACTAAAGGGTTATACTTTTTTTTTCTGAAACATTTTGGTACCACTGAAACAACAAAAACATGTTTACAGTTTATTATAATGCTCACTTCCTGCACTTAAATACAAGATCATTTGTGAAAATATAGTAAATATAGAACCTTTATCTTAAACATCTTTACTAGTTTGGTTTGAATGACATCCAGAATCCCAGAGAACACAAATAAGCACATAAACTATCTGTAAGCAAATAGCTCCAGCTAAATAGAAAAACTGGACTTTAATATCAAAGGCCAGTTTAAGTCCAGCTAGTGACAAAATGACCTCAATTACACATTCTGCCTGATTAGAACAGACTTGAAGCAACAAAACAAGCTGGAGAACATTTGATAAACGCTAATGATTGTTTACAGCATTCTGAGCACAAACAACAGGAACACAACATCAGAAACAGGCGGGACCTGGAAGGCACGTACAATTCATGAGGATAAACACCAACGTTTGATACATTTTTACATCCTACAGGTGCAAAACTTTGCTACAAGCTGACAGAGCAGGAGAACTATCCAGACGTTTGCTCATGTGCTGTGAAGAAACATGCTAATACATCAGTACATTAAGTTCCCTATAGATGTCTCAGTCTAAGAAAACTACAAATTTGAAGGAGCGTAATCAGCAGCAGCACGTGAGCATTAGCATGAATGATTTCGATGCGTTTCTATAGAATCTAAAGAAAATGGCTGAATCAACTGGACTCATTTTAAGACAGCAGAAATATACTCTGGCCCGGCTCCAATCATCCTTAATCCAGGTGGTCTGAAACTCAAAAAACCTTTTCAGTCCAAAAACAAATTGTCTTCCCATTAAAGCCCACTTCAAAAAGGTGTGAAACATCTCTTTACTTGTAATCGGGTAAAATGAAGCAACAATAAGAAGTGCAACCTAAACCAGAATATGCTGTAAACATAAACCTCTGAATGAAAGTAAAACCTTTTAGCTTCTTGATGAACATCAACATTAGCTAAATTTGGAAAGAAACTGGTCAGTTTAAAAAAAACAAAATTGACTTTGAGCACAAAAACAAATATGTAAACAGGAGCAAAGTAGGATGACAGAATTATGATTCAAGTTACACAAGAACATGTGTTTCTTTGGGGAGAAACTGATCAGTGAAGGCAACTAAGAACTGCAAGAAATAACAGCACTTGTGTCAAAAATCTCCTCCTGAAACAAAGAAAAGTACCTTTACATGTATATTTGGTCCTTTAGTAACATCAGAATACAACTTCATGTAAGTGACAAAAACTAATGGAAGATGTGCAAAACCGCTGCTGTTGAGTGCCACCAAGGGGTTCAAAAAAAAAAAAAAGTCAATTAGTTGCTTTCATTCAGGCAACAGTAATCTCTTAATCATAAACAGCCACAGCTAAACAGCTGATGTGCCTGAGCTGCAGAGTTAGGGCACGTGTGAAATAAATGGCACCACAAACACTGTTGTGTTCAACACGTGAAACGTCCTGCTGGTTTCTAACACATGATGGGAAAAGCACCAGCTCCGCCCCCCGGCCCATACATTCAGACAATAATCATCCAAACCGAGGTGGTCTGAAACTCACAGCCTCCGTCTTCTCGTTCATCTCGTTTCTGTACAGTTCTTCCCACAGAGTCCTTTGTTTTGTTTGGATCATTCGATCTTTTCGGGGTCTATGTTGTCCAGATCGATATCTGGGGAGGCCACACAACACATGCAGAGCTTCTGGGTGAACAGAGATATCTTATCTGCAACGAGATGGGGGTGGGAAAAAACCACAGCCTTTAACAAACACTAGTGTTAAGTTTAACATCAACAGGCTCACAGCACCCCGTGTTTTAACGATTTAACATAAACAGGTTTGAACGTGGGGTTTACAGTCAAAACAAAAATGTTGGGATCATTCAGTTTGTAGACTTCAAAACACACTGAACTTTGAAACTCTAATCTTAATCCCTCTAATCACTAATTCACAGCATTTTTACTTGGATCTATGGAAGCTGTTCTGTGCAAAATCTGACTAATAATCAAGTTATGACAGTGGTTCATAATATTTAGAACAAACATATTCCAACTTATTGCTTTAACAAAAGACAATTTATTAAAAAGAGAAATTTGTGAAAGATTTGAGCTTCTACTGCTGCAAAAATCTAGTAAAGCAAAATTACTTTCTGTAAGAGTAGCTTTAAAATGTTTACAAAGAACTCCAACCTCAGGTCCACCAGCACGGTAAACTTCTTTCTGGATAATCCTGATCCGTACAGAAAAGTTGATATTTTAAACCAGGAAAGCAAACTGCTCTGTTTGTCCCACACATGCCTCTAAATCAGGAGTGTATAATCCTGGTCCTCAAGGATCACTACAGGAAATCACTTTTACTAGATTTTCTGCTCAAAACACACTTGCTTCAATTATAAAATTACCTCTTCAAGTTCTACAGAAGCCTGTTAATCACTCTTTTACTCAAATCAGGTGTGTTGGAGCAGAGAAACCTCTAAAACTTGCAGAACAGTGGCCCTCGAAAACCAGGATCAGACAGCCCTGTCCTAAAAATGTTATGCTGCTGTTTTTAGAAATCCTCTGTTCAAATCCCTATCTGAAAAATCTGAGATTAGGTTGACAGGACTCATGTTGGAGGTGTGGTAGAACTGGCTCTGTGCTGGAAAAGCAAACCAGTCTAGAATTTTCTCAAGTTGAACCACAACTGCATGCTGGGTACAATCTGAAGTGTGTTTGTTTTCATTCCTTCTCACCCATTGAGTAAATTCAGCCAACATTCCAGTCAGTCATCAACTAACATGTTTCTAAAGCAGTTCAGCTAAAGACAAAACTTTTTTAAATAGTCTCCTAAAAATGCAAGTTAAAATAGACTTTCAGCCAAGTTGAAATCTTTGACAACACTGTAATTTGCTCTTTGTACAGCAAACAGATAATCTGTAGCTTAAAGATTTCTACATCTGATGCTGGGTCTATAGGAATGTTTAAGTTTGAATGCATTTTCCTTGGTAAAAACCTAATTAAAAATGTCCCCTATTTACTCACATTTAACTTGTTTTTTATGCTAGACAATACAAAATTCAAAATGGGCTTTTTTAAGAATAAAAGATGCAAGAGTTTGCACTCCTTACAAAGGGAAATTCAACAGTAATATGAACGATAACTGAATCTCACAAAATAACCAGGCTCTGTGCCGCCGGGTCCACCACAGCCGTTCTTACCAAGCATTTTGCCAAGGAAGGCAGGTCTGGAGGTGGGCGGCAGATGAACGCACATGTAGTAAATGGGTGCACCGGACAGTGCAACACCAATCCCAATGAGAGAGTTGATGGTGTCGCTGTAGAGGGGAACCACCACCAGGAAAATGCTGCACAAACAGTAAACTATTGGGAAGAACAAGGGGAGCTGCAGGACAAAGGGAGGGATGAGAGAAACAGAGAAAAATTATTTACGATTGTAATTCTGATTGTTCTGAGCTGCTCTGCAGCAACCTTTAAGATCAAGATAATTAAATCTAAGTTATCAGATTTTAAACATCAGGACTCGTTAGTGAAGCCACTACAGATGATGGTCAGACCTACAGGTACTGATGATGGATACACAAATGGAATTTCTCTCTGACAAAGTGAATAAACGATGTAAAAATGACAACCTTTTCATCCCAGCAAAAAGACTGATGCTGTTATTTTAGAAGTAAAAATGGCTTGGTATTTAATTCTAATACATCTCATGAAAACAAAATAAATTCTTGCTTTCACACACACCAATCAAAATTCAATCATTCAACTTTACACTGAGCTAACGACAGATGCTTTACATTTCTGCCACTTTAGTTTGTCTTACCTTAACAGGCCGTGGCATTTCTGGAGCTTTGAAACGAAGGTAAATCTGACTGGCTATCGACATGCCGATGAAGAGCCAGTAATTAAAACTGAAGAAGTTGATCAACTGGAAGACATCAGGCACAGACAGGTAGAACAGGGACATGGCACCCTGAGAGAAGAGAGCCACACACACAAACATGTTCAATTTGTTAAAGGACCAAAGGACAAAATGAGCCTAAACTCACAAAACCATGAAAATACTAACATTAAAAAGTAGTGCTGGAATTGGGGTGTAGCGCTTAATGTGGATCATGCACAGGATATTAGGAAGGTGGCCCTCTCTGGAGCCAACAAAAAACAACCTGCAACAGAAAACAGAATGAAGCTTATTGGTTTACTCAAAACATTACTGGCTGATGAATTAAACCAGCATCTGTAGGCATGTTTACAGACCGGGAAGCAGCGATGATGGAGGAGTTCAGGCCTCCATAGCAGGAAATGGCCACAGAAATGGGGATCAGCCATCGCGCCCAGCCCAGCACCTCGTCTGCAAACGTCTGAGGAATGATTCAACACAGCGTCACCGACAAGCTTTCTGTAAAGTTCAGCCACCGATTCTGGGTTTAAATATTTTGTTGAAATGCACAACTATTCTGTTGTGTTGCATATCTTCACAGAATTACAAGAGGCAGAGACTATAGCGTGCTGACAGTACATTTGTGAACAATCATAGTAAATACTCCAATAAAAATATCCTCTAAGGGCACTGACAACAAACACGAGTACAACTCTTCCTCCATCAGAGGTCTAATGAGATCATGAACTTCCTGCTGTTCCTGTGTGGAGCCCTAACGTCTTTAGCTAAATGAGGCTGCAGCAATCAACTCCTACAGTCACAAATAACCAAAAGCATGTACCAAAGCCAGATGCCTGTGTCATTGACAACCAGACAGGAAATTATATCAAAACTAATAAAAACTGATCTAAACATGATTTCTCATCAACACGCATAAATGTAGGCAACTGACGAGGTTTCCAATGTGCAAGAATATTGCACCAGATTAATATTTGACACTCACCACGGCAACAGCTTCACTGGTGAGCACAGTGTCTGCATCCATGACAATGTAGTAAGCTATATTGGTCAAGATGTAGATTATCGTGACGATGGGCATGGAAATCGCAATAGACAAGGGCAGATTCCTATAAAGGAAAGAATGATTTTATTGTTTAACTTGCATTTAAAAAAGCCCTGTACAGAATGTGGTGATGTAAAAAGAAAATAGAATGGAAATGAATTAAAATATCAAAATCATTTTTTTGTTTTTAAATGCATCAGTGTACTACCTCTCTGGGTTCTTGATCTCCTCTGTGATAAAGTTGAGCGTGTCCCAGCCAGAATAGGAGTAGAGTGCGGAATACAGGGCTAGAGCCATGTCGCCGGGATCCAGCTTGGAGTTTTTGAACGAGTTCTTAAAATTCTGGTCAAAACCTGCTCAAATACAAGAACGACACATTCACCGCCTTAGACAGAATGTACTATAAATACACAAGTCATTAAGGCTATCTGGTCAGTCCAACTGCAAACAAAAACGCTTCTAGGTTTTGCTCTCCAAGTTAACCTGCTAAATAAATACAGTAATATCACGATAAATGCAGAAGAACACACCAAATATTTATTTGAGCCTTACAATTTTAAAATGAAAAGGTTGCAGCTACATTGCTTAAATTTTTTCAGAAACAAAATCTGGAAATGTTCAGTACAACAAAGTTTGGCCCGTATCTACTGTAACGCTGCCCAACACGTCAAAATGTTGATATCAATGATTTGTATAACTATCGACATTCAGTTTTTGTATAATTTCTTGATTTCACGTTTTGTGTTGTGCAACATCACGGCTAGAGCACTAATCTTTGCATTAAATGAAGCTTTTCTACGCAGAAGGCTAATCAGTCACTAGTAAAAGCATTCCAGTTGTAATCCTGAACAATGCTGCCGTGTCTCGCCCTTCCAGTTCTGAGCTGGGAAACAAGAAGCTTTTATTTTGTAGCACATTTGGTAGCATTCACAGGACCATACCTTGAGCCAGCTTCACCAGGCCAGTAATGATGATGACGATGAGAGCGAGGACTTTGGCTACTGTGGAGATGACCTGAAGAATCGCACCCCATTTTACTTTCATACAGTTGACAGCAGTGAGCAAAACTGATGGATGGGAAGACAGAAAGTAACAGACTAACTTTACAAAATAAAATTAGAGCAAAGGCTGTCATTTAAAGAATTTTAGGAGAAAATCCGTCCAGCTTTGTCAGATTTATGCGTCACACATTCCCTGAATTCACTGAAAAGAGACATACGTTTACAAAAATGAATAAGACCTTCAGTTTTCAGGAAAATTGTGCGTCAAGACATGTAGTTATGTGGAAAGGAAACGGCTTTTAAACTGCATAAAAACAAGAGCACTGATTAATCAAAGGTGTTTTATGAGAGTCGGCAGCAGCGGTTCTACTTTCAAGTGAACACGATCTGTTTACAACCTGCTCCGTCACATTTTTTAACTGTTCTGTCAGGGTAATATACCTCACTCCAAACAAACCCAAGCCTGAAGGTTTACAACTTAAGTGTTGGAATTGCCTGAATATCTATCCCTGAATTTATACTTTAGGTCGAGGCTTAAAAAGTTAACTGGTTTAAACTGTTTTTATACACATATGTTTTAAATACAGAAAGGAAACGCTGCTTTAAAATTGTTGTAGTTTGATGCCAAAGCCTTTGTTTAATGCAGCCAGGTCAGTGTGAACTAAAAGTGCAGCTCAGAGATGTTTGGTGGAAGAGGAAGTTCAAGTTATACGATCCTTTTGTGTTTAAAAAGGGCAACAATACCAACAGATCATTCAAACAAAACTGATAGTGGAAGCTCACACACCACAAAAACTGTTCAAGGCCCTGCCCCACTGTAACATTTTAGAGAACTTATGAACATGTTGTCCAACACTAAATATGTCTATCTATCTACATTGAAATGTCTTTAGAATTAATCACCAAACTAACATTTAGATGTAGAACCAGTTTTTGAGAACTACTTCACATCTGTGTTGCATGGAGTCAACCAACTTCTGGCACTTCTGAACAGGTATTTAGCTCCAAGATGTGTACTCTGACAATTAGAAGACAAAGCTAATCTATCAGCATAAAGCCACCTCAAAAGCCCTCCGTTATTAAAAAAAATGGCCAAAGAACACATCAGCTGACCATAAAAAGATTTTTTCCCCCTCATTTGCCTTGTTGCCTGCAGCCTAATTAAATTACACACACAAAGAAATACTTATAGAACAACCAATTTACATTTACAAAGCAGCTGGACTGAACATATTTTGTGCCGTTTCATCATTTCAAAAATAAAAACTTATTTTAAATATGAAACTTTGTTTTGTTTGCAAGTAGTAAAAGGTTATCTATATTGTCTATAAACATTCAGTTAAGCACAGGTCCACATCAGCAGTGAATATACATAAATGCTATAGCATCACTTTCTGTCAGTCCAACAGTTTAGGTAAAAAACAAAACAAAACTTACATATGATGGCGGCAGCAAAAAGGCGGACGGCATGATAAGGGGCTAAACAGGTGGGATAGAAGGGCTGGACCATGTAGTTGGAGAAGGTCAAGGCAATCACTGCCTGACAGGCTGGTTCTACTATCATCAGGGACGTCCACAATCTAGTAGGACATAACAGATGGCTACATTTCTGGTTTAAATGGAATCAATTTAAATTCTAATATGCTTGCAACATCTGATCAAACAGGTGAATACGAAGGTTTAGTCCAAATTAAATGCAGTGTTTGATAGATCAAAAACCAAACGGGGCAAGTTTTCAGGGTGCAACAGAGGCGATTCTACATACCGAATAAAAGCCAAGAAGCCTCCAAAGGCTTCCAGAATGTAGGCGTAGGAAGCTCCAGACTTGCGGATGGTGGTACCGAGCTCGGCGTAGCATAACGCTCCAAACACAGAGAATACCCCACCGATGGCCCACACTACCAGAGACAAGCCAAATGAGCCGGTGTACATGAGAACTCCCTGCAGAGGAACAGATGAGAAGAATGAGCATAAATACGGGGCAGTGTGGAACTTGACAGAGCCGACACATCGACAGCTATACAAAGATGGTGTAAACTTGATGTAATCTGAACTAAGCCAATAAATTATGGCAGGTAAAAACTAAACTGTGCAAGAAAGCTTGGACTCTTACCTTAGGTGACACAAAGATTCCAGAGCCAATCATATTTCCTACGATGAGGCAGACCCCATGGAGGAGGGAAATCTCCTGCTTCAGCCTAATGCCACTGCCTACAGAAGCTGCATCTACTTCAGCAACCATTCTGAAGACTTTATAGGGTTAAGCTTCAGTTCTGACAAGAACAAACTGTTGAGGAACGATTCAAGGGAACTGACCAAGGCCAGGTGGAAAAACACAAAAAATTTTTATAACAAAAACACACTACAGGAAGAGGCCTTGAGCAAAAAAATAAATCAAAATAAAAGGGGAGGTTGGTGGGGTCACAAAAAGGCCAAGGTTGCGTCCATTTCAAACAGTCATTGAACCCAGGTTGTAGTTCTCCACTGAAGTACTCTGTAAAGAAAAACAGCCTCATTAAAGTAGCTTCATATATGTGGAGTTTTGAAACCCATGATGTGGACTTTAAGCTCAGCTCCTGCCTGCTTCATTTACAATTTACAATCTGTATTTTTAAAATCGTTTTATCTTTTGCCAGACAAGTCTTAAAAATGCCACATCTGCCAGTCTGGCATCTAGATTCGTGTTGCTTGAACAGAAGTTTATTCTCAAGACCTATTATAAATGGAATGTTTTACCTTGAAAATGGGGTAAACATGTTATATGTCAACAAAATGTAACAACTTTGAGCCAGTTTTACACAAGTTCTTTTTCACTGAAATTGTAAACAAATTAAAAGTTAAACACTTGGTTTTGTTGTTAACGTACACACATGGCTCACATAAAACAAAACTAAATGAAACACTATAAGCATAAAATAAAAACAGAAATCAGAAAAAGAACTCTCAAACATTAATCTAAAACACATAAAAAGCCAGTTGGACATCTTGAATTAAGTTGATCCAAAAGTTTCAATAAAATCAGTCCAATGGTTCATGAGAAATTTTGCTGACAGTTAAGACAAACGTGACTGTGATGGAGTTGATGCAAAATTTGAAATGTTAGCACTGAAAATATGTGTTTTGGATTAGTTTCAGCAACAACACTAAATTCTAAACCATTATGTGTAAAAAAATGACTTTGTTGCAGCTATTTTTGACTTTCTTATTTCATTTAGAAATAGAAGCCATTTTGAATTGGGGTAACTCTAAAGGTTAATCAGTTAGATCTGCATACAATGAATACTTTCTGCAAGTTTGATTAAATTCCCATTCATGATAATTTAGTAATAGACAAGACAAAACCATTATCGCCCCTTTTTCGTCTTTGGGGAGTCGGGCGATAAAGATATAGCCGGCAAAATTTGTATTTTGTCACTGACTGACATCGCCTAATGTTTGGGAGGAAAAACGTATTGCATCAAATTATTGCATCAAATTCGCCTGAGGTGCGCGCGCTCCCGCGAGGAACATCTTGCCTTACAGGTTCACAAAATTCGGCTCAACACGGGTCACGGTGTCACGCGCACAGATGACGAGCCTTCCGAAAAGTGGACACCGTGTCTCAGCGTTCGCTGCCCGCGTGAAATTTTAATCACAAATCGATCCAGTAGTGGCACGCTTCGATAACCAGAATCACCCTACAGTGTTTTTCCAGTTTTTAACCAATCCCCACGTGCTGTAATGATTAACGTGAGCCGGATGCTGACATATCCTAGTTAGCACTGACCTAATGAAATTTAAAAATAAAGCCGGGAATAAATTAGGTGTTTTTTCAACCAAACCTTTGACTCGATGGCTAACAGCGATAATAAGTCTGATCAATGTTCATTTTAAAGTGTATAGCATTTAGCTAACCAACTAGGCAGCTGGCTTTGTTTGAACATGTTTGACACATCATGCTAACCTATTTGAAGCGAAGGAAGTTACAGTGAAAGCTAACATGTCACTGTCGACCATTAAAAGCTCGAGGTGATGGATCTAATTGTCAATAAGACACACCATAATATAGTTACCTCGCTGCGTCCTTCTTCCTCGGCAGAATCGAGCACCAACCCATGTGCTGCGTCCCAAGAATGTGTCACCAACTTCTTCGGCAACATCTGCTCAAGCTCCTCCTCATCAGCAACCTTCGGAGGATGGTCGACACCACCCACCCC
>JAVKLF010000121.1:7444537-7459509 GCA_034783495.1 Millerichthys robustus | reverse complement strand
CATTTTTACAACTGATTTTCTGTAAATCTATAAATTCATTTAGCATAGAAACTAGGGTTTGCTGCCACCTTGTGGCACTAAAGCTTCTGTCCATTAATCTGCTTGTCTCACTCTCAATATGCTGTTTTCTTCATAGCATTTTTATATCACATTGTCTTGATTTATTGCCTGTAGTAATTAGGTCAAATAGGCTTTAAAAGTCAGGAAAATTCTAAGTTTCAGTTTCAAACCTAAAGGGTGCAAAAGTCTAAAATGATAGAACAATTTAAACAAAGTGTATGTTCTCAGAGCATTATGAACACTTAAAACGTTCCTATTTTTCAGCAACAGCACATCCATAGTGTGCTTCTGGACCTGCTCACCCCTTCATAAAGAAGGAAACATCCACAGTTGCCCCAGGAGGACCTGAGTCTAAAAGCACAAGTCTGTTAGGCCTTCAGCTGGCTGAATGCTTTTCAGGCATCCAAGGATCATTATTGGCCCAGCATGAAGTCAGGTGGATTATATAACGAGTGTTCCTATCATTCTTTTCAAAATAAAGAAGTTTACGTTCTGTAATTAAAACTCTGGGAGCTAACAACAGTGCTTGTTGTTTGGCACAGCAAGTAGTTAAAACCAATAAATGCAAACACATAAAACAATTCTAAAGACTTAAAGAAAAATGTAAGAACAATTAAAACTAACACACCCAATTTTAGCTCGATATTGACAAAACAGACTAAATTACAACCACTTCCGTGTTTGCCCAGGTGGCTTAAGCTGCAGCAGCCATCTTGAATTAGGTTGACTCCAAGAAATAATCAGTTGGAGATGTCCACACAATGACTCATCTTTGCAAGTTTAACTAATATTCATCCAGCGGATCACGAGATATTGTGCTAACAACGGGCGACAACATTGTTCATGCTTTTATTCTGGAGGGAAAGCCCGCAGACTTCCGGCGCTGCCCCCCGTTATTTCCCTCGGACTTGCCGCAGCTCCTCGCAGATCCACCAGGCGCACCGGCAGCCCCGTCTCTGCTGACTCAGTGCCTTAACAGCAGTCCCTTCACACGGTGAGACAGCAGCCAGCAGCCCGCCAGCACCGCTCCGCAGCCATGGCCAAAACCGCAATCGGTGAGTTTTTTTTTATTTTTATGTGCATTTGATACGTTATTAGCTATTTGAGCGGACTGCAGTGACGATGGTAATGATGATGATGATGATGATGAGAGGCAGTGGCGACACCCATGGCACAAAAGGATGCTGAGGGCTGAAGGAGAAGAGGGAGCGGCCAAACTCCTCTGCAACTTAAAAACACCCTGAATTGTCTCCCTCCCTGACCTCCACTTTGTGCTTTGGCTACAAGATTGTTTATTTATACGTTTTTTTTTTGGGGGGGGGGTGTTTGGTTTTCTTGCGTGTTCATAAAGAAGCACGGGTCAGTTTAGTGACGCACATAGCCATTCCGTTAACCTGAAAAGGTAATAAAATCATAAAATATAGGAATATCGTTATTATAACCCTCTTGTCCTGTTTATTGTGGAGCATCATTTGATGGATGCTGCGCCTGCCTGCCTGCCTGACTCACAGCCGCGTGCAAGCATAATGCAGCGACCCCACCCAACATCTCCGGTCCCTTTCAAAGCAGCCCCCGCTGCTCCTTACAGGGTGGGAAAAAAATCTCTCTGCGTGACAAATCCTCTTCTGAAAACTGGGCCATCTCTTGTGGCTGAGACAGGTTTCCTTTATGCAGTGATGCTGCAGACATAAAGTGGAGGGTTGGTGGTGGTGGAGTGCTGTAAAAAAAAAAAGAAAAAAGGAGCATCCACCCTTCTCAAAGGAATAGCTTTGCTTTGGAGGGAAGAATTGATGCCTAGCGATGAAACAGGATTCAGACTATGATCCTGTACTCCACAGCTGCATTATTTTCTTCCCAGGAGTGAAATTTTTGCAGTTTTGTTTTTTTGTTTTTGCTCCTAAACGTGAAGAAATAAAACGAGACTGCGTGGTTTTGCAGGTGGGAGGCCTCGGATGAAGGCATGAATTATTTGTGGTTCTTATGATGAGATAAAAACCTAAACGTCAGCTTGTGGTGTGTGTTTTTACATTTAACAAGGATGATTTGTGGTGATAGGTCTGGAGGAAAGTGTGTTTGTTTTCTGGTTGACAGAACACCTGATGGATGGAGGGGCATGCAGAAGGACAGTATAAGGGTCTGCTAAACAATGATATCCTCTCCCTCCTCCTCCTCCTCTGAGGTTAGAGCTGTGGACAGGCAGACAGGGATGGGCACTGAGCAGACATCAGGCCACTCATCACTCACCGGGTGGCTGAGTTCAGGTTTTAATTTACGTTAAAGCAGCATTAATCGTAAGAAATTTAACTTTTTGTGGTTTTTAATGAGATGAAGAGCAACAAATCCTAAACTTTTACAGATAAATTATTATGTAGCTCAATCGCTGTATTTATGAGAATCTGTGGGGATTTGTGAACCATCCACTTTTTCTCAACTATCGTAAATAAACTAGTTTTCCAAATTAATACGCAACAGGTGAGATATTTACAGTTTTTTTCCATTATTTTTCCACACTTGCCACAGGTGTGGTCATGTAAGTTTCTCATATCACTTTGTCCAATCATTTCATTAGGTCATGTTTATTTTTGATTGTGTTTTCTTATCTTTTAATCTTCCTCTCCTGTTGTTGTCTGCATAAGCTCCTTGGACTCACAATTCATCCTGATTTATTGCTGGATCCCATCAATTTGTGTGGCACACCGCCATTACTGCTTCAGATGACTGTTGCTCCACATGACCGCCTGGGAGGAGGTGACCTCAGTCGGCCGGCGTTCTGAGAGCTCAGAAGCCGTTTGTCACCTGGAAATATTCAGATCAAGAAGTTTAACATGGAGATTATGGACTGAACTGGTTTCCCCACCCAAAAAAACTACTTTCTCATTTAACCTTATTAGTGTCATTCTGATAATAATAATAATAATAATAATAATAATAATAATAATAATAATAATAATAGGAGTTAAGGAAAAAGGTTTTCTGTTTACATAAACAGACTATTTAAGTAGTTTAAAGCAAAAACTGCCACAAAAAAAATCAAGTTTCAGATTTTGTGGAATTAAATCTCTGTTTTTATTTAACTGATTATGACATGTACAGCCTTTTGCCACCAGCTTTCCATCTACCAAGTCTGTTCTTAGTGGTTTCTGTAACAGTCCATTTTGCGCTTGTGATTGCTTCATAATTTCCTGACTTTATTGTTGCCGGGCGGTTCGACTGTAAAGTTGCTGAACATGCAAGTCTCAGACTCGTGATGCGGCGCGGCTACAGCACCCAGGGGGCGGGGGGTGGGGTGTCGATGAAACAAGACTGCATTTCGCCCGGACGTCTTTTGATGGGGTCGTTCCTGGCTCCATGTGACTGTAAAAAGCCCTCTCCTCGTCTTGTTTCTTGAGAAGGAAGCTGAGGAACACGTAGAGGTTGGGAGCACATGCGGTTTGTGCTGATGCAGGAGGCGACAGATAGTGAGAGCGAAAAGGAGAGGAGTAAATCAGCAGTGGCTGAGATGGAGGATTGGGGGTGCGGAGGGGGAGGCGCGGGGGAGCAGATCTCTGGGGTGGGAGGTGCAGCAGATATTGAGGATCTGAGCTGTTTAATGGATTGGAGGAGGAGCTTTCTGATGGCGAGATGCTGACCTGGCTGATTGGAGCTGGAGAATTAAAGGAGTGTCAAACCCCTCTGACATCTTTTTTAGCCTTAATTCAACCTGACATGTGAAAGCTGCACTACTTTTGGAAAAAACAAAACAAAAAAAAACACTTGCATCTGAAACTACTTCTATTTACTTTTTTTAAAATTGCAGTATTTTTTTTGAACCATTGTGAATCAAACATATTTTTGATTATGAGTAAATAAAGGAAATTGTAACTGAGAAAGATAAGGTAGAAAATTACCCCTGCTCTGGCACAGTAACAGTTCTTTAAATGAAACCAGGACCGTAAATATCATATTATTGTTCAATATTGCAATAAAAACATGGCTGATTTGTATCATTTTATAGTGGATCAATGATTATAAGAAACTCTTAGTTGCACCAGAAAAAAACCTGTTTGCTAGATCATAACTTTATCCAGATTTTCTGCTCCACCAGGGTCAGATTTCAGATGTTGATACAGATTTTGATCGTGAGGAAACGGCTGCTTGAGTTTTGACTTTTAGGCAACAACAGCCCCTCCGACTGTGTCCAGCCCCCCATGTAATCAGTAAAATTTGCTAATTACAAACCGAAGTGCTTTCCACCTGAGGGAGCTGCTTCTATTAAGCCATCCTGAGGGCAGCTAACAGTGGCAGAAATTCCTGTGGGAGCTGCCTGCTTTGCTGCATCTAATCCCACAGTTTAAACGAGGTAGCTGTTGTGAAGCCAGTCGTTTCCTCACTCTTTTTTTCACATGCATTAAAACCGTTCTTTCCTTCAACCTTCCTTCGTTTCCCTCATCTGAAAAAAAAAGCCCTTAAAACTTGTCTTTGCCATGCTCCTCCTCAGGGAAAGGGTTAACAAGGCCATCAGAGAGTGGTGAGAGCTACATCTGAGAGTTGATCACATTACTGGGGCGTCTGCCTGTCTGCAGGGCAGAAAGCACGACGCACACCGAGAGAGTAATAAGGGTGAGAAAAAGGATTAACCGGAGAAGCTCTTTCACAGCAAATCTCATTTCTGCTTTTTGTGACTGTATCCTGGTGCAAATCATAAATCAAAGTGCCACATTTCAGCTCCGCAGGCCTTGTGCTCTGGGTGATGGATTATTCCACCTCTGTGGCAGTTGGCATGCAAATCTGCACCCCAGTGCAGAACATACCCCCCTGTCCCCTGAACAGAAATCGGGATGTTTCACAACCTGCAGTGTGTTGCAGATATTTTTTGCATTTTTCTCCCTGCAGGGACGCTGCTGAACTTCAGGCTCAAATGACAAAGTCGGTGTCAAAAACACAAGACTAAAAAAAAAAACAACAAGAAGGTTAGACAAGGTTGTTTGTTCTTTCCCTTTTTTTCTGCGGTTTTGGAGCCCTTCTGCAGTTTTGGAGTTATGCTTTACTGAAGAAACTGCAGGTGGCCACATCTTGCCGTTTAAATAAAATAAAAATATCCTACACAATAAATAAAAACAATGACCCAGCATTCTTTAGAGGAATGCATATCGCCCGCCTTTCATGCCAGCGTTTTAAACAGAAATCACTTCATGCTGAGATCGAACAGAATCATGGCCACTGAGCTTCAGACAGAGAATAGCTGTTGGTTTATAAATATTCCATCAAAGTAAAATGCATATTCGATGATGTGCAGGGAGGCCTGTGGGGGACGAGAACATCTTGGCTGTATGGGAAATTAGGCCAAACAAGGCAGCATCCATCACGCTCATCTTTTCACAACAAGACAAAAACAAAAGCTTGGAAAACCCAGAGCAGCTCCGCAACTCTACGCATCCTTTGATGATGTGGTGTTTTCTTTTTAAAATTTTTTTGCTCTTGGTGAATAATTTTTCCTTTTGAATTGTTCATGTTTACATCAAAGCTCTCCAGTGGAGGTAAAAGTAGGTTAATCATGTTTCGTCTTTCCTTTCTGTGTCACTAGGTTAGTATTCTCAACATGCAGTAATGTTTCCTCCACTCTCCACAGCTTACAAAGAGAAGATGAAGGAGATTTCTGTTCTCTCGCTCATCTGCTCCTGTCTGTACCCAGAAAGTCGTAAAACCATCCTGGGTGACTTTGAAGGTAGGTTCCAGCCCAGATAGTGTCAATTTGGCAAATAAATTAGCAACGAAGCAGGATTTTTTCCCTCCTGTATGTGCAGACATGGACATCAAGCCACTGAACAAGCGAACCTCAGGCCAGGCCTTTGAGGTCATACTGAAGCCGCCCTCCCCCATGTCTGAGGTGGCTCACTGCATCACCAGCCCCCCCAAGAGGGACATTTCTCTGGAGGACATCCAGAAGAAACTGGAGGCAGCTGAGGACAGAAGGAGAGTAAGTTCCTGTCATTTTACCTGCAGCCACAATAAAAACAAACAAACAAAAAAAAAACAACGCAACGCTCCCAAAAATATTTGTTTTAAAATGTCCTGATGCAACAAATTTTACACTATTAGTGAGTTTTATCAGCTGCAATGAAAACAATACAATTTAATGTCAGCTTAACTTGTGCATCCCACTGACTCAAGTGTCAATAATGTCGTTCCAGCACCAGCAATCTACTGAAAAATCAATTAAACAATTATTAGTTAATGAATTTCCCGGTTTTATTAGGAATCATCTGAAACGTGCCCTGAGAAAATGAAGTGTATTAAAGGTACTCATTACAAAGTTTGAAGTCAAACAGATAACATTATCCTGAACTGTATCAGGTGCCGTTTGAAAGAGTTTATTGCAGCAGTTTTGCAGAACTACTGAATGTAATTCTGAAATGCAGGCCCACACTTAATGTAAACAAGACATTTGGTTTAATCCACCAGAGGTCTGAGTAACATGATTGACCTACGTTAGGCCTGGCTTTAGTTTGTAAACATACTGTATATGACGGTAAGTTTAACATTTAACCTGTTTTCAGCCACTTAGGCTGCTTTAGGTAAACAAATGAATGTGGTCACAAATGTAAACATCAAAATTTTGCTTCTTGCTTCATGATTTTCTTATTCAGTCTTCCAGATCTAACAATGAGTGCCTTAAAAATATTTCCTTAAAGTAGGAATTTATTGTGAATGTATGAGTCACTAACTTGACGGATTACTGTCATCCTCCTCCTCCTGCAGTCCCAGGAGGCGCAGATTCTCCGGATCCTGGCTGAGAAACGGGAGCACGAGCGCGACGTGCTGCTGAAGGCCATGGAGGAGAACAGCAACTTCAGCCGCATGGCCGAGGAGAAGCTTCAGCTGAAGATGGAGCAGATCGAGGAGAACCGGCAGGCTTACCTGTCCGCCATGATGGAGCGCCTGCAGGAGAAGGTGAGAGGCGCAAAAGATCCAACACATGATGGACAAGTCTAGAATGAAGGATGCAAAACAGGTCGTAAACCAAGATAGTGTGTTTAATTCCAATTTTTATAATCAGAGGTACAAAGCATCAAATGTAACCTATTTTTACAGCTAAATTACAGCTGAAGTTTCAAACACTTTGGCTATATTTTCAACAATAAATCATGTTTTCATTCAAAATGACTCAAATCTGTTCTAAACAGAAGGAAAAAATAGAAATTGCATATAATTTTATACATCATGTTTCTAGTAGTAATAAGTAAATATTTCACAATCTGTGAACTTTTGTAAATATTGTGTCCCCATGTACCGTGCAAGATGGTTCTGCCATTTTTACCATTGTTCTTACCCAACATTGTAAAACTACAACAGAGAAAATCTAAGTTGGTGCATTCATTCAACAATAATTGCATGTTCTACACATTCTAATAATCACGAAAAATTAAATAACTTAACTCAGGGATTTTACTTACTTCAATGTTGAGATATTCAGTAAAAGAGGGAGATGTGCAACCAGGCAAGTTGGTTTGGTTCAGTTTGGTTCAGCTAAAAGTGATGCCATTATTTTGCAACGGCTGGCCTTAAAGGTGGGCGGAAAAAAGGTGGCCGACACCGTCTGTTTTTATTGGCTCTTTTTCTTTCCCCGCAGGAGAAGCATGCTCAGGAGGTGCGCAGGAACAAGGAGCTGAGAGAAGAGCTGTTGCCGTGAGAGGCTCCCCCCCCCGTCCCCCCTCCTCTCCACAGGCTCTACATCCCACCTCCCCACCTTCTGTCACCACCGCCAGCCCCTGAGGATCACCTCCAACCCCACCCTGTTCCACTCGTCCACAGCCTCTCCGCCTCTTTGCCTGCCAGATCACCCCCTCTCCCCCCACCTTCTGAAACTACAAAAAGACACCACCCTGAGATAGCAGAGGTTCAAACGGGGTTGGGGAGGTGAAAAGGGTTAAAATAAATAAAATAATGATAAAAAAAAGACAACAATTAATGTCCCCGGCCCATCCCTTCCAAAATGAATGTTTTTGCTCGAAATGAGAAGAAGAAAAAATTTAAATTTGACAAGCAACGGTGGTTTTTGTAAATACTTTTTTTGTTTGTTATATACGGTGCGATACAAGCAGCAAAAGTATTGATTGCAGTGTGCCATTTTTACGTCTGAGTTTCTGCTCCCTGCTTATATATGGATGTGATATTCTGTTCTTTTTCATTCAGTCATTCATTCATTCGGAGTTTGTTTGTTTTTCCCCCCATTTCAGCCTGGGAATGCTTGTTTTGTGTGGTAATAAAGCTTAGGTGTTTGTTGTGAGTTTGCCAAGCTAGCTGATGTTGTGCTACGACAGGTCAGGTCCTCACAGAGCCCACCTGCTGGCCCCGCCCCCTTGTTTGTTTCACCCTGGCAGGTCTGCAAGCAAAAAATATCTGGGTCTGACATTTGGTCAGAGTGATTTTCCGGTTCAGACTTTTGCCAATGATCCACTTAAAGAGTGAAGGGAAAAGCCGTTGTGAGGAAAATGCAGGGGCAAGCGAGGGGTGTGTGGGGGCCGCAAGCTGTCGCTGCACCTCCACTCCTGTGAATTAGGTAGTGACTGTCCTGCAGGAGAACACTATAGCATTTAATGAGCCCATCCTCATCCTTCTTCCCTCCATCTCCATCTTTCCATGCACATGTAAAAATAAAAACGAACACTCCACATGCTCTCCGCACAGCCAACAACCACAGCACTGAGCTCAGGAGACCCTCGGAAAAATCCCCCAAAACTAACCCTCCAGTCACACAATCCCCACCTGAGGTTTAAGATGCATCCTTAGAACCCCTCTCAGCTTACTGTGAATCTACACTGGATCAAAACCACAAAAAAACAGCTTTTTCCATTTCACAAATTTTACTACATCATCTGCTGGAATCATTACATTTTCCACAAAAAAAGAAGGTAAAATCCACTTTAACGTTGGCACAAAGAAGATATTAAAGCCATACGGGGTCTCACTGCAAACATAAACTTTCATAAGAACAGTATTTCCATTCATGAAGGTGTTTCTGAGTATTACAGGATGCAGATGATTGTAACGAGGGCTGCTGGTGGTTGAACACAGATGGCTCATAGATGTGTGTGAGTGCCGTGTGTGAGCGTATATTTGGAAAGGTCAGGTAGTTAGGTGTCATGTGATTTTGATCTGATTAGATATAAGGCGACAGTGACGCGGCGTGTAACGGTTTTCAGGAGTTTATTATCCTACCTGCTTCTCTTTCTCTCCTCCATCCGTCTGTGTGTTTCCTCCTCTCCACGTATATCTTTGTGAGCAAGCAGTGGTTAATAAAGATTTGGGGTTCAGTCAATAAAGCTGGCTTTGTGAGTGTGTTCTTTCAGAAAAGAATGCAAAAAGTTTGACTTTTTCAGTATTTTGGGTTAAGAAAATTGAGGACAGACTGACAGCAGACCAGGAGGCATTTTTGTTTATTTGAGGGAATCTAGACTATTCTTCTTGGGGTCTACGTAAAAAAAAAAAAAAAAAAATTACAATAAAACAATAAATAAAACAACACACAACCCCTCCTAACTTGTTCTATTTGCTATTTATTTAAAAGAGCTAAAAGTTAAGATTTCGTCTTAAAAATAATTAGTACCTAATATACATAGGCATTTATTCTTGGGACACAAGCAGTTCAGAAAAAAAATATT
Organism: Millerichthys robustus; assembly: GCA_034783495.1. Lineage (NCBI taxonomy): Eukaryota > Metazoa > Chordata > Actinopteri > Cyprinodontiformes > Rivulidae > Millerichthys > Millerichthys robustus. The sequence continues at coordinate 7,449,808 of JAVKLF010000121.1, read as the reverse complement.
TATTATCTTTATTTATTTTGAAATCTGTAGTTTTTAACTTTTCATATCTTGCTTTTGTTTGAGTAACTGCAATAGTACATACAATTAAGAACAAATCAGGATTAATTTTTTTCTTTTCTTTTGGTAATTTCTTGTACCTATAAAAACTAGTTTTGTAACTATTTAATTGCGCCTTGAGACTGCGTGCTTTCAGAATAAAAGCAGTCAAATAGGATCTGCACCTTTATGAGTTAATAAAAAATTACCCTATTTCTGCTGATTTATTATTAGAAATAAAATCAAATTTGCAACAATGTTTTAGAACTTTAATTTATAGTTGATGCATTAATCTTAACAAATAGAATTTTCTTTTTATTTTTTTATTATAATAATCAGAATTATTTTTTCTGTTCTGTAGGCCTAGCTTTTTATCTATCCTCTAGAGCTGTGGTTTCCAAAGTTGGGCTTGGGACCCCTCTGTGGATCATGAAACATCAAGTGAGGATTCCCAAATGATTTCCAGATATTGCAAATAAATTGCTAATGGGATATTTTCACCATAATTATTGCAAAAGAAAGAAAAACAAGTACAATAAACGAATTAAAGTTGCATCATAGTTATTAGGTTTGCTCATGTTCTGATCAACTTCTAACCAGCAGGGGGAGACAAAAGACCAGTTCTGTTCCCTTTAGCCTGACTATGGACTTCAAGATGCAGAGCTGGTATCATCTGACTCAGAATCAGCAAAACATAAAGCAGATTGATGAGAAACACAAAGCATGGCGGCGTAAGTTTCTGGGGAACTAAAAGATTAAAGCGTGATGAAGATGTAGGCGAACAGAGGAGAGAATGGAGGACAGAAGGAGCAGCTGGTGCTTGGCTGACATAATGGCAAAAAGACAGAACTCCTTGCTGTGGACTTCCTTTCTCACAGCTCCTCTGTCCTTCTCTCCTTTTGATTCCCCTTTTCTGTCCATCACAATTTCCCCTCCCTCGCCTACTCTAACCTCCATCCCTCCTTTTTCATCCTTGTCCAACCTTTCCCCCCTCCTCCTTCCCTCCACGTTCCCACGGAGCGCATGGGTCCAGGCGGGCCTTTATTGTCCAGGACATCCCCGCCTTGTTAATGGTTTCCTGTGCAACACACAGGAGGGCTGCAGAGAGAAACAAGCAGCCTCATCTGATACCAGATATGGACGACACACAAACACACATCCAACCGCAAAAAACAAACAACCCCAGGCATCAAACACTCAAACACGCTGAAGGAATCCACAAAGTTGATCAGAACTCTTTATTGTAGGGAAGCTACCACCAGCAACAATTAAGAAAATAGGAAAAATCTGATTTGTCAGTGCTTCTTTGTGAATTTTTACCATAAAATATACAAACTTGCAGAGAGACAATCTGAAACGAGATATTTCTAACATTGCAGGTTGAGTTGAAATACAAGTAAATAACTTGAAGATAAGGTGGTCTTTAAACAACAGATTTTACTGTGTAGAAGGAAAAAGGTGTGTTTGAACAATAGAGTCTCATGTGAATAGATGAGCCAGGCTGGTATTTAGTTAAAGAGGCACCTGGTTTTGATTATTCCACCTCATAAATCGTTAAATAAGAACGAGGTGACTCACTGCTGTAACCAGGACATCAAAACTTACTGTTCAACTCTGGATAGTAGAAAAAAGTGTGTGTGTGTGTGTGTGTGTTGGGGGGGGGGGGACTTTCGCCCACAGGAACTTGCTTGACCATCTGGAAAAGCCATCACTGATAGGCTGACACCAGTGGGTGAAGCGCAGTGAGGAGAGCGGATCAATCAACACCTTAAATCACTCTTGTTGCTTTCAAGGTCCCTTACAGCTTTCTGTGTGGAAATAATAACTAAAATGTTTGTTTTGTTTACAAAGAAGACACTTCTCTTATCATCTGTAACAGTAAAAAGGTAACACTTCTGTTTTTTTTTTAGCAGGGTGAATAAAGTCCATGAGTCCCGCTCAGCATAAAGACAAAGTTTTTTTCTTATTGTAGTCAGAACGCTCCGATCTCCATGCCCCAGGGTCTGTAGGGTTTGCCCACGCTGGAGGTCTGAGCTGGGGGGCTGATGGCGGAGGCGGGCGAGATGATGGGGAAGGCGCCGAAGGCGAAGGGGAACGCCGAGAGGGAGGACAGCAGAGGAGGGGTCAGCTTGGACGCCGATGAGGGAACCAGAGCCGGGTGGAGGACGGTGGAAGGAGCAGCTGTGGTGCAGGGGACCCGGACGGAGACCTGGTCCGAGTGAGGGGTGCGCTTGCCCCCCGGGGCGTGAGTCTCTGCGACCAGCGAGGAGGAGGCGGACGAGGAGGAGGTAGAGGAGGATGGAGACGAAGAGGACGAAAGCGGATTCGGGGGGCTGTTGGTGGCGCTGCGGGGTAGAGGGGCCAGAGGAGCTGGTGCCGGTTGGTGCTGCAGGAGGAGGGGGTGCGTCAGCGGGGCGGGAGGGGATCCGAAAGCGGAGCCCCAAGCCAGGTGGCTCAGACCTGAGTGAGCCTCCCTCTGACTGGCGTAGTTGTTCAGGTGGGACACCAGGCGGATCCTGAGGGGGTCCGTGCTGTCCAGGCCCTCAATGATGCTCAAGTAGCGGGCCGTTTCTGCCAGGCACTCTCTGAAACCCAAACCGCGGTAGTCCATCGCCAGGGCATGGGCATCAAAGTAACCTGAAGGACCAAGGACAGGGAACATTAGATTTATGTTTTTAAACCGAGGACATGACCTTCATCTGTGAGGCTAAATAAAGTCACCTTTGCCTCCTGCAGCGTGAAGCATCTTCAGATGATCAACAGTCATCTGCAGGATCTCTGCTTTCTCCAGTTTGGCCGAGCCCTTGGGTTTAGTAAGAAAACAATAAATAACCCAGAACCTACAGAAAGTGCAGATTCTTTTAAAGTCGTGGGTTCGCCCACCTGTTTCTCATAGGCGCTGGGAACCAGCCTGCGGAGCTCACTGAGGCTGTTGTTTATCCTGTCCCGGCGTCGTTTCTCAATAATCTGACAAAAAGGCAAACATGTATCAGGCACGGGTTTTATTTTCTGCTACGAGCTGAATTAAAGAAGTCAGTGTAAAACATGAGGATTTAACTCACTCCTCTGCGACGTTTCCTAGCCTGCACCTGAGTCGATGTTGTTGGCGACATGGAGCGCAGAGGGGAGCTCATATTCCTTTAAAATAAACAAGACTATCAGGAACTATCTCCACTTCAGCTACTTAATTCCCCCACATTCAAAATGAGCATTTAGGGCCCGCAAATAACAACTCACCCATTTTCATCAGCGCTTTCCTTCTCTACCTCAATAGTTTCATCCAGCTCACTGTCCGAGGAGCTGAAGTCGTGGTTTCTCTTCATCTCTGCTCGTTTACGTCCCTAGCTCGCGACTGTGTCCAGAGTTCGGCCCGGAGCGACTCCGTTTGAAGCGCGCTGCTTTCCCACGGTGTCATTTCAACGCTGAAGAGGGCCAAAGAGGGCGGGGCCAGGCGCCGCCTCAGCCAATCGTGAGGCGGCGTACGATTTGAGTGGCAGCGCTGTAAAAAAAAGGATAATAAATAATCACCGTAAGAAACCTGAGAGGAGGGAAAAGCGAAGAGGTCTCACTCCGCAGCTGTTTCCATGGCAAATAAGCCAAACGAGGTCAGGATCACTTCTTCACCTGATCCCACCAAACGACTTGAATGGGCCTAAAACAGACAACAAGCAAACAAAAAAGATAAATGATGCAAAAAGTAGGCTAAAGACATTAAAACGGACTGGTAAGAGTAAAATAAATGAAAAAGTATGGACATCTGCAAAATAATGAGTTGGAAACACAATCTGGGTGAAAATGACACAGCTGTGTGGTTTGTGGTTGTTTCCACTCTCTTTAAGTCTGAATGTTAGGTTCAGGGGCTTTGGAGCCTCTTTTGTTTTATAATCTGTTCATGATGGGGCCACAGCTATTTTTTCACTTAAAAACAAATGCAGCACAAACATTCTAAGCATTTAGCACAATTTATTTGAAGGAAAAAGCAAACCTTAAAAAAATCCCTTTTTATTTTATTTTTTTGGTCTAGTCAGAATCTAAGTTATGAGTCCAGAAACCTTTCTGAGCTGCATTTTGTTGATGTAGTCAGTATTTTAATATTTCTGTCTTATTGTCTTAAAGAAATAATTCACCTAATTAGGATTCTGTGGAAGGATCATGGACAAATATCTTATTAGTTCCCCAATGATAAACCATTTTAACCTGTTGTTTGTTTCACATTATTCTTATGCTTGTTATATGATATATAATTTTGAGAAGGTATTTCACAAATATAAAATAATAAGTCTCAATTATGAAATAGTTAAACATAAATATAAAATGCTAAGTCACAAATATGAGCTGCAAGCCATGATTATAAAATAGTAGTTTTTTTAAATAATTAATGTATAGATTTTTAGATACTGTGTCATAATTCTGAAATATTTAGACCTAATTGTAAAATATGAGGTCACAATAATAAGTTAGGTTCTAATTCTAATTCTAGGTTCTAATCAGTTCTAATTGTAAGAATTTAAGTCATGATTTAGGAATACTAAGAGTACTAAGTGATGAATGTGTTAATAAGGCATAAATATGAAATAAATCACTTATGAGATAACTGATTTATTATGTGATAAAAAGTTTCCAATTTAAGATTATAATAAGAGAATATAGGCTAGGTAGTATCTCGTAAATATGACTATTATTTTACTTTAGATTAGTTGATGTTTCCCAATACTCTGACCTCTTGTGGGATACCTTTTTTTTAACTTAAAAAAAGCACTTTTAAGAATGTTTCGTTTTTCTTGTCAGAGTATTGATCCTCACAAACATAGACGATCTTTGGTCAAACTTTGCCAGCGGGCCAGCGGTCTTTCGGTCCGTGACTGACCCCCTCCCTGCTCTTCTTCCTCCTCCTCGCCCCCCGCCCCGGTGGTGACGAGGAGTGGCTGGCCGGCTGTCAGCACGCGCTGGCCGTGGGAAAGTTCCCCAACCTGCGCTGATAACCAATCAGAGGCCGGCGGCCGTCTCCGGCGCTGGAATGAATGGAGCAATTGGTCGGGGCGACGGGCGGTCTGCGAGCGAGCGTGTGAACCTGTAATCCAATCCTGACTCAGCCCGGGGAGCAGAGCCGCAGCCAGAGGAAGCCACCGAGTCTAATCTTACCCCACAGAGAGAGCTCGTGCACGGTGGAAGCTCCGTGGCCACTTCAAGGACCCTGTCCAAATAATGCCCCCCCCCCACCCACCCCACACACAC
>JAVKLF010000121.1:7262177-7274503 GCA_034783495.1 Millerichthys robustus | reverse complement strand
CTGCTGCAGAGTTTTAATCACTTTTTATTAATAATAATGATTTATCATATCTGCCATAGTAAATTATTAATACTTATTATGCGGAGTCCTGAACATTAGAATGTATCAGGCAGTACAATATTCACATTTATGTAAATTTATTATTGTTCTAATTAAAGGTGAGTCGTGCAAATTTCTGTTTGTATCAAACAAGTAGCTCTTGGTGTTACTCGGTACGCCCTATAGAGCCCTCGGAAAGATCGGTGACCCTTGTTCTACAACAATTCCTGCGTTTAGTTTTAGAGATTGTATCAGACATTTCATGTTGGTGCTACAAAACCAGCATCCTTGTTAGCATCAGTTCTATGAGCTAAAATGGTTAACGTACAGCCCTGTGCAAAAATAAGAACCTTTGCTGTGCTACTGGAGGGCTGCTCTTCCACATTTAGCTTAAATTCAAACAATAAATACTAAACATGTCTCACATTTATGGAGTTTGGCTGTAAACAGTTGTTCTATTATTTCAAAATGCCTTTTAGGAACTAAAAAAATGACACCTGCATTTATAGAACTGTTCCTCATGTGTCAAGTTTTTATTATAATTTGGGGATTTTGAGCTAAAATAATAATTATAGTAATTATTGTCTCATCATGTGGGCTGTACTTGTTTATTTTACTCCATTTTATCTAAACAAGTTCCAATGTAGATGATTATTCTGGAATCAATCGTCAGTCATACTTCGAGTGCAGCACATTATTTGAAATGAACAAAATTGGAATTAAGTAGTTTTATGAAGATACAGATTTATTATTTATTAAACTCAAGCTGATAACCCAGTCAAGCCGAGCCATTTTCCTAAAGTACAAACGTTTGTCACAAGTCAGCAGTGTCTCACTGAGTCACTTTCCCCTCTTTATGCTCTTTCTACTGTGTCATTCTGAGTCACGATGTCTATATTTTTGTAATTGCAGTCGATGAGGAGAGGCTGGTGATGAAGGGAGCTCATTTAACCTGCCGGGAGATGCTGAGCGCGTTTCAGTCCCGCTGCACAGACAAGGACCCACAGGCGAAAGCTGCAGCTAAATGATCTGGTTCCTGCTTGAATGTGTTTATATTTATCTGTGTTTGACCTGTACAATAAAGCAATATCCTTCATTTTTACATGGTGGTCCTCAAGGGTTCTTTTGTTGGGATCAGTGCGGAGTCAGAGTGTGTTGGTTTTTTGTTTTTTTTCTGAAAAAGGCTAATCTGTGAGAACGTTGCGCAACAACAAACCTCTGACACAACAGGCTGTGTTACAGTTTGAAGAAAGGTTTATATGCAGCGTTATTAAAAGGGGAAATAAAAAACAACTTTGACCCACTCAAAACTGAATTAGATCTCATCCTTCCTGCTGTTCACCATCTGCTCCATTAAACATCCTTATTTAATCGTGACCTCATCCAATGTTTTCAGTCAGCAGTGGGTTTGTATGACACATCCTGTATCATTGGAGTTTAAATCTGTTGTATTTTACCTTCAATACCTCGAAGGAAAACCTACCACACCAATTTTTCAGCCTTAGTCCTAAATAGCAATTGCATTTTTTTCCTATTCTGATAAAAAAGTCAGAAATCTTTTTTCTGATAAAAAAGTCAGAGTTCTGAGAATAAAGACAGAACTCAAGAAAAAGGCGCCTTTCTTTTCTTTTTTTAATGGTCTGTTCCCCTGATCTTTTTGTAATTTTGTTGTTTCTGGTGGTCTGACGCCAATTAAAAATGAGCATCTGTAGGAGGCGGGGGCTAAACGGCTGTTGTGTGACGTAGCGTGCTGTGATTGGTTCTTACGGTGCATCCAGTACCAGCGCTGGCCCTTTAAAAGCACTCAGCTCGCCGTTGATGGGCAAGAGTTCGGCTCAGAGGCTGAAAGTGAGGATTTTCGGTGGAAATCGGCGAAACCAGTTGCTGCCAAGATGGTTGAGAAGTTTGTCGGAACATGGAAGATGATTTCCAGCGAGAACTTTGACGAGTACATGAAAGCTCTCGGTAAGGCTTTTTAACCAAAAGTTCTATCGTGTTTATGGAGTTGTTGGGGGTGCTGTTAGCTTTTAAGCTTAAAAATTGGCTTGTATGTAGAAGGACCATTTATTTGTGTTTTTGTAAAAAAAATACATATAATAGTGATCTTCCTTCCTGCGCTGCAGGTGTTGGTTTCGCGACGCGCCAGGTGGGGAACCGAACCAAACCCAACTTCGCCCTGAGCCTGGACGATCAGGGAACCATCTGCATGAAGTCTCAGAGCACCTTCAAAACCTCGGAGGTCAAGTTCAAGCTCAACGAGCCTTTCGACGAGACTACAGCAGACGACAGGAAGACCAGGGTTGGTGCCATTTTATGAGCTCCAAGTCCAAAATAAACTATAATCTGACATTTTTGTGTGCTGGAATTAACGTCTTGTTCTGGATTTTGATCCTGCAGACTGTGGTGACTCTGGAAAATGGGAAGCTGGTGCAGAAACAGAGCTGGGATGGCAAAGAAACTAGTATTGAGAGGGACATATCTGATGGAAAATTGATAGCGGTAAGATTTCTTTACTTTGCTCTCAATTTCTTCAAATTAGAACTGAATCTGTAATGGATAAACTAATGAGGAATTAACTTGGTCTTCTCTTCCCACACAGAAATGCATCATGGGAGATGTGGTTGCAGTGAGGACGTACGTGAAGGAGGCGTGACCCTCTCTAAAGACTCGCTGCTGGACGACCGGCTCAGTTCAATGAGCGTAAACCCAACCTGAAGGAGCATCTTGTTCCTCTGTCACCTCTTGTTGCCAAAGTCAAACTTTTGTACCTCTTGTCTTCTGCAAATATGCTTGATTTGTTGTGAATTTCAATAAATTAAAGACTGCATGCAACTTAAGTTTGTGCCGAGTTCATTAAGTACTTCAATTTTTAGAACATTCTTGGGAGTGTTCAGTAAAGCCTGAGGCTTTAAGAAAACGTTTAGTCTAACCCTCCTGTCCATCTGCGTGGCCTTCAGAGTTAAAAGGTCAGAAAGAAAAATGTTTTCCTTTTTTGGGAAGCGGCAAATCTCTTGTGGCATACATTAGCAGCTTCCCCCTCCCCTTTTGGCTCGCTTCAGGGCGAACAACCACTTTCCCACATCAGGAAGGGGAGTCTGGTACTGATTTGAGTAATGACCAAAACAGCCGTCCCTGGTGGAACTCTGAGCCAACGCTCGTGTTCTGTTAAACCAGGACAATGGACCTGGCAGTCGGAACGGGATGTGAGCCTACTTTGGGGGGGGGGGGCGGTCAAAGAACTGTTGCAGAGGTCCGTGTGGTGAAGTGGTCTCTGTTTATCGCCTGACAGATCATGAAGCATTTCATTGTAATTTACCTGGTTCTTGTACAGATCCTGATCTCAGGTTTGGGACCCCTGGTATTGAAATATATAATAAAAATTTATAGATTTGAATGTAGGTTTATGTAAAATGTTTAATCCAACCTCAACTCTAATAAATTTCAACTTTTTTTTTTTTGTGGTCAAAGCTGCTGATTTTATGTTTATGTGCACATTCTGAAAGCACATCTGCTGTGGATTGACTTACAGGTGCCCCGCTCAAACGTCAACAAGGCGTCCGCATCGTTTTGTTTGGATAACTGCAGGGAACAGTCTCCACCTCTCAGGTCCCCCCCACCCCCCCACCCAAACCATTTTGCTGTGGCATTCCACAAGAAGCTTGGACACGGAGTGACTGGAGACAATAAGCATGTCTAGAAATGGCACAAGGCTGAGGCTTTCTTTGACCATCTGGGACAAACAGGATAGAAAGAGAGGATTTTCACGGGAAGGAGAGGTTCGGATATCCCTCTGCTGCTCTAAGATTAAAAAAAATAAACATTACAGATTAGCATTTCCAGGAGGCAATTAGGAAAATGCTCAGAAAGGAACAAAACTGTAAAAAGATGGGGAAAAAAATGATATTTTGTGAGACTTTGGCTTTATTCATGTGATTTACAGAAAAATACACAAAACAAAATAAAGATTGAACTCACAAGGACCAACAATGAGCAAAACCAATCAAAATGCAGACCACTCTGATATGGACAAAGAAAACAAGGCATCCATCTACAAAAGCTGATCTAAAACAGGTTTACGGGGATCATTTCGGGCCCTGAAACAAAACGCGTCAGAGCAAGTCCAAGTTTAGAGAGCTTGGTGTGTTTTCATGGCTGACGGAGAACTCCGTCTGGTTGTTTCGTGTCGTCGGAGACGGAGTGGAACTTCAGAGGAACAAAGTCACGTTCTGGACAAAACATCTGGAAAGCTCCACTAGAACTGCAGAGTCCACACCCTTCCTCTGCTTGTCCTCCGCTCCAACTCAACACAAACACCTTTCATGTTCAAGTGGCTGAAGGTCCATGATAGCTTTAGCTAAATGACCTCTGACCCCTGATCGCAGTAATGGCATATGTTCGGTGTGCATTTTTTGATTTCCTCAGAGGTGTCAACTTACAAACTACAAATACTGTACAGAAACTTTGGTTATCTATACTTCATTGGAAAAATTAGTTTTGCCCTGCTTCATTTAGCAAACATGTGCTCCTTCAGCTTCTCTTTGCTAACTTCAGCCACATTTGAGCTGTTTCGAGCTAATATAATTGTTTTAGCAGTTAATGACAAATTGCAACTTTTCTGCTAACTTGGACATTTTCACAACCTTTTCATTGTTTGTTTATTAATTCCAACTTGTTTTTGTTACCTTTAGCTTCTTTTGGCTAATTTCAGCTACTTTTAGCCTTATCGGTTTATTTCCTCTTCACAGAACTCCACCTAAAGAAATCGGACCTGTCTTTAATAAGGGTTTTGCCGTTTTAACCATGTTGCATCTAATACTTGTTCTGTGATTCAGGGAGGCAAAAAGACGTTTGAACTCACGTTGAATAAAGAATGATTTGTCTGAAAAAAGTTTCCATCACAACTTAATCTGCACAGCAGAGCACTAATCTGGGGCAAAATGGTTCCTGTTTACTTTCACATCAAAAGAAACATGTAGATAAGAAGGATCACGCAAGTAAAACATGGTTTTGTTTTTCTGATTGTGTATTTTTGATGTTTGATTAGGAAATAACCTTTTTTTAAGTGACTGAAAATATCTTTTGCTTCTTCCTAAAGGCTTTAATGGTCAATTTAGAGTCAAAGATTCACAAGTTCACCACTTTTTTAGCTACAAACTGAATACTAAAATTTAAACACGTGTAGTTTTAAAGTTTCCATGGTCTATATTTTGGGAAAATTCACACAAATTCCTGCGCTCGTCTAACATCCTTGAATTTCATTAGAGGTGGGGTTGACCCGGAGTTCAGATTTTCTCTGAAGTTTGGCTCCAACCTTCACTCAAAACACACCATCTCATCTCGGCTCTGCATGGATCTACGCAGCACCTGGGCTGATCCCAGATCGGTCTCCAGAGCAACAGCTGGGCAGGAGGGGAGTCTTGATCCCTGCAGACCAGAAACACAAAAGGCTAAATTCTGACTTCATAAAACGTCTGCGTGTTACACAACTCAGACTGCTGAGAATTTTGGACAAATTTTCTCTCTGCTCTTCCTCCACACACGCCTTCATCCTGCAGAGAAGAAAAAAAAGCTTGTCTGTCGACAAAGCAGCAGTTGTTAAAGGGAGAGTCTGGTCATTTTTGAAGTGATGTTCTGTCTCAGCTGAGACATTAGTGCAGACTTCAGGTTTATTTTCTTGAGCTCCTCATGTAAGTCTGCATTCCTGGATCCAAACTTCTTGGAACAGTGACACTAAAAACCGCGTTTCCCCTACTTAGCAGTTTTTTTTTGTTTTTTGTTTTTAAATTTTTTTTTCCAAGCCAAAAATCCTCAACTTTAACGATGTTGCCCTTTTCACAGGATTCCTCCCTGCCTGGATGACTTTGCTCAACAAACACTTCCTTTATCATAGCATCAGTATAAAAAACACAACTTTAATGTTATTATTATTTCTAAATGGTTCATATTTTGGGATTTAAGAATATATTTATTACCTTAAAATGGGAGACTTTCCCAAAAAGGCCATTTGGGCATCTGCGCTTTTATGCAAAACCTTGACCTTAAATGTAGAGAAACTATAAGGTACAGAAATGGTTCTTCAGGTTCTACTGTGGACATTTGTTTATTTTAAAAGGGCATAAAAACCAGTGATAGCCATATATTTATAGCTGTATGCTAAAGTCAGACATAACACTTGATAAAGAGACAAAATTGTGTGAATGTTCCTGGTTCCAATCTTAGCTGGGGGCCTTTTTTAAATTTTAAATTCTTTTTAAAGCGTGTTTGTATGTTTTTCTTTGTGAACATGTGGGATTTCTTCATGCTCTCCAGTTTCCTCCCATTGTCCACAAACATGCATTGTTAACTGGGATTTATCCAGTGATGTGGGTGGGGGTGGGGGGGCTGGTTTCCGTTAAGGTACATCTTTGTAGACGAAGGTGCACACACGTTTTGTAAAAACAAAAAAGAAAAAAAAAACAATGACTGGAAAGACAAAACACGTGTTCAGTGCGATTCTGATTTAATATTGATGTTAGGTTTGATGCAGCTCAAAAGATCCAAAACCCTCCGTGGCGTGTACGAGGAAGTGTATTTTAGCTTTGGGTTAGGCTGTTTTTCAAGTCATCCCAGCAGGAGATCCTCAGAGTCAGGGTTGAGTGCAGCACAGGGCCCCGGCGAGTGATTGTAAAGCCTGGAGGAAGGATGGTGGAAATCTTTAAAGCGACACTTTAAAAAACAAACCTAATCCTGACGCACACAATGGTACTCCCCTGAGAGCAGTGCAGTCCAGATTCTGAACCACGGTGGCTTTTATTTATGTTCAGGCCCGAAGTCTTTGACCTGGGTGTTATGTTGTGCTCTGACGCTAAAATAAACTAAAACCAGTCGTGATGCAACTCATCTAATACACAGCTTACACATAGTTTGTGCTTTCTCTTTTTCCATGAAGAAGAAGCTGACTCTTGCACACAAGGTGCTTTTTTATTTATTTTTTTGAATGTGCAGCTGTGCATCAAAGAAAAAGGCAGTGAGTTTCTGTCCTGGTGAGGTTCACACAGACGTCCAGTCAAACAGCAGTGAACCCACTGCCCTCAGATTAGCAGTTACAGAGCTTAATCTTCTTTAAGTTAAAGGTCTAGCATTCCTTAAAGAAATTCAAATCATTTCAGGCTGAGAAGAGAGACTTGATTTGCTCAAACCTTGTAAATCTGCATCAACATCTGCAAAACTCACTGAGTTTAAGCTATTTTTGCTTTGGCTAAAGTTGATCAGCTGAAGTGGCCATCTTGAACTGGGTTGAGTCCAAAAGTTAATCAGCTACAGATATACAACCAGTGACTGCATTCTGAAAGTTTCATTAAAAACATGCAGTCGTTCATGAGATATTTTGCTAACAGGCATACAGGGTTGACTTTGAGAGATATAGCCTCAAGTTAAATGTAGCACAATAGTTAAAACTCAAAGTGGATGTTGTGAATAAGTCTTACACTGCCATACCAAATTTTAGCTATTTTTTCATTTTAACTATTCATTTTTTGTGGTTTTTGAAGTCACTTAGTTGTGGTAGCCATCTTTTTTTTATTTTTATAAAAACAACTTTAGCTGACAGTTTGTGGCTGGAGGATGTTTGCTGTTTGGGTTATAGCTGTCCCGTCGAACCAGCAGCTTGAAGAAAGACCGGCCTGTAACAAATGTTTTCCGTTTTCCTCCCGACTATCAGAGACCCGAGGTTATCTCTCCACTGCAATGCCAGGAAGTATCTGATACCCACAGCACATCAGGCCAACTCTCCTCATGACCCGTTGTTTTCCTAAAACCACTTTTCCCAATAAAGTATGAACACCTAATCTTCAAGTAAGATCAGAGTGTTTTGGACAAAGTTACTGCTCCATTTATTTCAGATAACCATTAGCTACTCTCTAAACAAGATGACGCACTTGAAGTTTTATTTTCAAATTGCACAAGTTGTTCTGTAAAGCACTCGGTATTAACGTAAAATACAAGACTTTTTCAAATTCTTTCAATGTGATGTTCATTAATTCAACACAATTACATCTCAAATGATATTAGAGGTTTTGTTCCAGTGTTCAGTTCGACTAACGTCATCGTCTGACCTTTAAAAACAACAACTCGGTGAAGCCGTATCACCTGCAGCAGAAGGTCAACGCATCTGTGTTTGTCTGCGGCTGCATACTTGTGGCACAAAAACCACAACAAGCCCCAGTGTTCCATGACTCCATCCTGTGAAGTTATTTGAAATCTCACCGTCGAGGACAGTCGGCTGCGTCGTTGAGGTGAAACAAGGGGCGATCTGTCTTCCGGAAGAAGCTTTTGCTGCACTTTAACTGAGCTGCATGGCTCCCTTTTTTGGGCCTGACCGACAGCAGGATCCCAAGGCCCAGTGGAAAGCAGATTAATTTTTTCCTGCATGTGCAAAATTTGGGGCTGAGACCTTGAAAATTTGGCACCTTGGCACCTTGAATGTTTAAAATATTTGTTCATTTTCTGTTTGAAATGCTTCAAGCTGCACTGGAAGCTTCACAGCTAGCTGCCACTGTTATATACTTAAATCTAAATAGTAGCAGCAGCAGCTAGCTGTAGCTTTTTCAGTGTCGCCACTGTTAAAGAACAACAGTGCAAACCACTAATCCATCAAGCTGCAGAACTGTCAGAGTCAACCCTGGTCAATATGATGCAAGAACCAATAGAAAAATGACCCATGTTGGATAGGAAGAGAAGGATTTGGATCTGTTACATTATGAGTGAACTTCCTCAACACCACGAGCCAACAGCAGGAAAAGGTGCGGAACGTTAAAGTTGCAGGAAATAAAGAGAACTGGGTGAGGGATGCAGAAATGAGGCCGTGGGAGGTATTTTGCCTTTGGGTGAGAAGTTGTACTCGGGTTCTCCCTGTGGGTGTTCCTGTCGAGGCTCCAGAGAAGCAGACATAATTCCGCTAATTGGCTCCCAGACTTCATATTTCTTCTCGAAAGGCCAAAGGAAGAACTTCCCTCTGCTGCCTCAGTGCATGAATCACACATATTTAGACATTTCAGCTGCACAAAGTTGTGTTCAATACAGTTCATTATAGCATTTTGTACAAAGTGGAAAGGTTGATTCCATTCCAAACTGGCTACAAAACATCATGTACCACTTGGATTATGACCAACGGCTGTAACTTACATGAATCACATGACAGCTGACCTTCCACCACCCCGTCAAAAAGGCAGGATATGAGTAAACCCTTCCCTCCGTACATTTTCTGGACGAGTGATGAATGTTTTGTTCATTTCTTTAACCTGCGACCCAGTGGACACACTCTGAAGCAGCAGGTTCAACCTTTGTCTGTAGTAGGAGCTGAACCCAGTGCACAGGATTTAGGCAAAAGGCCAGGATGGAAACTCTACAAGATCCCAAGGATTGTATTCCCACATGAGCAAAAGTGGAATTTTACCCAGTGGGCTTTGTAACAAACTTATCTGAACAGTACTTTTCTTTTCTGGAGGTCTCAAAATCACTCCTTTTTGCAAATCAGTGTTGACTAAGACCAGTAATGTCCTGCTGTCTGGCCAAATTTTGCATCAATCATTTACTAGTTGCCTTGTGAGTGTGGGGGACAACGCAAAGTAAAGACACCAAACTGATTGTTAGGATTCATAAGATCTCTTCAAATTCCTTAGAACAACTGTCTTTTCGGCAGCAGGTGATGATAAACACTTGTTAGACCAAAGCATCCCATAAAAGCCGATTTGTTTGTTTCAGCACAAGGCCTTTCAAATCTGCTTTTAACTGGAAAATAAGCCGTCTGAGTTTGTTTTTTCTGACTTTTAGTGCAGTAGACGCTTTGCCTCATAGGTCCATGGACAAATTGTTTAAAAATAATAGCTTGTTGTTTGGTTCTGGCACATACCAAAGTGTATCTTCTTTAAATGAAGTGAATTTATTTACAAGAACCGCTGACAGTATCTGTTGGAAGATCTGACCATTTTGACTATCTTGGAACTTTGCTTCTCCTTCAGTATTATGTAGAAATGTGCAGATTGTTTAAAAAAAAGTGAATTCAAATTATTTTAATGACACTAAAAACATTCAGGACTCAAGCTTGTCTACGTGTGTCGGCTCAGTTGGTGACCTTGTCCCATCCGTTTGTCTGGGATCATGGTACACATCCTGTTCAGACACAGCAACCTGTTTCACAGACACTTTATCAACTCTGTGGGCTTTTTTTTTACTTTGCAAATGCATTCCTGTCTCTTTTGGTGTGTATTACCCCCCTAAAACACTGATGCAAAAAAGGCAGGTTTTAAAGTAAAATGAGAGTTAGTGAGTATCTAAAAAATGTGTGTTTTGTCTTCATCCCCCCCTTTCTCCACCCTCAGTATGTTCACACATCTGCAGCTGTAACCCCACTTTATTAGTGTTTCTATGAGGGCAGGAGGGGAGGGGTGTGTGGGCAGCATTTACCAGACTCAGCTTTTATTTAGACCTGATTACTTTTTGGGCACAGTCATCGCGTGTCCTCTGTGGACCAGGACAACGCTCATTGGTATCCGCCTCACTGATCCCATTGAGTGGGCTCGGCACAATCCTGTGGAACTGGCAGAGCCTAACGCCTAACCCCACAGAGTCAGGCCAGCCCAGTCAGCAAGTGCATTGCACCCCCTCACCCCCACAATGGGTGGGGGGTGGGGGGGCAGGGCAAAGGAAAAGACAGAGAGAGATAAGCATGATAGGGAAGGAAGAAAAGTAAAGAAAACGTGTGACAGGGGAATAAGTGAGTAGCTTTTTATTACCCAGGCAGTTCTGAATGGTTTACCCCAGTAACCTGGGGTCCAGATGACGGATCTGTCACTCAGGTTGCATATTTGAGATTCCAGCATGGTTCCTGGACATACCTCTCTCTTGCTCTTGGGTTGAACGTCTGGGCATCAAATACCCTTTATTGTGCTGATGAGCTGGCACATAAACAGCCCTTCACCCTAAAATAAAGGGAACAGTAAGAGGGTCTGCATGCTGTAAATGCAGAGATGTGAAAATCTAAAAAAACAGATTTCTCTATTGGTTTTATTTGGTGGGACATTAGAAAACGGTCCTCTGCTGCTCTCTTGTGGGCTAATCTGTGGTTAGGTTAGATTTTGTACCAAAAGGAAGGGCATCTAACTTCATACATCACTAACAAACAAACTAAACACCACGATAATAAAAAGTCACTGTCTATTTACAGTAACATATGGACCTCACATGCACACAAAAATATTAACTCCTCCCTGCGTTTTTGTCCTTCATTCAGGAAACAGATAATGACTTAGTTTTTAAACTGTTTGAAACATCCATCCATCCATTATCTGTTACCCACTTCTTCCTTTCAGGGTCACAGGGGTCACTGGTGCCCATATCCAGCTGTCACAGTGCGAGGGTTACACCCTGGACAGGTCACAAGTCCATCACAGGGACACATAGAAACAAACAACCATTCACTCTCACCTAGGGACAATTTAAATGTACTAATTAGCCCAACAGTCATGCTTTTGGACTGTGGGAGGAAACTGGAGTACCCGGAGAAAACCCACACATGCACGGAGAGAACATGCAAACTCTACCCAAAATCCCTGGATGGGATTTGATCCGGCAACCTTCTTGCTGGGAGGCAACAGCGCTACCAACTGAACCACAGTGCCACCAAAAAAATGACAAAACCAAACACAATGACATTTCTAGAATTCTTTAAAAATATTGTTCTCTTTCAAATAGACAGACTTACTTTAATTTTGTCTCTTTAGACTGTTTTTAGTTTGAAGCTACTTTTTGCTTTCAACTAACATTCTGCTATATTTAGCTTTCAGGTAGGCTTTTGATATATTTGAACTTGTAGCTATCTTTTTAATACAATTAGCTTTTACCTCCTGTTTTGCTTCTTTTAGCTAGTGTTTTTTTTATTCTTTTGGGCAACCATGTTTTTTACCTAGCCTAGCTCTTCTCTACTTTTATCTTTTAGCTAGTGCACTGCCTTTTTAGCTTCAATTACTCCCAGCTGGAATTTAAGAAGAGAAAGAAGAAGAACTTTACTTTATTAATCCCCGAAGGGAAATTGAAGTTCCAGTACATCCAGTCCATTACAAACTGCAACTGAAATATCGATCTTACCACACGAGTATCGATCAGATAATGTTACTTACCTTGGCATCGATACAATCGATACTTAGATCGATACACCCACCCCTAGCAGCCTAACTAGTCTAGCGGCCGGTGTTACGTCAAAACGCGTTTCCCCGTCAGATACTGTTCCCCCTATTTTAAAGAGGGGGAAC
>JAVKLF010000121.1:7245678-7257707 GCA_034783495.1 Millerichthys robustus | reverse complement strand
GTTACTAACCAACAAATTTAGACTTAATAGCAAAACAAACAAACAAAAGAAATACTAATTTAAAATCAACTAAAAATGAGCAAATAATTAAACTTATAAGCTCAATTTTTGCACTTAACATAATAGACAATTATCTCGTACGATATCTATATCAGACAGATCTTGCTAATTTCAGCAATACATACCACACTGCAAGCTGTTTATGTTTTTAAAAATGGCTAATGTTGTTAAACTGTTTGGGTTCTTACTCCAAACTTTTGGTCTATGTCAGAAAACTAGAAATAAAAACAGTGACTGAGCAGAGTGAGTTCTTTACAACGCATCACCGTTTCCCATGGTGATGCAGCGTTGCATTCAGGATTGCCAGAGATGAAATCATGTATCATGTTTCTTTACGGACGTCTGTGTCAGCAGCCTCGTCTCCTCACCTGGGACTGAACTCGGTCCGTTCTGGCACCTGAACACCATCTGCCAATGTTTTAGACTGTTGTTTTGGAGATTTAGTTTCCAGCTCTTTTTTCCTGTTTAACTGAGTGAAAACCTTGGTGTCAGCCCGCTGATGTTGATGCTCTCGTCCAATCAGACGATCTGCATTTGGGGCGCTGGTGGAGCGACTCCAGGAAAGTTTCTGCTCGGTCTGAGAGTGGTGACGTGCGACTCGTCCACGCTGGTCAGACCCAACCGGGTTCTTGTGGTCCCTGCAGCTAACGTCTCCCTCTCAGCGTGAGTAACGTCACTGCCGAGTCACTTCCTGACTGTCAGATGCCGTGATTTGATCTAATTTTGAACCGGAGGTTTCTTTTGTGTTCATTGATCTTCACAGCTCTACAGTGCGGGCGCTGAACAAGAACTTCTCCATTGCCTTCCTCTTCCCAGTCTTCATCACCCTCCTCTTCTTTCAGCACAACAGACCCGTGTACGACGTCGTGGCGGGGACCATAGTTGTGCAGCGCAGAGGGGCCAGATAGGCTCCTGATGGACTCGTATACCTGCTTGGGTAAATAACGCAGTGCAGCAGGTCCACGTTTTATTTATTTCAAACCAGGTTTGTTTGCTTTGAAGAGTGGCAAAATGCCTCCTAACTGCACTTATTAAAAGCTGGATGAGTTTCATGAATTCTACACATTTGACAAAGTTGAGATTAGCCTACATAAAACCTTTTGAACGTCTTGTGGAGCTCAGTAAATGTTTATTGGTTTTATTTGTTAAAACAGTTCTCAAAGAGAAAACGAGAAGTCTCGTGGATCATTTTTGATCATTTTTTGTATTTTGACATAAAACAAGACTTATTAGGTTCAGATATGCAAACTCTGTAAATTCTATCTTTATATTTTGTCATTTTTGTGACTCGGGATTACTTTTACCAACTTTGTTTATCTAAAAGGTAAAATAAAATTTTATTCTGCACAATATAAGCTTGTTCTGGTATTAAATCAGATATATATATTAGTCTCTCCCAGACTTTATAGATTAAATTTTCCTATGCTGAAATACTAGATTGCTTTCATACAATAAAATACATTGAATTTGTAATTTAGCATTGTAATTTGTATTCTCACCACATGAGGGCAGTACAGATCAGAACACCTTCAGGCTCGCAGACTAAACTAAAACGTCACTATTCCTGAGAGATTTGGGAAAAAGAGCCTTATGTCTGTTGACACTTTTTATGCTTTTAGAGCTAAAAACTCATTTACATCTTTTTAAAAGCAACTGCTCTGCTCGCTCTGAAGCTGTAATTCTCAAAGTCATTGTTGATTCTCAGACTTTGGCATTTCACTAGTTAATTATCTTCAACACACTAAACACATTAAATTTAACAAAGCTTTTGAAGACCACAATTATAGTAAATTTATGAACATATTTAGTCAAAAAGATGCAAACATATTTTATCTACTGAATGACTGCAACACGGTGCAGGAAGAATATTTGTATTTATGTAAACTTTGTGCAATTATGGAGTTTTTTCGGTTCAGTTATCGATAAATGGGCAGATTTGCATTTAAAAAGTACAAAAAACAGTAAAAGTGATTATTTCTGCTTCAATGAGTCTTTGAAGACTTACTCACATTTTAATAGTGACAAAATTGTTGTATTTTTTTGACCTTGTTGCTTCTCTGAAAAAGGGTTTAAGCTTTAAGGTTTTGAACAGTAAACATCTTACCTGTTGTAGATGGGTCTTTGAACCACCTCAGTTTGGAGAACTAGTTTAAATGTGATCAAAACAAAAGTGGAAGATTATAACAATATATATAATTATATAACTCTTTTTTTTTACAGGGAGAGTTTTTTAGTGCTGAATTGCTGCACAGCTGAATTTTTACAAGCCATGTTGGAGATTAGCCGGAGGGCATGTTTGGTTTTGAAATCTCAGTGGGAAGAAGTGAGGCTCCTCCAAATTTATATGGTTCTGTTTTAAAACTGTCCAAACATTTAGTCAGTTGGTTTTTTTTTGCATGAATTTAAAACTAAATAAATAATTTTGGCATTTTGTCTTTCACGCTGGAGCTTTTGTTGCTGAGACTCATGAGCGGCTCCTCATGCCAGGGAACCCAGAAGAGGCTCAGCAGCAGTAATCACGCCTCAAGTGGCTCCAACACAAGTTTCAAAGTTAGACGGAGAGGAATGAGAAAAGCAACAGAAAGTGTGAGACGCTTGGATTAAGAGACAAAAAGCCCTGGAGGAAAAGAAAGGCTTGGAAGTGAGGGAGAGAGTAAAATAGGAAGAGTGGAGGGGAGAATATGAAAGGCAAAAGGGACATCATACTTAAATATTCTCTCTGATCTTTGAGGCTTGGGACCAGAGGCGATGGAATATCCCCGCAGAACTCCATTAAAATTCAACCAGCTTCACTTAAGCCTTCGGTTATTAAACAAGATGTGCTCTTTCTGCAGCCTGCAAAAGAAACTTCATCCAGGCAAATATTCAGGTCTTATTGAGAAGCCCAGCTCACAGAAAACTGCCACAGAAGTAGTCGTGCAGGTGATTGCTCTTGACCTTTTGGTTTAAAGATACAAACGTATTGCTCCCTGAGAAATTAAAGGGGACACATCATGATTTTAAAACCTTTCTTTTCGCATTTAAATCGTTCTATCGTGGTTTTTGGTCTGAAATTGTCAGATGTCAACAATAAAAGACTTGTCCAGCCAGCCTTACATATTGGATACTGTCTGTTGGAAACCAACAACCCAACAGAGGGAGTCTGTCAGCACAAACTCCAGCTCCTCTCATTAGTTCTGGAACTGGAGTGTCGCAGGCGGCTCGGGCCAATCTGAGCGCCTCTGGGCCACGAACATCTGAAGTAGTAATAATGTGGAATGTGCTGGCTTGGCTTAGCTGTCAGTTAGAGCATGTAGTACTATACTACACAGGGACGGGGGAGGAGGAGGAGGAGAAGAGATGGGAGGAAGTAGTAAACAGTCAGTGACAGAGCAGAACCTCACCCTGCTCTGTGTTGATGTCTGTTTATAGAAAGCAGTGCTGACATATTGCACCATACACAGAAATACACTCCACCCTCTCTTCTCTTTGACTTTTAAGGCTATTCAAAAAAGATCTGCTATACAAAGAGTGCTCTGACCTCAGAAGACTCGAAAATAACAGAATAAAACTTGTATTACATATGAGCAATTGGGAAAAGTGGCACTTTATGTGATAGTTCAAATTTTAAAAGTGAGGTTTTGTGGAAAGGTCAATATCTCACCTGCTGTAGATATAGCAAGTTAAATGACCTCAGTTTGAAGAAAACAGCATTTGCCACTGAGCGTATGGCTAGTCTGAGCGAGGCTGAGACAAAAGTAGATTGCTCCTGTTGCAAAACAACGGCAACATGGAAACATGTCACAATGGTTCATGTAAAGGTTATTTGTTCAACTTTAACAGGTTTACATTACATAGAATTGTATGGGTTTCTGCACAAATGGGAGCAGCAGTTGCTGCTTTAGTGCTTCCAGTGCAGCCTGAGGTTCCCTGTTGTGTTCTACAGGCGATCATATGTCACCCTTCTTAGTGTCGGCAATCAATAACTTACAATAGATGACATTTGCAGGACATAACGTGAATTTGTTCAGAAACATTTTGTCCCCTCAGTTCTGGACGTGCACCATTCAGCTACATTTGGAACGAAGGGGAAACCCCCTCGTCTCTCACAGAGAATGAGTCATGCAGAACGACTCAGCACATTTCCAACACAGACACAAGCTCAGAGGAAGAGGAGAGCGTTAGCTGCAGTCTGTGGCTCAGAAGCTTGTGTTGGGTCGTGCAGCATGACACTTTTTGTCCAGACTCAAATAAATCAGTAAACAAAAGAATTTATGAAAACCAAAAATAATCACATTTTTCTGTGAACGAGAAAAAGTGAACTGAAAGCTAAACTTTGCAAAACTCAAACCTAAAACAAATGGAAAACAACACAATTCTAGTTATATATAGGCTAGCAAAAGGTTAACAATTACAAGACACAAGTAGCAAAAAAAGCTAAATTGTAGCTAAAATCTGAAAGTAGCAGAAGACATAAAAATAGCAGGTGGGCCGATGCAGATTTTACAAAGTTTTTGAAGGATTTGAAGAGTTAAAATAGATTTCTGTTTTGAACCTTAAAAATGTATATTTTATGTACAAAAGTTGCACAGAGCTGAATGTTTTAATATCTGAATGGGTAAAATAGCTCCAAGTATGCAGACGTTGTTAGACTGCAGAGTAACAGTCAAAACAGGAAAACAAGAACGATCGCTGACTCAGCATTCAGGCGATAAACTGAATGTTGGAGAAAAGCAGAACATGTTGACTGTCCTCAGACAAACTCGGTGAGAGCTCCTCTCCAGCTCCACGCTCGGAGAGTCACGGCGTCGATGATTAATTGATGGCGTTTTCAGAGTCGCTACGAACACAATCTTATCAGGCCTCTCGTCTTCAGACATCTAGAGGGGCTGTGGGCCGACCAGACATCAGCGTCATTGATTCCAACTTTTCAAAGGGCCTTTGAAATCAAGCGTCTGGAGGATTCGGCGTTTGGCCTTCATTCCGCTTGATGAACACGGCAACGTGATAAGAATGGTGGCAGAACAAGAGAGAGAGAGGGAGGGAGCGGGGAAAGAACTGAGCTGACGGAGTCTGAACTTAAAAGTTTGAATCACGGTCCAGAATTTACATTTCAGTCTTAATTCAGCCTCCTCTGAAATGTCTTTTAGTCTTACTTTCAGTGCTTCATGAGGAATTATAGCCATTTTACAGACCTCAGAGTTTGTGGCTGTGTCCTGTTTTTGTATAAACGTGCGTTAGAGCTTTTTTCTGGCCCAGTCAATAATTAAATAAACCGAACGGAAGATGTGTGAGACGGTAGTTCAACAATGGTTAAACCAGAACAATTGGCTGTGTTGGTATTTGGGGTGATGATGTCTTTATTTCAGGGCTGCAAAGTTCAGCACAGAGGCCATAAGTAAAGGCATGCTGACATGCAGTGAAAGTGTAATCAAACACCAAGAATATGATCCTCAAGGAGCTGGAAGTGCAAAGGGTGTTGTTTTGTGTTCCTGTTATGTCACAGTTTCATCTGCAAAAAGAAGCAGTAGGGTAAAATAATGAATTATTTTGTTCTGTGCCTTTCTTTATAATTATTATTTAGTTATTTTATAAAGTCAAAATGTATGGCCATCTCTGTTTCAGACCAAGATTCTAGTCACTCTACTGTGTTTCTGTAACAAAAGTGTGAGAAAGAAGCCAAATGATGTTATCAAAGGACAGGTTTCACTTTTGCAACATGAAAAAGTAGATTTTCTGCATAAAGACAGTAACTGACTTGGTTGAAATTTGCTGGAGAAGCTGAAACTGAGTTATTAAAGCTAAACGTAGCAGAACACTAGCTACAAGTGGCAAAAAGCCGGATAAAAGATGCAAAAGGTTAGATAAAAGTAGCTAAAAGCTAGGTAAAAGTAGCAAAACACTTGCTAAAAGTTACAAAACACAAGCTAAAAACAGCAAAACACCAGCCAAAAGTAGAAAAAAAGCTAACTAGAGTTAGCATACTGAGGATTTTTAAACAGATCGTAATAAAACACCTAAATATTACTCTCTAAAATGTGCCTGTGCAGGAAGCTGACGTTCAAGTGGCTGCTGGTAATACAGATTAGAATAATCCTCCTTGCTCTTCTTCTCCCTCGTGGATAAGGTGCGATTACACCGCTGTCACTTCTTTGTTAGGAAGCTGCTGATAAAATGTGGATATATGTTTACGTTGCATGCGGACTATGATTCTCTGCAGACGCTTCCGTTGAGTTTTCCATCCTTAAAGCTTCGACAAAGATGCTGCAGCACTCCTGTGATGAGTGGAATAACTACAACCTGGTCAAATCTTCCACATTTGAACAACAGAGGGCGCAGCGCAGACATCAAACCAGACTCTGTCTTTGTATCCGTGAGCTCTAAAGTGATGGCTGCTTTCAGAACACATGAAGCAACTTTTGAGAGCTGGAGAACTTTTTGAAGGTGGGACCTTTTTGCCTTGATTACATCTTAAATGATGGAAAAGACAGTTTTCTAAATGCCTTAGGAGCCCGAGTCATCTCTGGTTTGTGGTTTTTTCTTTACAGTAGCTTTACAATAATAACAATAAAAAAATCCACGCAGACATACCTCTGTTTTTTTTTATCTTCATAGATTTTCTAAAGATTGGAAACGATCTAACATACCTCAAAGCTTCTCACAAGTATTATATATTTATGTGACACGCACACCTTGGAGGTGGTTGTCCCTGTACGGTTTTGCATGAGTGGCCAAAAGAGAAACAGCTTAGCTACAAATCTGTGCACAATAACAGAGTCGTGAGTCACTTGACATCCAGGTACGCGCGTAGAGGCAGCTCCTTTCGATTCCCCAGACACACCACGCCCGCCGTGCTTTATTGTCCCTGAGTGTACTGTTCACACCTCCAACAAAGAACACAGGTACATCTCTAGGGAGTAACCCAACCCTGGAAAAAAAAAAGAGAGAAAAAGCTGCTCCTCCTCTTTGAGCACACAATGGCCTACTACATGTCCTCGTACTCTCGCGTTGCTGAAAGCTTTGGCTGGTAGGAGACACTTAAGAGTTCAGTACTTGGAGTTCTGTAGGGCTTGGATTGGAAATCGGCCCTCTGTAGGAGCGAGTGTACTTGTAAGCACATGCAGAGGGCATGACTTGTGCAAGAATATGCTTGTGCATACACCCCAGCTGTTGTGTGAGAAAAATGCATTTATCACATGATTAATCCAGCTCAGGAGACAGTTTCTTTGGAAACACGCAGCCCGAGTACGATTCCTCCTCTTTTGAGCTGCGATCTGACCTTGAGCTGTTCTCCCACAATCCACTTTCTGTACTTTCTCTGTCACTCATCAACTTACGCAGGTATGAACGGCATCTACGAACATGGTTGTCCTTGTGGTGACACCTCTGAGTACAAGGATGTTAACAGGACAGTTCAGAGCTTATGGCAGTATGAACAATTCAAATCTTACCTGTTTGAGGTAAATCTTTATTCAGCCTCAGTTTGGAGGAATATAATTTTAAGAGGTTGTTTATTTTTTTAATGACAAAGTCTTATGGTGTTTTTGGAATCCTGACACTTTTCTTAACTTGTGTTTTTGCTTGGATTGTAAAAAAGCTTATTTTTGAAGTTGGTGACATCATAGCCCCGCCTCTCAAACCTACTACACAATGGTGTTCTCTCGTTCTTGTTGGGTGTACACTTTATTCACACAACAACGCTTCTTGTTTCCTGTTTGTGGCTTGTTTTCACAGCAGCGTTACGGGATAGTTGAAGCATCAAAACAACTCTGGTCACACAAAAAATAATCCAGAAAAAAACATTTATATTCCTGCTGAAACTAATGCTATTACCACATTTAATTTACCCATTCTGTTAATAACGATTTATCGCCACGCTGTCCAAATAGAGGTCATTCAAAGAGCTATCTACAGCAGGTAAAATATCTATTATTTATAACCTTTCAGCTGTATGCTACTTTAAATGATTTAAACTTTTACTTTTTTACAGCATGTTTATTGTGTGCATAACGTCTGGATGCAGAATGACAAGTTTTTGTTCAAATATCGCCGTCCATTCAGGCCTGAGAGCTGCACCTCTTCATTTCTATGCATCCAGGCCACCTATGTAACGCTAGACCTGCGGCACACCGGGCGGCCTACCTCTCCGTCTCTTTGTCCGTCCCACATGTGACAAGGACACAATGGAGCAACAGACAATAGGCCACTTATTGAGTGACTGGCAGGGAGCGGGATACATCCCTGACCATCCGTCACTCTGCGGCCTCGTGCACTCTGCAGCTCATGTCAGGTTGCACTCTGCGAAGGGGTCGAGGCACATGGAAATCCAGAAGGAGTCACTATATATGTATATATATATAGAATTCATGCATCATATCAGGCGATATATTTACAGTGAAAAGGCGTGTTAGCAAAATATCTTGCGACCCATTAGACACATTTGAATGAAACTGATTGCACAAGCTCTGCTTTTAAAACACCTCCATAGACTTAAATAACTGCTATAAAGCTGTCCATGGTCACCACATGTATGAGTTAACTCTGTTTGTCTATTAGTAAAATATCTCAAAAAACATGTCATGGTTTTTAATGAAACGGTCATAAACTAGTGATTGGAATTACATCTGCAACTGATGTAAGATGGCCACCACAGCCAACTGACCTTAAATAACGCAAAAATGGTTATAAATCAGTCAAATTACAACACATTGCACAACATCTTTGCTTAAAACTTGGCGTTGGCATTCACTGTTGGCATCAACCCTGTTTGTCTGTTAGCAAAATATCTCATGACCTGTTAGGCGAATTGTATGGAAACTAGAAATAAGCGTTGCTTCAGCAAAACACAAAAAAGGCGATAAATCAGTAAAGTTTGCGGATATTGAGCTGAAATTTGGTGTGGTAGTAGCTTAGAGTCATTCTGAACACGTGACACAGGGAGGAGAGGTGGTGGACGATATGCATTCACGTTTTCTTATTTTCAAGCCGCAGTTTTGTGTGAAAACAGCTGATCACCTCCGTCAGCTGACTGTCAGTCTTCAGCTGAAATCCTGACCTTCAAAAAAAATAAAATTAAAAAAGCCCTGCACGAGCTGTCAGCATTTTAGCATCAAAGGTGCCCCCTCCAACGTGACACTGAACGCGTCACCTGCTGTAATATAAACAATTAAGTAAAAACACAGCTAAAGTCTTGCGTGTATCAAAATTCCCACGCCCCGGTGCTGTCAGTGAACTTCTCTTCGTGGCTCACTGTCATATCCTTGCATGAGTAGCTCTTGGAGTGTTTCCGAACCTCTCCCTCCTTTACGGGTATGTGTGTGTGTGTGTGTGTGTTGTGAAGGTGGGGCAGAGAAGGTATTAGCTACGCGCTGCAGACATCGTTAGGGAGGGAGGGAGGGGGGGACGCTTTTCACTGTCAGGAGCGCAACACCGGAGCCGAGCGGTGCGGAGCGGAGCAGAGCCGGGGAGCCCTGGTAACAAGCAGGCACACACACAACTCAGCAGCCCGCTTCACCCCTCACAGTAAGTCGCACTGAACTACTCCCTAACCAACCTGTCACTGCTTCCACCTCTCTTTTTCCTTGTTTTAATCGGAGCCTGGCACGTTTAAAAAAAAAACATGGCTGGAAGAACTGAACAGGGTGGCGCTGAAGCCCAGGTTTAGGCTACTTCAAAGCCTCTCGGGGAAATGTTTACTTCGCACTCTCTGACCTATTTTACTTTGAAGTAAAAAAAAAAAAAAAAAACAGAAGTGGATGTTCACGCGAGGGGGTCCAAGTGGGCTCGCTTTTCATGTCGACACTCGGGATGCTGCGTTAAAGCGGCGAAGGCGAGGCGAGGAGGGAGACGGAAGAGAGCGGAGCCTCGGCTGGATTCTGACCGAGCGAGGAGCGCGCCCCGCCGGCCGAGCTGGCGTCGGGGTGCCGCCGCTGCACTTTCCCCCACTAAAACTGCGCCACTCGGACATTTCCCCACCGAACACGACCAAACCCAGCGCGTGCTGTCGCTTCGACTCATATGCCCCAAATAAAACTCTTGTCTTGTTGACAATGAATGTCAAAGGCAGTTTAAAAAAAAAAAAAAATAATAATCTAGGCTACGTCTCACCATCGCGGAAGTGTTTTCCCTCAACACGAAAAGCAGACGAAAAACTATTAATGACTCAACTTTTATATGTGTTTGCTTGCCTTTATTTTAACAGTTATAGTTGCTTATTGAATATGTTACTCCACAGTGGGTTTTTTCTACATTACCAGCTGGTTGTAGAGGACATACGGTTTCTGATTGCTGGACTACCCGTGATGTCATTCATTCCAGCTTGGAGCATTATATAACGGGACTGTAGGGAAGCCTGCGATAGCTGAGGCTATTTTTACTCTGTTTACACCTCGGAGCAGGACAGGCTATGCGTCCCAAGTGGTAACCTATAGTCTTTTTCACACTCATAATCCATTTTAATAACAGGAGGAGATGAATAAAACTGCCGAGGCTCTCCTCTGAGATGGATGTTTTCACTTAAAAAAAAATGCTCCCATTTTCCATGTTCGTTTAGATGCAAAGAGCTTTTGCTGCACAAATAAGTGCTGTTATTGCAGCCATGACACCTTCTAATAATTATTTAATATAATAATAATGATTCATCTAAAACTCCAGTGTGGAGTATTTCCTCTCATCGTCACTTAGACATTTAACTCAGTAAGAAGTGGACCAAAATTAAAAACTTGGTCATAGCCAAGGCCCAATTTTTTGTCAATATTTATTAAAGAAATGTGATGCAGTGTTTAGAACAGACATAACTTAATGAATAAAGAAAAAAGATAAAATGCTTTACCCTGAACAAACAACTTTTAAATTTATTATAACTCAGAGATAATTTCACAATCCAGCAAATCAGCTAAAAAAAGCAAACTCGCTAAAAAAGTAATACAAGTCGATTCGTTGTTGCTCTTTCCACACCAAAATCAAAGATTGCTGAAAATTTCAAAATTTATTTTTTTCTCGGCTTAAAACCACAAAACTGTTTCACAGTTAAAGTTAAACTTTTGGGGCCAGATAAGTTGTTAATGAGGGCCTTAAGTATGACACGTGGTCTAAAGAAAGTTTCAAAATATATGTAGAATGTCTTGTGTCAGGCAGGCATAGAAGACTCACACTGGTTTTAAGATGTTCTCATATACTGGATTTGTTCATTTTTAGGACCTTTGCATGATTTGTTACGTACCTTGTAAAAACCGTAACCCGTATAGGGACCAAAGTTTGATCCTAACATGATGGAACTTAATTTTCTGGGTTAGGACAGGGGTCTGCAACCTGCGGATCTGGGGCCACATGCGCCTCTTTGGTCTCTCAGCAGTGGCTTTATGAAGCTTTGACTAAACTTTGAATAAACCACATATTTTACCTCATCCATTTTTTTTTGTTTTGATCCAGCCCAAAGATAAGCTTCTGTCTAGATTTCTCCTTTTGAAAAAAAAAGAGAGATTGTCGGTTTTCAGTCAGCGCAGACAGACTCTAAAAAGTCTACATTATTATATCTACAGAGGGAGCTGATACCAGATATGGAAGTAACTGTAAAATCTCTTGGAATGCCTCTGAAACGTGCTAAAATCAGCCAGAGAGCTCAACCAAATGAGCACATAAATGATTGTGCCAGTATTTACTTACTAGATTTTGGCTGATTTAGAAGAGTGCAGGTAGACTGGCATAGAGGGGCCAACAGGTTGGAGTTTTTGGTGAGTTTCAGATTGGATCAGTGAATGTTCTGGTTACATTCATAAGAGCAGCAGGTTCAGTCTTTTTTTCCCCCAGATCTCCTCAAGCTGCGGGCAGGCAGGACGGAGAAATCCTAGCTGTGATTCTGCATTGTACTTTTGTGTCTCCGTGATTCAGGTGTGCTGTTCCACCGACCCACCTACACACACACACACACACACACACACACACACACACACATGCACAGTAACACATATGCACACTTCTGTACCGCCACC
>JAVKLF010000121.1:7154864-7177833 GCA_034783495.1 Millerichthys robustus | reverse complement strand
AAATGAGCAATGAAATAGTAGGAACACATTAAAACAAACCTGTCAGCCACACAAACCGTTGAAACTCTTACTGTTAATCAGGTAAAAACAAAAAATGATGCCAAAGCCAAATGATCTTATTGTCGCTTTGGTTAGTTTATAAAAGCAATAGTACAGCAATGTTCAGGCACTCTCATTGTATAAGAATAGAGCATTCTCTGCAATAAACATTTAATAATAATAGTAATAACAATTCTGCAGCACTACAACCAAAACAACTAGATCTGCCTAAAGAGAAAATAAAAGTGTGTGTATAGCAAATACTATTTTCAGAAGCTAATATATCTGAGTGTGATTTCTTCAGCTGAAACAATTCCCCTGGTTTGCCGATTTTAGTTTCCAGAAATTGCAGTTGCAACACTAGTTGCTAGTTTTCAGGGAACTTTTTCTATATATGCAGTAATTGAATTTAATCCCCGAAACCTCCTCTGTCTCTGGTGGTCGGTCAGAAACAGCTGAACATACCAGCTGTGTCTGACTCCGCCCAGCTCGTTGCCACGACTACGTAGTGACCTCGTTAACTTTGCTTCAGGTACCCAGTCATAGCCAGCCAGCCTCAACAAGCACCTCCCCCTTTGAGGCAAAGCAATCGATTATAACCCCCCCCCCCAAACAACCGTTCGCTACCTTTTCAGCGCGAACAGGCCTGGACTTCCTGTTCCTGTCATGACATCATCTTTTAACATCCGATCTTAGCTAATAATAAACAAATAATGGCCGTGCAGTTGAAATATCCAGGGAAAAATGCATGCCTGTTTCAAATCAGTCGAACATGTAGGAATACAGAAAAGGGAGCAGATTAGTTTTTCTTTTTATTGTTTAGAAAGTTCATTTTTATTTTTACTCCAGTTTACCCCCTTTTTCTCCCCATGAAGTATAACATAATGTGCAATACGTACATTTTGTTCCCTCGTTTTTGTTTTTTGTTTATCGTGCCAAGTGTGTTCAGTCAGACTCCCAGGATCTCATCCTCGTGAAAAGCTTTTGTATTTTGATGTCTGTTGCTGTCCAGCATCTTCAAGATGATAGTCAGGATGTTTTACAGGGAAACAAAACCAACAACCGTTTCCTTGTAACTCCCCTTTCTCCCTCTGCCCATGTGGCCTTCCTCTGTGTGTGTGTGTGTGTGTGTGTGTGTCTGCACGTGTAGTGTGTTCAAACAGGTATGGGTGTGTTTAGTATAACCTCTAATTGTCTGTGCGATCCTAAACCCTGACCCTCAAAGGTTCACGGTGCAAACCCGCAGGAGAAAGAAACCTCATTGCTCGTGGGGACCACTTTTTTTGTAAGAAAAAACAGGGGGAAAAAAAGACAAAAATAATAATTTAAAAAAAATACATTACAAAAAACAATCAGCAGAGATGCACATGTAAGTAGTTGTAAAAAGACTTGATAATGTTTCAGCACTTTCTAACCCTCGGATGGGCTCGGTCTAACCTCTCTGTCTCAGACTGGAACCTGTCCTGGTGGGGGGGGTAACATTCATTCAAAACAGAGAATGACTTTTATTTTGTTAGTTTGTTTTAAAGACAAGAGGTGACTATTAAAAGACAGACGGCTCAAGTATTTGCACATCACCCTAACTTTTGTTTGGGCTCCGTCTCGCTTGGTGCCCGGTGCGTTTTTGGGTCCAAACGGGCCGAGGTGTTCGGTGATTTCTTGTTCCAGCGAAGGGGAACCTTCTTCATGGAGAGCGTCCCTGAATTCGCCGCGTTGACGATTGTTCCCGCCTCACACCAACCAGGTTGGGCCATTTCTTCGTGCGCTCAGTTCGAGCTCTAATTTGGCAGATCTGTTTGACAGCTTGGTTTGGATGTGTGGCGTGAAAAACAGTTGCTTTGTTTGTGTAATCTGGTGCAGGAGCTTTTTTTTTTTCTTTTCTTTTGTCTCCATGTAGCACTCAGTTTATTGTCAGGGGACGTAAAACTATGTCAAGAATGTGTCGTTGATTCTTATGACAGGCGTCCTCACTGGAGGAGCACCACTTATAATATCTTTTTTTTTTTTTTGGCTTCTTCTTGCACAACTTGACGAATAAAATGAATGTTGGTGTGTGAGCTGTTTGATCAGAAAAAAATAAAAAGACGTGTGAGCGCTTTTTATTTTGAGAAAAACAAAAACAAAAAAAAACATCTTCATTTTTGGCACTTTGTTGTGTTTTCAAATTGAATAGATTTTGATCAGAATTCGTTTTTTTTTTTTTTTTTTGTCTTTGTTTCTTAAATGTCCATAGCGCTGGATAACCAACTCAGGCAGAAAAACAAATTAAAATAAATTTTTAAAAATTCAAGTGCATACGCCCACGTGACAGTTTAATTTCACCTGAATCAATTTTACATAGTGGGCTGTTTATTATGGGTCATATTGTAAGTACATTTATCACATATAATTTGATATTTTATTTGATTTGATTAACAAATGTCTTTATGGACTGGTATCTATAAATTATTATATAACGTGTGATATGCTGGAGATGCCTTGGATAACTTCTCAGCGTACTGAACGTCTCTGCTCCACCTCTGTGCACGGCGAAAAAGAAAAGACAAACATTTTGGCAGAGGATAGGCTGTTTGATTCCTGACCTCTGACCCTGCTCACTGCCACGGAAAGGGGGTGGAGCTTAACCCATCAGCTGGATGGCACAGCTAATTGCCCTTCCTCAGTTCTGAACTCTCAGCCGCGAGGCTTGTCTAGATATCGCTCCTAACCTGCTACACCAAGTACTAAACCGAACTTTTTCTGGCCCTGTGAGACAGTGGCAGAGAACCAGACATCAGCACAGTCCGACACGGACAGTCTGGCCTGCAGCAGGCCGCAGCGAATCCCAGCCAACTTGTTTGTACTATACTGTACTCACTAAATCCCCGTGTTTCAGCACCCTATTCCTCTATAGCAATGGAGAAACTCTGTTGGTGTATGTATTTGACATCTGTGTAAATGCACCTCTTTGAAAAGGAAAATGAAACCTTGACATATCTGGAGCAAATGGACTGAATGTGTTTTTAATTTAAATTGACCACACTAATATATGCACGCAGTGTAAACTCACAAAACCCTGAATATTCCTGCTCATGGTTGTGTAAACCCTCACTTCTGGACTTCAGAAATGAAGCAGGCACTAACCCCCTCTAATGGTCGGTAGATGGAATTACAAAGACTTAATGAGGAAGTAAACAGAAGATTACATTACAATCAGCTGATTTATAAAATTGGCAAACTTAAAGCAAAAAAAAAAAAGAGGAAATTTTTATTATAACAATGCTTCTTGGCAGTAAATATTACAATTGGCACCTGACTGGCAGCACCTGGGGGTACCAGAAGCTCAAAACAAGTCAGTAGCAACAGCAAAATAAGCTATTTAGCAGAGAAGATTTGGCAAATTATCCACGTGTGCAGCCCACATACTCAGCTCTACTGCTCTTCCCACAAATGCATGTTCCTTACAAATGTGGCAGCATTTAAACGGGAAATTAACAGGCTTTCCAACAGTTGAAGATTTATTGCCAAGAAGTATTGTTACAACAAAGAAATAATCTACCCAACACAAATGTCCTTGTTTTTTGTGCTAAGTTGACTTATTGCAGATGAGGTAATTGAACATGGCATTTCCATCAGAAACAAATAATGATCGTCTTGAAGACAAGACACTTTTTAAAGCCACACTGTTGAAATCTGACTTTTCCTCAAAGACAAACATGATATTGCCTTAAAGCAGTGTTTTCTACTGTTATTGTTGACTGCATGTTTCATTTTCTTATCGAAACGAAAATTTGATGATACAAGAGAATTGGATTAAGCCTCAAGCTGATGGGAAATTAAAACTCAAAAAGCCAAAAGCAAATACATTTACAATTTATTTTTCACAGAGATGACATGTTACTATTTTTTTTGTATCTGTTGCTTTCATAGAGATAAACAATGCAACTGTTCTTTAAAGTGCTTTCCATGTTAAAGGGGTTTTCGCGCCACTCTTCATTGCAGGCACAGTTCTTGCGGATGGTTGACTGAAACGATCCGGCTCGGGAAAAGCAGTGCAGACGAGGAGGACGTGTCGGAAAGCAGCTGCATCTCAAATCAGCGAAATATTTGAAGTGTTCGCCCTCGTCACTGAAACAATCCAACTGCATGCACACAGATGCAAACACTGTTTGCTTTTGGAGATGCTTCAAAGAATCTTTACTGAGGGAATAAACAGAGCTCTGCACAGAATTTATTGCAACAGGATTTATCCAGTGAAAAAGTGGAGTCTTCAAGTCCTCCATAACTCATTGTATCCTCCTCGAGATTATTTCTCTAACACCAGCTGAACATTTCTGTAAATTATTGTATATTTTGTAAAAGTCCTAATACTACCATGTAGCTCTTTATCACATGTTTCCTGATGGTTCAGATTTTTCCTGGAAGTTAAAACTGCAGCCTGATATTTTTTATTTCCATTCAAAACCATAAAACTTCCTAACTATAAGATCATTATAGGGTCTTGCTTTGTGGTTAAAATAGTTGAGCTTTTCGACACCCTGAGCAGACACTTCTGCGTAGTCATGCATAATATGTGTGTTTGTTTGGAGTGAGGGGAGGATAGATTCTCTCCTAGGAGAACATGTGGCTGGCCTGTTGCGTGACCCGGATGAAGGTGGTTCTGCGGCTCAGTTCCTTGAGTTTGGCTGCGCCCACATAGGTGCAGGTGGAGCGGAGTCCCCCCAGTATGTCACGGATGGTGTGTTCTACGTCTCCTCTGTACGGAACCTCCACCGTCCGCCCTTCAGATGCCCTGAAAGCCAAAGAAAAGCAAGACTGAATTAGCAAATTTGCTTATATATATGTATATATGCCCCAAACAAAGTTGCTTATTTATCCCTGATTTAGGTGGTTATTAATTTTGACTTTATGCATCTCTCACCTGTACTCAGCAACTCCACCCACATACTTCTTCATGGCTGTGTCGGAGCTCATGCCATAGAAGAGTTTATACTTCTTGCCGTTCTTCTCAATGATCTCCCCGGAGCACTGGTCGTGGCCCGCGAGCATTCCTCCCATCATCACAAAGTCTGCCCCGGCACCTGACGAGTGAAGTGGAGGTGAATATTTGTGTCCAAAACGCACGAAGAGACAAAATTTGTGGCGTTATTACTCACCAAAGGCTTTAGCTACATCTCCTGGGCAACTACAACCACCATCCTAAACAGTGAATAAATCAATGCATACATGGACACACAATTATTTCTAATAACTTTGCTAAACTGGTGCTGCCCTCTACTGCCTTGTTTTAATATTCCAAACAGTGTTGGAATTTAGTGCATCACTGCAGAACTATCGGTCTTCCAATAACTGTACAAAAAATAGTGCAAAGAAACAGATCTGCTGATAATAAGGAGCCTGTAGTTTATCAACAACACAAATCATAAGCATGAACCTGATCACCTGTTCAGGTGCTTTACAAGTGCTCTTTTATAAGAAGTTAAATAAATAAATATTTTTGGGATCCAATTATACGACTTCACTCTTTGGTTTAATTACATTCAAATGGGCTGATTTTATGGTTCATGTTTAGACTGATTTCTCTATATGAACCTGCA
Source organism: Millerichthys robustus (assembly GCA_034783495.1). Taxonomy (NCBI): domain Eukaryota; kingdom Metazoa; phylum Chordata; class Actinopteri; order Cyprinodontiformes; family Rivulidae; genus Millerichthys; species Millerichthys robustus. Next base: position 7,172,218 of record JAVKLF010000121.1, on the reverse strand, counting down.
CTCACCTTGATCCGTGCTTGACCACTTTATTTACTGGTGCTCATCAAAAACTGACTCAACATGGATGTAATGCCTTCACTTCCACTCTAGTAAAGAACTACCAGTCTTTCAGCCATAATGGTGCCGTATTTATCTGAAAATGAAGGGCTTACAGAGATGATGTGTCCTTTGAGTCCGTGAGCTGAGTCTGCACACTCTATAACAGCGCTGAGTTGTGGATAACCAACTCCTGTCTTGATCCTGGTTGTGCACACAGAACCTGTGCAGACACACACACAACACGGGTCTTGCGTTAGTCCATCTTTGTCATCTTCACTTGTTGAGTTGCTGCAGCAACAAGAATCTGCCTCTCATGGTAGACAATTTTAGACCATCTGCCGGTGCTAATAAAACTCCCTCACCTGGCCCGATGCCCACTTTGATGATATCAGCACCAGAGAGGATGAGCTCCTCCACCATCTCCCCCGTTACCACGTTCCCAGCCTGGAAACCGGCAGTGTTATAGATGTATCACACACAGGCCAGGAGTCCGTCTGCTGCTCAAAGAAAGGTGGTTCTTACCATGATGGTGTGTTTGGGAAACTTTTCTCTCACCGTCTTGACAAACTCAACAAAATACTCAGAGTAGCCATTGGCCACATCCAGACAGATGTACTTGAGGGCAGGAACGGCCTCCAAGATGGCGCACAGCTTTTCCAGATCGGCAGTGCCGCTCCCTGAGCTCGCAGCAATGTGCTGCAGGAACATTCAAAGGGCTTTTCAGGGAATAGAAATATATTTGTTGCTGCTCTCGTTTCTTAGAAGAAACAACAAAAGGACCGAAACAAACACAGGCGAGCTTACCTCTAGGCATTGTGGGTGATTAGCAGCAAAGTTTTTCCAGTCTTCAACAGAGTAGTGCTTCTGAATGGCTGTGAAGAGGGTGTGCTAAAGATAGAAACACACTATTTAAATTCAACCACTTTAATAAAACACAAGAGGCGGGGGGATTGAGTTTGACTGACTTTACTGAAAACCTTTGCCATGTCAAACGTTCCTGTAGTGTCCATGTTGGCTGCGATGATGGGGATACCCGTGTAGGTCTGCTTGGAGTTGCGGAATGTAAACGTCCTCTGAAGATCAACCTGAAGTAGAAAAAGATAAAACTGTGTACTTTACCTTGCAGTGCACGTGGCATTATTTATTTCTCAACATGGTCGCATTTTAACTGTGAATCTGCTTTTCTAGTAGTCTTTCAGCACAGCATGCTGACTCGTGGTTTTTCGCTTTAGTTTTTCTGAAGGAATAAAAAAAAACATTTGTTCCATTTGGCTCAGTTTGAAAACCTAATGAGGAATGAGGGGTTGTAGATTTGACCAATCTGAAATTGAATCTGAATTTTTGGGTCATATCCTTGATTTGCAGTAGACATAAAAAAATTCTTTTTGACAGGCGGAACACCGTTCTGCGCAGAGTACATTCCCTCGTCTTGTTTTGACTGATGACGGTTTTAGATGGCAGTGCCTTTGATGACGGAGGTGGACGAACCCGTCAGGCCCTCATGCTCTACAGATGAAGGCTTTCTAACCCACTCTCATCAGGGTGAAGATCGGAGTACATGATGACTCAGAACAACTTGTACGGATTTGCAGAGGCTCTACCTGAACCCAGTGAGTGCAGACGTGCTGATTATCTTCATCGCCTTCCTTTTCAAAAGTTTGTTTTGGTTTATGCCTGTTATGTTACAGTATCCTCATATCTCTCAGGCATATGGAATGTTCTCTGAGCTTGCCTGTAACAAACAGAGTCCTATTTTTAAACAACGTTTCTCAGAAGTATCCCGTGCTTCATATTGCTTGCCAACTGCCCCCTGCTGTCACTTTCCACTCTCAATCCACCGAAACTACAATCAGGATCATCATCGGCCTCACATCTGTTGAAGGGAATTGAAGCTAAGGAAGTGGAAGGGTTTTAAAAGAAATAGGAGGGTTGTGTTTACCTCAGTCAGTGGAATCCAAAGCTTATTTTTTGCCTTTAAAAAACACATTAAATTCAAATTCAGCAAAATTGACCTTCTGTTGTTCTGACCCTTCTGACAGTTTTGTAAGTTGTGTATTTTGTGCAGCTTCTCTCTGACCGGCTGAGCTTGTTTGCTTGTTTGGTGTCACCTTTAAGAAGGTCACCTCAGTATTTACGACCCATGCTCAGCAAACAGTAACAAAAGAGCCGAACTTTAATCATGATGATAGCACAGTAGGTGGGCTCCTTCTGTCATGGATAAATTCTGTTGTGTCAGAGGCCTTTACCAGGAAACAGGACATGTAATTCCAATCCAAACTTTCAAATAACATTATTCAAACATTAACAGCACCCACCTCTGAGCGACTTTTCAGGCTGCTCCTCTTGGGTCTGAAAAGGACATCCTTAAAGTCCAGCTTGAGGTCTGAGTCCACCCGAGGCATCTTGGATGAGCAGGATGAGGAGGAGGATGAGTGAAAGGAGGAGACTCGCCTGAGGAAGGCTGCAGCAGCTGTAGCGGTCGCCGGTCCCAAGCCTCGACCACCAAACCCGAACCTGCAGGCGGCCAGCGTATTTATAGCAGAGAGGGACCCAGCCCAGTTCTGGCCCCCATGGCTTTATTTGGACCTGGGCTCCCTCCGACTCCCCCTCTTCTGTTGTCTGGAGTTTTGCCTTCTCTCTCCTCCAGCAGAGTGGCAGGAGCAGCGGTGCCTGAGCCCGGCTGTCCCATCTGCTGACGCATACACACACACACACACACGCACACGCACACACACACTGTTAAAAACACAGACACGGAAGTACTGCAGTGGCTTTATGTGCTGCAGTGTCAGGAGCACACCTGCTGTCCAGCTGTGGCATTGCTGCTGGAAGACCAGAAAGTAAGAAAATTGTTCATAAATACTAAATATTTTATTTTTTAGATACTTTTTTCCCCTCACATTACTACTTTTGTAATTAAATTACCAGAGGAAAGTGGAAGGACAGTGTAAATGCTTAAAGTTTTCTTTTTTTTCTCCCTTTCATCTGTTTGCTTTAGGAGTTGCTACAGCACATCATCTGTCTCCCTCACACCTTGTCTTTAACATCACCGCCACCTCTCCAGGCTCTCTTCCACCTGCTCCCTACTATAGATCTCAATGTGGTCTACAAACATCATAGGAGGGGGAATCCTGTCTGTCAACACTGAAAACAAGAAGAAGGAGAGCCAAGGGTTTTAGACTTGTTGGAACAAATCTAAAAACATCAAACAAGGTTGAACTAAAAATGTGATCAGTTCCTGTATTTTGTTTTTGGTTAAACAATATTATCATGACTTGAAATGACTTTTAAACTTCACATTAACTAAATATTTATGATGATTTAGGGGGAAACGGTCATTTGCTAGATTTATTTGGAAAATGAACTCAACTTTATATTTAATAATAAATGAAAAAGTCTGAGGATGGTGAAGTATTTATTTTGATTGTTTGAGATAAAACAAGATCATAGCTACTGACTCTAATACACCATTTTGTTAGTTTTGTATTATCAGTCAAAGCAAATAAAAAAGGTGTTCTGAAATCAATAAATATTAATTACAAAACAACAAAATCAAAGCCTGGCAAAAACCACATTACCAGATCACATCAATGGTGCATTCAAGTTACAGAGACTGTTAAATACTTGATTTAAAAATAATTAAATTGAGCTTTTTATAGCTTTTTGAAATTTAATTAATCCAAATGCAAAAGATGAAAATCCTTTCGTTTTTTTGTTTTATGTCAATAGAATAAAAACCCAGATGTTTGTCAAATTCTGACCACTAGATGTCAGCAGAGTTACAGAAAACAGCAGCTAAATAAATTGGTCTAAAGTGTTTCCTGGCAACAAGATGTCTGTTTAATGTGTCTGCAGGGGTGGAAGAATTATTCAGAGTTTTTACTGACGTGAAAAAAGAACTAATTTAACTGATTAAGAAAGACCTTTTTCTTTTTTAACAACTAAATGAGCCACAAATGAACTGTAACAATACTGTGAACACTTTTTTTTTACATGTAACGCTGTGGATAGTTGGACAACAAGATGATGTTGCTGCTGATACAGAGGCTGCCTTTTATTTGTTTATGCTTAATCTGCTGCAGAATAAACAGGAAGTGGTGTCTGATGAGCTCAAATAAGCTCAAATGTAGCAATGAAGAAGCTTTTTCAAGTACATTTTGAGGTTGTAGGAAGAAGGTGTTCTTTAAAACATTCAATTTAACTTATTTTTCAAGACCTTTTCTTTTTTTATCATCAAGTGTTGATCTTGTACAAAGGTAAAAATGCAATAAATCTTGTCTGAATGGATACACAGAAGTTCAGTTCCAGCCCTACTGTATCTACGGTTCTGATAAGATTGGACCAGAGTTCTGAGATAAGGCTGTTCCAGAGTTTTTAAAGTCATTGCTCTTTGACCTGCGGCGTGTCACTCTTTACTGTACTGATAAGACCTGCTGAGTAAGATCGTCTCTTTAAAACTGTCCTGTTTTTCCCCTCTGCCAACAGAGCTGATAAGAAAATAAGAGTTCAGCTCGGCTGCAAACGTCCTGTGTCAGCTTCTTGCAGCCGCAGCTGGAGTCTCGAGTGTTCGGCTGATCAAGGAAGTGTGTGAAAATGTAACAAGGTTTTATGAAATGGGTCACTCTGAATGTTTAACTAACACACTCTGCATAAGGAAAAGTTCTCATCTTTTGAAGTGGAGTTGAATAATTAATGTCTTACCTGTTGTAGATAGCTACTGTTTTCATAAAAGTCCTCAAACATTTCCTGACAAATGTTGTTTTGTCAATTTTATATTACATGTGTTTTTTCGTGGAATTCTAGCAGCACTTCTAGCTGTAGCACTTCTTGTGCAATCACATAATGAAATTTTTGATGTTTTTAAGACTCAGATTAGTTGTTAGCTTGTTAATCCAGTCAGACTTAAACTTGGTTTCTGCAAACTGAGGTCAATCAAATAGCTATCTACGACAGGTCAGATATTAACCGCTCACAACTTTTCCACAGAACCGCATGTTTAAAGCTCCATAACACATGTTAGGAGTCACAGAAAGCCTTTTAACCACTTGTTTTTTTAACATCATGTGACAAACTGACTTCTCGTAAAGGGACAAAAACATCCTTATCTGAACACCGTGGCACCTTATGTAGCACAGCTTCTTTTTTTTGTTGTTTTTTTGCTGAGGTGCATACTTTGATATGACAAATATCAAACATGAATGCTTTAACTGTGCCAACATCAGTGACACACTAAAGTGCACCATTTCCAGTTAAAAAACATCAAATTGTAAAAGATTTTCTCATAAAAAAACAAAGAAAAAGCTCATTCTTGCTGGGATTAACTGCAAGCGCACGTGGAAATGCTAGAAAAATCTCCACCAAATTGCTACTTTCATGAAGCCAAATAATGTCACCCTGTCACCATTTCACAGAGAACAGAGGTGCATGCCGATCTCAGGACTGTCTCACCAGCTGACGGTGTTGTTGGGAGGAGAACTCTCGCCCCAAAAAACATCCCAACAAGTTGGGTTTGATTTGGCTGTGTGTCGCTGAGCCGAGCAGATGGGAAAAACACGTGATGGTGGGAGGGCGAGGATCTTTGATCTTCTTTTTCTTGGCATGAGTTAAATGATTAGAACTTTAAAAATTGATCAGCTTTCTTTTCGGGGGGCGCTCAGGTAATGAGGATGAGGAGTAAACGCCGTCCCATCAGGGAGAAGACACAAAAACTTGCACACCTGGTTTCTTCTCCACATAATGCAAATTAATCAACCTCCTAAATTTTGTCTGTCAGTCTGTTTGTCAATACATGAGAACCTTAAGGTTAGCTTTGATAAATCAGTGTGAATTAAGTAAAATCTTTGACTCAACATGTTTTTGTCCCTGGATTCTTGTGTGTGCTGATTGAGTCAATCATGAATAGCAGATGTTTCTGCAACAGATTGTGACTTTCTGGATGTAACTGCCAAGATGTGGATCAGTTTTATCAATTAATATATTTTTCACAGAAAATAGATTTCGAGGACAGGTTTTGTGGAGTTGTGTTGCATCCTTCAATCAGCTACAGATTAGCTCATCTTCCTGTTTATAGTTTTGATCTGGATGTTCTCTGAATCCTGCAGCTTTTCTTTGCTAAAACAAAGTCAATATTCATCCTCTGGTTATATTTTACTGATATGTTTTGGACTTGATAGATCTGCACAAGTGACTACAGCCCTCCCTGCTGACATCTGTGTCCTTGTCGGTTCAGAGGCACAGATGTGAGGGAGAGAAGAGATAAGGCAAGAATGGACAGAAAAAGAGGCCCCCCACCTCCTGAAGGTCAGACAGAGGGGCTCAGACCAATCAATGGCTTCTGTACTTAACTCCAGAATAACTTTCAGGATTTACAGCACAGCCCACTGATGCCTGTCAATTCTAATCAACACAGAGAACCTTTTTTTGTATCACAGGCTGTGTGTCTGTCGGCTGGCTCGCAGCCTGAAGTGACAGATGACCTTTCAGTGTTTGGTGCTGCAGAGGAGCAGGTAGTAGAGTCAGGAGGATAATCCACAGAACTTTACAGATTGGAATATCTGCCTCTCAGAACAAAGTCTGAATCTTCTAAATGTGGAGCTTTTTTCAACAAAACAACTTTTCACTTTGTTTCTTGACTCTAATGTAATCTGATAAAGCATGACCATCAACCAATCAGAATAGTATCACAGAAAACCCAAATACTTGTTGTATTTTTATTAAAAAAAAGAACTTTATTAATACTTTTAGTTAAAAGCAGAGTATATAAAAAATGTTTGTATTTTAAGAGTTACTTAACAGAGAGCATAGTTGCATTTGCTTCAGAAAACAGAAACAAATCGCTACTTGTACAAATTATTTCCCCTGCAGTGACTGAGCTCAAATGTGGCAGCATTAAAGAAAAAAATAAATCTTTACCAGAACTAAAACAAAACAAAAACACATGTCTGAGGAAAGTTTGTAATAATAAAATACGTTTCTGCTACATTAGATTCAAACCTCCGACAGACACGTGGAAAACTTCCACAATAAAGTGGCAACGTTTTGTTGTTTTTGTATTAAATAAGTCTTTGAATTTAAATAAAAACTGAGAATGAAAAGCTTGACAAAAAAGCAAGTATTGCACTTATACATCTAGTACCCTTTATAATATCCAGGAAAAGTAAAACCCCAGAGAAGAAATATAAAGTTAAATTAGAGGCAGCAGCTGCAGTTATGTGTCAAACCTAAGAGCCGGTTTGAACGGTCACTTTTGTTCGGATGGACATAAATACACAAGGCTATAACCAGCTAAATGTTGGAGACCTGCTTTGGAGTTACAGTGATGTTGGGAGTGTTCTTTTCACCTGTTTGATCCCCTGTACACAAGGTCAAAACCACAAGAGTCTTACAGCTTCTTGTATCAGATTAGAATCCAGTGCTATAATCAAGAGCAGGACTGCTTAACCTCGAAATACTCCCATCATTGGCATGGAAAGCACAAGACATGAAACATAAATAAAACACACTGAAAAAAAAAAAACCCAAAAACTTTCCACTCTCCTACATCATAACATTCAATTCACAACTCATAACATTTTTAAAATGTCACTTAAAATGTAAAAATAATGCCTTCAATCAATATGTGCAGAGCTCAGCTATTCTAACACATCAGATCATTAAATGGTTTGTGTTCTAGGAGCAAAGAAAAGACGAAAGCAACCAAAAATACAAATTCAAAAGCGTAATTCTGAATCAGGTCAACTGACGCAATAATTTAACATTAAGAGCAAAATCTAAAAAAAAAATTATAATCATAAAAAAAGAACAAACCAGACAAAATGACTGTTCAACTGAGAGTAAGACTAAACAAACACATCAAGCTAAGTGAAAAGTTTGAGTGTGTCGAGCGTGGATTGGGAGTTTGTAGATGCGTTTTTCTGAGTTCTAGACCAAAGTGAAATCTGGAGCAGCTTTGCGGTGTTGGAAGTGGAGTTTGGTGTCTATGTGTGGTAGAGCTTGTGTTCATAGTCGACCGGGCAGCTGTGAGGAGAGGCCGTGTCTCTGTGGATGGGGGCGGGGATGCTGCTGTGGAGCAGGTGGTTGTCGTTCAGCGTCAGGTTCAGGAGGCTGGTGCAGGTGGGCAGGTAGACGTGCTGCACGTGCTCCACGTCCGACCGACACACCGGACACAACTGAGGAGGAGGAGGAGGAGGAAGGACGAGCTTTAATAACAAAATATTTCATCTTGGAGAGAATTTCAGAACATTAACACTCCATTGTTGCATTAAAATTACTAAATAAAGAACACCCCCCCAAATAAATAAATAAATAAATAAATACTAGTCTAAAGTGTATTTAAGAAAAAAAAATACATTAAAAAAAGATACTATATGTTTTTACAGCTGAAAACACTTTCCTTCTACAAGATGGGTCACATTCAGTTGAGCTAATGGACAGGAGATGTACCTGGCTGCTGTAATCCCTTTATATGACACAAACACACACACGCACGCACGCACACACACAAAGAAGCAACATTTAGCTGATTAAGTACAGGGACAGTCAGGTCATTACGGTTTAAGCAAAGCTTTAGATATTTAAAGGGTCATAAAAGGATAAGATTATGAAACTAAAGTATAATTAGATTTGATCAGTAAAACTGCAAACTCAGAGAAAGTGTTTTGAATTTAGAACTAAATGAGCCAAACTAAACTTAAAGCTCTTGGATTACAGCCTCGTACTTTTTAGTCACTTTCACACACAAGCAGCCGTTTTAACACAGAATCCTAGAAATCCACATTTACTCAAAATGAATGTTTATTTTGTGTGCAGCAGTCTCACCTGCAGCTGGTTGGCGCAGCTCTGGCAGCACACCATATGACCGCAGGGGCAGAACGCGGCGTCGATCTCCTCCTCGCAGCACAGCATGCACAACAGAGCCTCTCTGAGCTTCTGCAGCCGCTCCTGCAGGGCCCGGCTCTGCTGGCAGCTGCTGCAGTCCAGCTCCTCCTTGTCCTGCTGGCTGTCCCGTCTCGGGGAGCGCTCTCCTCCCCCGCGCTCCCCGCTTTCGGAGCGTTGCACCAAGTCTACCACGCCGGCATTGTAGAGCTCGCGGCGTGCGTGGTCGTACACTTCCTTGGAGGTACGCCTGATGTCGAAAACGTACTTTTTGCCCACATTGATGTTTTCATTGAGGAAAAGGGAAGCTAAGTGTCCCTTAAAGTCTCTGCTGTACTGCATCATCACTGCGTTGGTAACTGTGTCACACCTGGAAACGACAACAACATGATTACGACTCAATATTTGTTTCGACCTTAAAACAAATCCTACGGTGATCGTAACTTATGACTTTTATAGCTGCTGCAATCTTAGTTTTCGTCACGTCGGGTCAGGATGTGTTTTACGTGACTGTGTTTATGAGTTGAAAACACAAGTTAATGTGTAAAGAAAACCAAGATATGCATTCTAAACAGAGCAGAACGTGTTTTTATGAAGCACGTTTCAGGTTATGCTTTTCACTAAGTCTCATTTATTAATCCTAAGTACGTGACACTCATTTGGGTTAAAGACTAACAGATCGCTGACAAACATCTGTATAAAACCAAACAAATGCTCAACAGGTTAAAGGGTTGTTTTGTGGGGTATTTTTTGCTCGAAGTGCTCGAGTCCAGCGGTGTCTTGTAGTTCATCTCTCACCTGTAGAAGGCGTGGGTCTCAGTGATGGCTCGGTACAGACCACTTGCTGCCCGGTTACTGATGAGCTTGAACAAAAGAACCACACTGTCGTTTGTGTCCTTGGTGACCGTCAGATAGACACTTTTCCCCGATTGGGTGGCAATCTGGATGATGGGATAGCTTATTCTTAAACAAAAAAACAGAAAAAAAAAACTAGTCACACATCAAACATTTCCAGACAAGATTGTTTCGAAAAACAAAACACAGAAAAATCACATCACTCTGAACTGCTAGTATAACTTGTCAGAACATACCTGTTTACTAAAGTGAAATCCTCCTTGCATATGGCGATTCCTTCGGGGCCGACTCCGATGGCCAGCCGCTGACCGTTTGCGTCGCGAGCCCAGTGCCACTCCACACCGTAATGCTCCAGAGAGGAGACCAGCTGCAGGGCCTGGTACTCCACCGAGGCATGGCTCACACCTTCCAGAGCTTTGTGTCGGGAAATGATACTGCAGGGGAAACGCAGCCAACGTTAACTATGACCTAATGGACTATTTGAGATCAATACTATAAATGCAACAGAATAACACTTTTAATTTGAAGATCCTGCAGAAATAATGACATATTGATCCACGAGTGGAAGATATGAAAGCCGTACTGTTGGCTCAAAGCAGAACACTTACAAGGAGTCAAATGTAACATTTTGCAGAGAAGGATGGAGGTGTAAATTGTTTAAGCATGTGTGCAACAGCTGGTTTGAGCTGTGCTGCAGATATTAAAAGCAGACAAGAAACAGCTGTAGGAAGTAGAAACACTGCTGAAGGAACAGGCTATGAGGAATAAGAAACAGGAAGTCGCATTGACTCATTTTAGATCTAGACGTTTGATATTGCAAAGGGAGTTATTATCCCAAGGTTGCACTTTGTTTAGGGAGGAATGGGTACAGTGGAAAGTTCTGGCAGTGAATCTCTTAATGAATGCTATCTGACCTCCAGTCAGCTGTTTTTTTAGCTGATCGTGGTGTTTGTTTAGTGGCTTGTAGACTTTTTTATGTAAACAGTTCGTGGAGCCCGTGTTGGGCTGCTGTACCTGTCGACAGTGGGCGTGCTGGGCTCCTCTCCACATAGCTCTGAATACCAGTACTGGGCTGTGTTTTGGTTGTAGTCACCGAACTCTGCCTGTGCCAGAAGAGCACTCAGCTCCTCTGCTTGTTCTGAGCCCATATGGAGATGACCATTGTGAAGGTCCTCCTTCACATGCATGAAGAAGAGGTGTCTAAAAAAAGGACAAAAAAAAAAAAAACAACAACTTCACTTATCGTCATATTTTTGACCGATCAGAAAATAACTTCAAATGTGCATTAGCAGCAAAGGCAAAATAATTACTTTTTTTTTCCATTTCAATCGCTTCCTCAAAAGTTTTTTTTCAGTACTTTGTGGCCATTTTCACTCAACTCAACTTAAAAGGAACTACTTTCTATTTAGAAAAGGAAGTGGGCCTACACTAGGTCTGACAGCTTGTTTATAGGTCACTCTCATATTGTGGCATAATCGCCACATTTAAAAACGTTTGTTCACAGTAAGGCTGATTCAATCAGCAGAATATATTTCAGAGATTTAATAGTGATCAGAGCAAGAATTGTTATTGTTTAGGCTGAATGGTTACAATGAGAACGCAGAGTTCTGGCGTGGTCAAGAAAAACAGCTAGTTTTTCAGGAGAACAGTGGGCCTTTGCCATTGTTTTTTTTACCAGTAGATGTGAAGATTTATTTATTTATTTTTTTACTTCCAGCAGCAGGAGACGACACGTGAATGGAAGCAACACCCTGACTGATTATATCTTAAGAAACACTGGACTAAAAAACAACAGATGACCCGTGACAGTCACTTAAAAACTATTTTCATTAATTGCTCATGGAACAGCAAACCCATCTCTTAATTACCCTCAATAGTAGTTGCATCCAATTTTCTGTCTTGTCACCTGACACTTTATCTTTTTACATCCTGGTGTGGTAGACAGAAAGTGCTTAAAAGAAATGATCCTCCCCAGGGCTATAGTTCTCTTTGAAGCATAAAACCAATACAGACATTTTGATTAGTGAAAAATCAGGTCACCATGTGACTGGAGGAGATACGAAATATACTAAGTGAAGTTTTGGTACAGTTTCTATTTTACAGGGGAGAACGCATCCTATGAGTGGCGAGGAAACGTCGTCAGTTTTTCTCCGTTTACTCTCAGCTTACAGGCTGAACAAGTCCACGTATCGTGACAAAACACAGGCAACGTGTATTTCAACTCCTTCAGGAGAGCAACAACACAGACACGCCTCAACCGACCGGCATTCTCTCAGCACTTCCGTGGAGCATCAACAGCGTCTGTGAGGCACACAAACAACATCGGTCTGCAGCCGCCCTGTTAAACGCCAGACTGTAACAACGAAGCCCCGTGGTGGACAAGCCTCAGGCATAACAAACAGGCCTTTGATATGGTGTTAAACATCCCATTCCCTCCAACGCACACACAAACACTGAGCTCTATTGTGTCAGGCCCAGCAGGCGTCATGTGACGGGAGAGCTGTTAGTTAGCTACCTGCCTGACGCAAACAATAGGGCCAACCTGACTGGGAGTTTACTACAGGTCGTTAGTGAAAGGTTACGATCGGGCAAGTCGCAGGGGTTACTGTAGTTCACTTGGAGATTGGCGAAGAGAAATTATCAAGCGCCACATTTAATCTAATCATACACAAAAAAAAAAAACTTATCTGTAGGTCTGAAGTTAAGTTTCATGTGCAACTTTGGTGAAACTTTTCAACTCTCATACTTTGACGGCAGGTTTACATGTCCTGGACCAGAACCACAGATCACTGATACCTGTTCTGCTTGGATTCTTAGACAAAACGGCACAGTGGTATCAAATATTCCAGACAAGTTCTGCCCCCTAAACTCCGATTATGTCATCGAGGTATGCACCAAACAAAAAACAACAAAAAAAAAAAAACCTCCCCGCACCACCCATGTTGTGATAAAAACAAGATGGGGAAATAAAAGCACTTCATAAAAAGTTTTCACAAACAGCACATGGTTATTCTGTCAACTTTGCTTACATTTTCCATTTCAGTAATAATAATGCACACGCTTCCAGATAGAGCGGTTTGACTGATACGTTAAACATCTACTTGTGACAGAATCAGGATGCGGAGAAAGTGCTGCCTCAGCACCTGTCAGAGTCCATCCTGCGCTCAGGGGAAACAAGTGTCCCCAAAAATGTTTGGAGCCAATTTGCTGACAGAAAACAAACATATCCTGAGCAAATACAAAAATTTGAGTCGTACCATATCGCTCTTCTGCATACCTCTGCTTTGATTCATTGTATAAAAACAAAAACACACCTTAGTTGAACATTTGCATGTGTTGAATGCTTCCAGGATATTACCACAGCTTTGCTTTGTTCTTTTCATCTTGCACCAGCACAGCAATAAACTAAATTCCAGGAAGTCTGTGTTGAGACCAAAGTCTTATGGCCTAATTTTGCCATATTACACATTTACGTCACCTTATCTTTTGAAGATGTCCCATAATCAACATTTTATGAGGTTTATCACTTGAAGTCATAATGTGCACGTATTCAAAACACAAATGACAGCCTAATATTTTGATTAGAAAAACTAAAGAATCTCTCAGCCTCAGGGAGCCTTTTTATGTTTTTGGCAGCCTTGTGTTAAAATGTCTCCAGGTTTTGTTACTCTTCTTGCAGAGTAAAAAAATAATTGCTTTGGAGTTAAAGACTCAGTTAGTCAAATCAACTCTGTGTTGGCTGCTTCCCTCTTCTACTGAAACGGTTTCATTTTAACGTTTGCCACTGCAACTCGGATTCACAAAAGTCAGTAGGTTCACAACACAGAAGAGGAACAAAACATCCCCACAAACTGAAACTCAACACCAACGCTCAGAGATTGCACCGAACGCAGCCAATCAGCAGCAGAGTTTCAGGCCTCACTGGTAGGATTCCTAACAATGCGGTTTGTGAGCTAGTCAAATAACACGCTGCCACAAGCTATGTGCTGCGAGGTTACTCTCAGTCAATGACCTGGAGTTAACTTTGCTCAACATCTTCTTGCAAGTCGTAGGCGGCCCCCGAAAAAAGAAACTCGTAACTGCACCTTGAAACACAAAGTGGCAACGCGTTAATTCCAGGAACCAAGTGCAACATGTCCTTTTGCTTCGTGACAAGCTGAACAGCGATAAAACAAAGAGGCAGATTGTGTGCTCGACACCACTGGTCGCAGGCTAGTAAAACAGCAATTATAGCCAATTCCTACATTTGGGTATTGAATAAATAGAACAGCTTTCGTTCTAGGACAGAGGTTAGTTGGTCTGCTGAAGCACACAGAGGAAATTAAATGAATTTAAAAGCAAAGTATGCAGCTAAGAAGTTGTGTTTTCTAACATACTTAGACCCAAGGGGCTTTTATGAGATCTTTGTCATGAGCACGTCCCACAATGCAACGAGATATTCAGCAAAGTGTGGTAGTCCAGCAGAGCAGCACGCACACAAAGAAAAACATTTATTTTTCCAGCTGATCTGGAGACAAGAATCAGTTAAAGTCGTCTCCAGGGACCTTGTTGTTATATAAGAGGGGGGAACGTTGTCACGAAACACTACTGAGAGTTTAAATAATCGTTTACACCGTCATCCAAAATTACCTTAATTTGATTACAACTCCTCTTTTCCTGCGTCGCTCTCTGAAAGTCATTCTCAACCGTTCGATAAAATAAAATCTTTATTTGGATTGAAGCTAAAGACAGGTTAACAGTCTAAAGCAATTATACTTCTCTCCCAGAGCATCCAGGGTTTGCCTGATCAGAATGCTAAACAAGACCTCTAATGAATGGAAAATAATTCACAAGTTTAAACCTAAACTCCTTCTAGCAACTAATGTTTAATGATGCAGATAATACAGGCTGTTGAGGCTCTTAGGTTGGTGTCCCTTAACCAACAAAATACCGTTATACTTTGAATCCAGCCTAGATGAGCTGATTTATCTGATGTTTCATAAGAAACTACTGTTTTGTATGTTTTTGCCAAACATAAGAAAACAATTTTGCATAACATCTTCAACTCTGAATATCCCAACAGCCCTGCTACAGTTGCTGCTTAATTTAGCAGCTTCAAAGCAGCGTGACGCCTTCAAAGAAGAAACTGTGAGAATAAAGAAGGGCACAGTAGAAGGAATTATGTGTTTGCAAAAAAAAAAAAAGTGTTTTAAGATAGCAGGGAAAATACAGATTCAAACATTATGCCTGGAACGAATGAAAACTTTTTAAAAGCACGTGAGAATAAAAAAGCCTCAAGCATTAGGGAGAGAAAAATATCCACTGGTTTTATGGGTAAAAGCTCACCACAAACCAGAACATACAGCTTAACCAAAAACAATGTTACCTACATTTCTTAAGACTGTCTTTTACAAATAAAGAAAAATGAATTAAAAATGAACAAACTATGGAAACAAACACTGAAGTGACCTGTGAGGTTTTACATGGGAGCAGAGTACACAACAGCTTATATAAGCAGCTCAGTGAGTTATGTAATAAGGCCTATAGAAAGGACATAGAGATGGGTGCCAACCACTCGGCTCTTCTCAACGATGTGGCACCACAGGCCAACACTCTTGTTTATAAAACTGCTGCAGCACACGCACAACCGTGAAGCATTTTCCTCAAAATGACGACAAACCTCTGCGTCGTAAATGGCCTTTAGGCAGGTTAACGTACACCAGGAGAGCCGTTCATCACGATGAGTCACGTCTGCTGTGAGATCAGCCTGAGAGGAGCTAAACTGGGTGAAAGGTGATGACAGAAACGATCGGAGAAATGACACCGAAATAGATCCTCAACGCAGAAAAAGGACTCAAATAATGAATACATGTCAAAAAGCTGAGGTAGAACTGTTGTTTAGTTTATAAAATGACCTAAAAAATCCTATAATGGCATAAAAACTTCCACGATCTGTATGCTGGTTCATGAAATCCCTCAGCTCTAAACAGATGCCAGTGTTAGACCCCACACTTCATCAAAATTAAATCGACTGACTGCATGGTAGTTTCACCATGTGTATTTGTGAGCAGCAGCACTACACGGCTGCCATCTCACATCTTTATCTCACCTTTTTCACAACTCAGTGACCCCCCCACCCCCTCCCTTCAGCCAACCATCAGGAGATAACCCTTTCTAATCTAGAGGTCAGAGCGCAGGCAGCCAAGTGTCTTTTATGCTCCCTTTGGTTTCACTTTCCACATCAAATGTCACCAAATATGGGGTAGTGTGGAAAAGGGAAAAAATAGTGAAGTGGTTGGGACGTGGGAGAGACTGGCTTATATCAAACAAGGACAAAAAAATTGTGACTGCAAAGAGCAAACTTGGTGTCGTTCTGTGACAAAAAGCAGAAGTAAGGGGTGAAGTAGAGAAAAAAAAAGATGAAAGCGGGGGATTAACTCAGAGCATCTTGGTGTTAGCAGCTACATTTGTCATTAATTAACTGCTCTGGTGATGTGCTGCACATACACATGGAGGGGGTGGGGGTGGGTAAAACCATGGAACAGACTTCCTCTTTAGTGTCTCCTTGATCTGCACAGGCGTGCCAACAGCAGGTGTGAAAAAAAACTGAAATGTTAGTCATTCAAACAGTGCCTTGTATTTCACACAAAGTGGTTCTAAAATTAAAAATCTTGTAGGACTTCATTGGTAACTTCAGCAACTTTCAAAAGCTGTTACAAATGTCTATGGAGGCACAACATTGGGTTTGATGCATATTCTGTAAAGCCAAAAAAAAAAAAACCCAAACATATTTGACACCAACACAGTTCCAAACTACGTCTGCAAAAATGTCAAATGAGACAGCTTTTGTTTGAATCAAAAATAGCCCCAAAACGCTGAAGCAAACAAACAAAAAAACGTTCGTTGAATGGGAGCAGCGACAGGGATCCTGACTGCCACACAGAGCAGAGGGGGTCCCATGGGGGAGAAAGGAGGAGGGGCTGATGAGTGATGGCTGAGGGCAACATCACTCCAGAGCTGCTGGCTCACATTTCCAGCTGGGTGCTCAACCAATATGACCTATAGTAAACCCAGAAGGGCTCGACAAAGAGGTTACTAAAGGGCATTTCCACTGCTCTGGAAACAAAGTGATCAGGTTTTTGGGCTGGATGTTCCCTGATGATGGTATTGTTTCCTTGTTTTCTCCAAGGACACAAGCGATCATCACTGCAAGTCACATTTGATTTCACTTTAATATACACAACCAAGATAAGTTCATTTAAATGGTCTAAGCAGAGAAGGCATCGCAAAGAATGGGCTCGGATCAAATGCCAATTAAGAAAAGTCTGTCTACGTAGCACTAAAGCATTTCATTAGTCCGATTTAAACCGATCCTTGGATTTTCATCTTTTAAACAAAAATACAAATTAAACTATTCTGGATTGTTGTACAAAACGTTTTACATAAAGAAAACTACCCTAGCCAGTGGCAGGTATCAATGATGTATGTTTACAAACACTAATCTTTATTTCAATCTTCTGATATATATATATATATATATATATATATATATATATATATATATATATATATATAAAACAAATAAATAAATAAACATATATTTTTAA
>JAVKLF010000121.1:7141925-7154764 GCA_034783495.1 Millerichthys robustus | reverse complement strand
TCTGATATATATATATATATATATATATATATATATATATATATATATATATATAAATAAAACAAATAAATAACTAAACCTAGATTTTAAACTGTTTTACGACTTTGGGGTGAACCTTAAAATACAGAGGCAGCAAAACCCTAAACTGAATTTCCAAAGTAAGTGTTTAAAGTTTTATTGAGTTTTTTTTTTTGCCCATTTCATTTCACGTCTCATATTAACTGCTCTATAATGTGAAAAGAGAGAAAACACAATAAATGGACTCCATCGATACATCTTTGTGTTCGTATATGGTCTGTGATGAGGCCATTTTTATTCAATTATCTGCTCTCAGTACATTTAAAGAGAAATAAATCAAGCTGGTACCTCGTTTGTTCCTGCAAAATGAGATGGGGCTCTACGAAAAACTTGACTCGCAGCCTGAGTCGACAGGGCGTCACATTATCCATCTGCTGGCAGATGCGATTCCTCAGATTCAGCCACAAGTTCTCCCCTTTGCTGCCTGTGAACTGCAGCCCAAAGTAGTCCACCTCGATAATGCCCAACTTTCTGCAAACCTGGAGAGAGGAAGAAAGAAATCAGTCAGTGTTGGAATTCAGACAACAGGAGGCAAGGTGATGACTCATTTTTAATTTGAAAGTCACAGAAAAAAGTCACTTTCAAGCAGCGGTTTTATTTTGGAAGCAAACCTGGATCACCAGCTGATGTTACACAACTGCTGAGAGCATCAATGAAAAGCCTGGAAGCTGAGATAAAACTTATTTTTGACTTGCAACAAGTTGTGAATAAGGCACGCAAACAAAACAGAACAAGTGTTGCATTTTATAAGCAAGAAAACCAAGCCTTCTTATGGAAAAAGTTTCTGTAGATTATTTTCTCTTACTTTTAAAACAGAAAAGTGTATATCTAATAAAGCTACTTTAGACTTAATTCTCAGTTTTAGAGGAGAAAGAAAGCAAATGCAAAGCAGTGAACTCTAGTAACCTCAGACAAAGCCATCTGCCTGACTGTGCAGCAAGAGGCGGCACTTTCCCATCACGCATAAAGACTAAAACAACAAATAAATAAGAGTTTAAGAAAAAAAACTTTTAAATAACTATATTTTAATTATTAGAATAAAATGCTATGCATGTCCGTCGAGAGCAGACGATATTATTTCCTCTTTGTGTACAACATGTTGTGGACCAGAATTTGTTACAGTTCATAAAAGATGCTTAAACCTCCGGTTAAATAAGTAATATTAACAATTTAGGTAAAAACTAAATTCGGTTTAACTCATAAACAAGTTTAACACAAAGATATTTGAAGTTTTACGACACAACATAAGCTGTGCTGTGTTGCTGACCCATAACAATTATTTAAAATAATACAAATGACCTAAATATAAGCTATTGTGTGAACATTTCGTGCGTTTTAACCAAACACAACCTACCTTATTCAGACAATCTTCACCGTTCGCCTTCGCATCAACTTCCACTTCCATCACCACCGAGTCCGGACGAGTAACGTGGCAGAGCATTTTGGCTGTAAGTAAGTATTTGGTATGCCACTGACTCCTAAAATAATAAAACTATACTCTTGCCTTCTTTAAAAACCCTCTACATCGAGCCTTCATCACTTTCTTCTTCCCGTTCCCTTCGTATGGCTAATGTGTCTCCGCCAGCTGTAGGGTATATCAATAAAGCGACGTGCTAAGCTCCGCCCACTTAAAATTGACCAATGACAGTCATTGTTTTAATATTCACTGTATCGTTTTAACCAATCGGAAGTCTTGTCGCATCCGCCTGCTGAAACTAATTTGCTGGTTGAACCGTGAGGAGCTAAACAGCGTCCTCGTGTGGTGGCTGTGTTGAAAGCAGCTGAGGGCAATATTACGCACCTGAACTTAATGAATTTAACATTTCAGCAACAACAGCTGAGGTAAGAGGTTTGTTTTCGGCTTTTCCGTAGCTTTTTGTAAATAATTAATAGGAATGCAGTCCAGAAATAGCTGCTTAGAGCTTTCTGCTTCACCTGGTTTCTGCTGCTTCACTCTTTTTTTTAATGAATTTTTCATATCAGCACCGACTCGCTTCCACTTTTCCGCACTATTAGTACTTGTTTTAGGCGAAAACACACGTTGTTCTCAAACCATTCTTTCTAAATGTCAAGAAACTCAAAGCAATTATGTTAAACTGATGGTAAAGTAGTTCAATTGTCGCGGTGAAAATGGTCACACAGCTGGGATGAAACAAGTAATCAAAACTTTAACAGAATATAAGTGAAGTAAGTTATTTAATGATGTTAAATGTCTCTGATTCTATGAAAATCATTTCATGCAACCTGAAAGCTAATGTTATACATGGTTGAAGTTTTTTTTTTCACCAACCCTCAGACAGACTGAATATCTCAGTCTTTATTCTGCTTCATCGCATCCCCAACAGCTCCTCTTTTGTGATTTATTATTCAACAGTGCAGCATTGTGATGGAGGCAGGAAATGTGAAGAGAACTGCAGCTTCATGCTTAAACCAGGAAAGAATGCTGTTCAGCCAAGCTTATTTATTTGCCAGGGGACAATTTAGAGTTGAGGCAGTGTGTCTACTACTACTACTTTTATACTCATCTTGATTTAGCTGCAATGACTTGGATGAAACAGGAGAACAATCACAGTTAATAGCAGAATAAAATGCACCTATAGTTCCTTAAAATGTTTTAGGCAGCTTCCTGTCTTTTAACTGTGTGGAAACTGATTATTAACTTGAGTTATTTGGGATTAGATATTTTGGCAGCATGATTTGATGTAGTTTAAACTTTGGGTTCATGGTCAATATTGATGATTCCCAAAAAGGGACGTTTACTACGACCTAGTTCCCACAAATAAACAAAGAGAGGTGTGTTAACTAGTGGGTTCAAAGAGTGGCTGCACATTTGTTTACCGTGAAAGAGAAAAGAATTTGCCATTTTGTTCAAATAAGTATGACTCTGAGTTCATGTGGGAGGGTTTAAAAACATATCAGATCATGCAAAGTCTCAAGCTTGGATGTTATGTAATTTCAAAAATAGTATTACATTTAAAAAATGCTATGAATGTTAATTCATTCATAAAAGAAGGGATCTGAAAGTCGAAGATTTGTTTTGTATAATAAATGTTACATAATAAATGTACTGGTTTAGTTCTATTGAGCTGTATAACATCAAATATTCACATTTATCAAAGACGTGCAGATTTTTACTCCAAAAAGAATCTAATCAGCTGGAACATGCCTGCATCTCTGATAAGGTCAGCCAACATGGAGTCGATCCAGGTGGCCGTCCTTTTGCCCGACATGATGCAACCGTTCAGAGACGGGGTGCAGAGACAAGAGCTGCCACTATAAAGCCATAAATGGAAAGGAAGATAACTCCACTATTGACCCAGAACTGTAGTGGATGAGCAGATGACACACGTACGGCTGCACTCACACGTGCTCTCCTGTACTTCTGTGTTACATCACACCCAGTGGGCTCTGAGCCACAGATCAGATTTAATACACACTTGAGTTCAGATAAAAACAAAACAACACATTCAGTTCAGGAAAGCAAGTTGTTTTTGTTCGTTCTCTCTCTGTGTGGATAAGAAGATAAGAAGTCATCAGTGGAACTCCACAAGTTCTCTTTAAGCTTTACTCTCAATTTGAAGGCCTGGTAGTCCTTGAAGGAATGGATATTGCCCACTGCCTTTCATGCCAGAGTTTTAAACTAAGATCATCCTCTGCGGAGAAATGGTAGCTCTAGGCAGTTTGGTTAAATATTGACAATAATGTCAAGCTCACGTGACATATGGAGTATGTGTTATTAATGACTCAGTTACTACCGCATCAAATTTCTCTTCAGTATCTGGTAAAATCACTGACGTATAGCTATTTTTGTGTAAGCTATTGCTGACTAACGTTGTTGTATAAGCAAAATTTATGAACAAAACTATTGTGTGCATTTGTTAACCTGCAAAAAGAGCCAAAGTGAATGAAAGTAGGTTAACAATGGCATAGTTTTATAGAAGAGCCATTTGAGTTTGAGTTAAAGAAATGTTAAAATGGTGAACTTAATAAAAGTTTCATAAAAGCTGCGTGTGATTAAATGCTCAGCATTTAACAAGACCTAATCACAAGTGGATCGGCTGCTAAATGTAAAAGAAAAGATAAACGATAATTAAGACAACAACCACCTATGTTTCTCTTTTCTTTCACGTTTAGCAGCCGATCCACTCCTATGCTTCTGTTTAAATGTTTCTACACGCTTGTTTGACTTTTGCCATATTTGTTCAACTACAGATTACAGCCAGCCTAATGTAGGTTAATCATAATCATCTTCCATTCCATGTTGGTGAATTTAAATGAGTGCTATGTTTTACATTTATTGTGGAATTTATTATAAATACAAAATAATTTCTTGTGTATGAAATGCATTGATGATTTAAATCGTCCTAACAGTCGCTTGTTGGCTCAGTTTTTGAGCTTTATTTGTTTGCCATCTGGGTTCCTGCACAAACACTGAGCGTTTGCAGACTTATAGTTCGCAGCTAGGTATGACATCATGCAATGTGGCATCACTTCCCTTCAAGGCAAGTCACTGCTCACTCAACTGGAGTGTGAACACATAGCCAGGCTGGGGTTTCTGTGTTTGTGCATGCGTGCACGTGTCATCGCTGCCTAACTCCATAGCCAAAGCTGTGCCTTTTGAAGCAGAGACTATGTAAGGAAGCGCCATGTTAGCAGAGCGGCTGTAGCTGCTGTGCTTCTGCTGGCCTCAATGATATCGTTTAATTTTTATCTACTGGGGTCAAATCAAGAGGAGAACGGTGTGGAGCAGCTGGCAGAATAAAGGAATGAGAAGAACAGCTAAAGTATGAGGAGAGGCCAAAGGACAAGCTTCTCTGAATCTGAAGAGCATCACCAGACATGGTCAACGGATTCAGATGATCAGTTTTCACCGTCTGGATATTCGTCAGTTGAGGATTCATCGTCTGCCTCAGATGTCGAAGCAGAGAGTGCCATGAAGAGGAGTCAAAAGTTCAGTGGTTCTTTTAGCTTTGAGGAGGAGCAGCAGATAAACGCCAAAAGCGATGGAAGAGAAGAACAACCAAAGAACTCCTGTGATGATTCAATCTCAGCAGTGGCGGCGGCGTCAAGCTGCATGAAAGTAGAGACAAGAGAAACCATCTGCGACACAAATCGACCCAGATCGAGTTTATTCAGACCTCAAGACTTCTGGCTGGCGATGACAAAATGTCTTTCCCTCCGATGGTTGTCTATCAGCAGGCAAACCAACAGGAAATTAGTCTACCAGGTGGATCTCAACCAACCAGAGGACATCCAGTCATCCGTTAGCTCTGACTCAACCAATCAGAGCTCTTCAAGTTCATCTTATTCTGATGACATAGATGTCTCATTGTTGAGACACAAAGAGAAGGAGGTCAGCAGCAGAGGGGTTAAAAGTTGTCCTCCACCTCGTCAAGGAATCTCTCATTCTTCTCCCAGATTACCACGCGCAAGACAAGCCTCAGACGTGGTGCTGGCTTCCATGATCTTGGAGAAAGAAATGTTTCTGAGAGTTGAGCTGGTAGATTCAGGTGTGGAAAGAGGTGATTTCCGTTTCAGGGCAGAGTGGACGCTATCAGACAGAACTAAAGAGCTGGCAGAGGGGGTCTGGCTCTCTCGAAGCCAAAAAGTAACAATTTGACCTTTTTTGTTGTTTTTACGCGAAGGCTTGATTAGCTTTGAAGTAAAACACTGTTTTGTTCCCTTCGAGTCTGATTTCAAACTCCTTCATAATCACCTTATCTTCGTGTGACTGCTGATTAGTAGTGACCCAGTTTTCAGTAAATAATCAAGATTGTTTTGCATGACGTCTGTCGAATGCTGCAAACTGATACAAATTTAGAGACTGCAGATAACCAATTAAAATCCTATTTTTGGTGACAGCTCTGCAGTGTAAAGGTTTATTATTTTCTGCATTTCACACAGAATATGTTACATGACCGGTCTTATGTGTGGGAGGCAAAGGAGATCTAAGAATATGTCTTAAAAGATTTTCGGGTATTGTGACTAAATTTTAAATAATTTACTCTTAACTAAATTGTAAATATTAACCACACAATATAACTCTGGATTTAAAATAAGGATTTTTGATTGGCATGTATTAAAGGCACAGACATAGCTGTTGTAATTTGTGGTTAATGTTTTGAACAATTGCTGATCATTCTATTTAGGCAACTTTGGCAAAAGATTACCATAAAACAATTGAAAACTTT
Source organism: Millerichthys robustus (assembly GCA_034783495.1). NCBI lineage: Eukaryota > Metazoa > Chordata > Actinopteri > Cyprinodontiformes > Rivulidae > Millerichthys > Millerichthys robustus. The sequence continues at coordinate 7,148,495 of JAVKLF010000121.1, read as the reverse complement.
TCTGGGTAGAGTTTGCATGTTCTCTTCGTGCTTTTGTGGGTTTTCTTCAGGTACTCCGGTTTCCTCCCACAGTCCAAAAACATGACTGTTAGGCTAACTGCTAACTCTAAATTGTCCCTAGGTGTGAGTGAGTGGTTGTCTCATTTGTCTCTATGATGGACTGGAGACCTGTCCAGGGTGTACCCTTCCCTTCACACAGTGACTGCTGGATATGGGCAGCAGTGACCCTGAAAGGAAGATGTGGGGACCAGATATTGGATGGATGGATGTTTCATAATGTGATGATTGGATGATGAGCAGTGTAGAGCGGGTAAAAATGTTCGGCTTTGGTTGGGTGAAATTTCTGCAAGAGATTGATGTCTTCTCTGCAAGATCTGCTGGACAAGTTTCCCCTCAGTCTTAAAAAAAGTTCAAGTGCAAAACCCAAACAATAAATAAGTGTTTGTAAACTATGCTGGGAGATTGTTGCATAACATAATGATGTTCCATAAATCTCAGCAGAGGCCGAACTGTGCAGTCGCCAAAGGAAACGTGACGTCATGGAATGTTGTCTTAGCCAGACAGTTCTTACTTTATCTCCTCAACTTTTTAGTTAGACTTTAATTAAACTGAAAGCTTTTTTAAGCCACAAAGCCTCCAAATATTTGGTCACTGCTGCAGATTCCTATAAAAAAACATCTAGATTTTAAAATGTCAATATGTGGAAAAAATACATGAACAGCCTTGCTTTGGCCATCAGCAACAAATGTTTATGTCCAATAAACTTTTGTTTCCACGTCCTAATCTTTATTGATTATATTAAGTAAATGTTGACTTGTAAATCTGAGGATCTAAGTAGCTCTCATTGAAACGTCTCCAGAAGAAGTGGTCTTTCCTTGTAGGATTACAGTCTGCTGCCGACTTCAGGAGTGTGAGGGAGCACACACTGAAGACCAAGGTTGTGCTGTGCTGCAGTTCAGAGCTGGAAAAAGTTGCTCACATTGCTTGTTTTGGATATTACAGTGGATGTACAGTTTGTTGCTTCCACAATAACTAATCAGCAAAAACGTCTACACATTATCATTTCTGATAATTCTGCCAAAAATGCCTGTGCAAATTCTCAGTTATCTGCCAAAAATCTAAGGATAGCTTCTTCTGTTGTGTGAGGCCTTTAAGTTGCCAACTGATAAGACTGTCTCTTCTACGTATTTTAAATGGTTCTTTCCTTCCTTTCTTCCATACCTGCTTCTCCTCTTTATTTTATTTGAGCCAAACTTTTATTTTGAAAAGGTCTATAATATGTTGAGCTGCAGACAGAATAAAAAAGACTAATTTAAAGAAGAATTTAAGCAAACTACACATGCATGTTTGTGCATTCTTGTTAAAAAAACATTATGGTTACATAAGCCTGTAAAAATATTTAGAAAGTCGGTACAGTTCTAAATTGTGATGTTTATTTTCTCAAGCCTGTTGATTTCCAGACACAGATTGCACATCATTTATATATGTTGCCTTTTTGTGTTCCACTCCCTCTGAGGTCAGCAGTGTCATTTCTTTTTCTTTTTGTTTTTTTACAAAATCTAAATATTTAAGGACGTCTTACTTCAAAATTTTCACCAGCTGGGCTTCATTACTGAATGTTGTCTTTTAGGCTCTCAAAGCTCAAATGTCATCAGAGGTGCAGCGACAGAACATGTAGACCAGATGGAGCCAAACAACATGGTAAATATATTCTGTTATTTTATGGATATCCTCTGAGGGCTGTGCTATATTCAAAGTGTTCTTTATAAAATTAAACAGAGCTCCATATGAGGAAACAAAACTCTTGTTTTAAAAATTTCTTGTTTAAAAAGTCAATAGATTAACTGTTGTGAATGAATGTTATCATACTATAAGTAAGCAGCAATGAAGCACGTTTAGAACTTTTGTATGTTGCGTTTTCTTCATTTTGTTTTCTGTTTGTTTTTTGATATTCTGAAGTTGACTACTATTAAAAGGAAAAGTCAGAATTTTTGCAGTTACTTTAACAAAACATACCACGTAACCGATGTTAAAACTCTTTTATTCATGTTTTAAGCTTTAGATTTAATTCAACTGAGGCAAATTTTCAGATTTTTATTTGCCATTTGAGCTAAACTTTTATTTTGAAAAGGTCTGTAATATGTTGAACTGCAGATAGAATAAAATAGACTAATTTAAACAAGAATTTAAACAAACTGTACACATGCATGTTTGTGCATCCTTGTAAAAAACATGGCTTTGGTTACATAAGCCTGTAAAAATATTTAAGAATAAATAAAGACCGAGAATAAAACTGACTATTGCTGATTTTACAGCACAAACGTCTCTCCAGATGATGAAAGATTTGAACTGTGCGCACAGCGACGGCTCATATCTTTCACGAAGAGCAGAAAATTCCAGTTTTGTAGGAGTTCAGAATGAACTGCAAAGACGGACATATATAGTTTGACACACTTTAGGTATGCTGACATAAAAAAATCCTATCCGTCAGCTTTTCCTGAACTTTCTAAGACACTGAATCTCCCAGTGATAGCAGGGTGGTTTATCTCTAAAGGCAGCTGCAGTTCTGGCTCGACAGCTCTGGAGGAAATCACTTTCTAATGTGCATCCCAAATTCATTGTCTGAAGTTTCCTGCCTCCTGTGGCTGCTGTCTATCTGCCTGTGTCTCACTTCAGTCAAACTAATCATTTTCCTTGTTAATTACTTCTTTACCCAACAGAGAGGATTGGGAAGAGGTTAGGAAGTCAGATGTGCTCCCGAGCTGCAGCTTTAACAATCTTCAAACATATATATCCTCAAACTTGGTTGTCATTTTAGAAGCTATTTCTAATACGATGTGATGGTTCGTGTTCTTTTTTTTTTGACAGCTCCACATTTGTGAGTACATAACTTTTACATTTTAGTGCTCTCATTGACACTGTGTTAAATTTGACAGCTTGACAGAAAGATGGCTCTTGAATCACATCGTTTCGATCTTTTTTTCTTTTGATGTCCAATAATGCAGGAAAACAGTTTGGATGATGCATGCTCAGATTATTGATTGGGATTTACCTGTTGGTTTTGTCTCTATCTTCTCCATCTGTCTCTTCTTAGAAAATCCTTTCAGCTGCATATTAAGAGGTTTTACTGATTTATCAGAAGCCAAGAATCGATTCAAACTATTAAATGGAGAGAGTTGGAATATGGCCAAATATGTGGGTGTTTGTGACAGAATCCTCTTCTCACTGCCATTTTAAGGACAAATCTACTGTGAGCAGCAACACGTTTATTACAAAGAGAGGGTCGATATATTAAATTATACCAGAACAAATGTCATATTTACCAGTTTACTAGTTTGAGTCTTGATTCAAGCAGACAACAGGTCAGTGCAAAGGAACACGTGGTTTATCAGATCCTATTAGTGTCAGAAGGGAACCTCGGAGCGATTAGTCACAGAAACTGAAGCAGAATCAGGAACATGACAGAATCTCCACATAATTCTCTGCTCTGGAGCTACAAAAAATAAAATTAAAAAAAGATACCACCACTAACCTCATTTATTATCTACTATTCCTCTCCAGCACTACTCTAGTCTGTCATTTTGGTCATGTATGTCGTCCTCGACAGATCTTTGGTGCCCAAAATCAATTAATGATGAGAGATCTGAAGTGTTGGCTGATGGGAGTGTGAAGAGAAGTAGTTCAAAGCTGACGAGCTGCGTTGGGATCCAGATTAAAGCTTATTCAGTGCTTTCTACATCTTTGCCTTAGGACAGAGAAGAAAGGAGGAGATGGAGAGGGAGTAATGTTTATGACTGGGTGAACATCTGGGACAACTGAAGCAGGAATAAAAATGTAAGCAGCACATGGAGCATGCTGAATTGAAACATGTTTTTACTTTAAATAATGAGCATTAAGTTGATTTTGGTTTTGTTTTAAACAGATGAAAGTGTCTAAAAACTGAACAGTTAGTTTAACAAAATTTACTTCATGTTCTTCTAATTGATGGTTTTTGTTCTTCCTGTTGAGAAATAACAAAGAAGAAGAAGTGTTAGCAAAAATTGAGATTGTATTTGGATTTAATCTGTGGCTTAACTGTGGTAGTGTTACATTTGTTAAACCTAACTTGATGAAGATGTTAGGAGATGTTGACTTGTGACGATGATGATGAATTTCATTAATATTTCCTAGATGCTCTAAATCCATTGACTACATAAACTGAAACCAATCTTTTAAAACCGTTTGGATATCTGATCTAATTGACGGCCTGTTAGGATCTTCTGGGTCACAAATTCAAACATTGGTTTCATATAATAATCTTGTTCACTAAATGCAATGAATGTTACTTAAAGTCTGAAACTCTTGGGATTTTTTTTTCTGTAAGTTGGTGAAATTGTACCATAAAATCTCAGACTTGAGAAAGTCTTTATTAATCAGTGGTTTATTTATTTTTTGCCCAATTGCTTAAATTCCTTTTTTTGTTGTTGTTGACAGGGTGTGTAAAAAGTTGCTTGTTGTTTGCAGTAGCTGCTGGACCTTCCTGTAGTTCTGTTGTGGCTCAGTTAGGAGCTCGATCTCTGCCCGGTGACGGTGGCAGCTGCCAGCACTGCGGCCCAGCAGGGTTTGGGATATATGGAGCGGACTTAAAGCCTGCGGCCACAAATCATTCTTCACATTGTGTTAAAGACCCAAAGCATTTCTCTTTGATGGGCCACTATTGTTTGGCACAGGTGGTCACAAATTAAAATGAGAAGGTTGTGCTACTCTACAGGCAAAAAAGGGGAATGAAAATAAGTAATGCAATAAATGAACTTTTTTTTTTCTAAATGAAAATGCTTAAACACAGCTGACTCACAGAAACCCATATGAGATTCTTATAAACTGATAAAGTAGTATTTACATAAAAAATAAATAGAAAGCAGAACTTCAGGTGCTGACCTGTAATAATTACATTGTTTTATATGAAACTTCCAAAAAGACACTGATGAACTAGATGTGCATTTATCAGAATGAGAAGAGAAAAGGCACCAAAAGCATTTTTCTGATATGAAAGAATGATGGACAATCAGTTTTAATAGCCATATAATGAACTGTTAAATTCATAGCAGTGACTGAATGAAACAATTCCTATTTTCCTTGAGCATCATTTTGGTCAAATTAATTCATATCCAAACCATTTGGACTCTGATGTTAGTTCTAGTTTAGTACAAGTTTTATGGCTGCATCAAAAATATTATTTTGTTGCAGACCTAACAGAAACCTTTGAAACTTCAGTTTTTTTTTCTTTCTTGTTTTCTTATTCTGATTGGTGCATAGTTTTGGTCAGTCTTCCATAACATTTGAAAACCTGTCATGAACAGAAATGGTGGCTCAACTTACGAAATGTTCACTTTTTTTAACAATTAGTTTGAAAGTTTGGCTTGAATCAAATCTTAAACTCACATACTTCAAAGTGTTTTTTTAATGTTTCAGTGAAATATGAAGACAGATTTTTTTTCTATCTATTTAGTTTTTAGAGTTTTAAAGGTAAAAACGGTGACCTGAGCTGACCTTCAACGCAGACGATTCGTATCAGTAAATTATTTGAAATCTAAACCTTAATAACGTTTATAAACATTTAAAAATACAGTTCAAAATGTCTTCAGTCATTTGTTGCATCTGTTGATTATTTTTAGCTACATGGAACAATGATGGTTTAATGTTTCAGCTCCTATTAAGAATTAAAACAACATACCATTTGTCAATTTTTAATTCTTTTATTGAGAAACTTTGTGTAGAGTTTTTTTAACTTGTTAAAACTGGGGCATGTTCAAATATTAATGGTCCGTTACGAAGAGTATTTGTGTTGGTTAAAAATACTCTAGATTTACTGTCGCATAAAAACTCTCAAAGCATAAAAGTATTTTTTAATGGTGCTTATAATGGGACGGTAATTTTTAAAATATATAGCCTACAAACAGTCGTGATCTTCTAATAAATATAAATTGTTGTTTTAGGATTGCGCCACAACACTTTGTGTTGACAAAACCCATCAAAGTTTATCTTCTAAACAGTCAAATTTACAAGAATTCTTACAATTCTTCTGAAGAAGCTGATCAATTATCTTTGAAATTTTCTGTCTGTTTTTGTATCAGCTGATAAAAGAAATTATTAAAATTACTTTTGATTAGGAAATAAACATGATTACTTATGAAAAAGTTTAGCAAAACCGTAAGAAAAGGAAAAGGAATCCTGATTTGACACCAAAGATAAATTTAAATTGGGCAACACTGCCCCCTTCTGGAAATAAACCTCAGATTAGGAAGCACAGGAAAGAAACCTAGAAGTAAATTTACAGAGAATGTTTAATTAGTGCAGTTGTTAAAACTTTTTCATCATAAGAAAGCTTTAGTTTTACAAACTCTAGACAAAATGTTTTGAGTGAGCGTAACAGCTATTTAACTGTTGTTTTATTTCTATTTTGTTTCCTCCCTCTTTCATATTTACAACTTAAATCTGACTTTCATTTATATATAACCCACTGTGTGTGTGTGTGTGTGTGTGTGTGTGTGTGTGTGTGTGTGTGTGTGTGTGTGTGTGTGTGTGTGTGTG
>JAVKLF010000121.1:7100252-7119652 GCA_034783495.1 Millerichthys robustus | reverse complement strand
ACACACACACACAACACACACAGCCCTTTTCCTGTGGTTTTACTTCCTGCGTTTGAAGAGCAGAGAACAGATGTTTCTGAGCTGCTGAAAACAGACACAATAATCATCTAGTATTGTGGTGAGAACCTACAATCTACCCTAAGACAACTGAGTTTATTTTCTTGACCTATTGGGTGACACTTCCTGGAGTAGGGAGGAGGTGAGCAAAGAAACCTTGCTCTATTTTTATTTTTATTTTTTACTTTTGGCTGATATGTTGACATCCGGAACAGATGAATGGACAAACTCAGGTAGTGCAACTCATTCATTTTCTATTTCTTTATGATGGAGTTTCTTCAGTTTTAGATTGTTTCCATCTACTCTGCTTCCATTTTACTTCAGTGAGAACAATTTCTTTTGACATCTGCTGTGACTAACATAATGGGGTTTGCTTGGCTCTTATTACTCATTTCCACATGTATTTATTTTGTGAGCAGATTTTCAACTCTGCACCAGTGAGTCAAGTTGGCTTTTTCTTTTCTTTTCTTTTCTTTTTTTTTGATGTCATATCTCTCCACTCGCAATCATTTAGATCATAGGAGAACACTTTAAATACGATAGCTGAAGCACAGTTTGTAAGTGTTGAATGTCTTGGACTTGTAAGAAGACTTATTTGTGCTTTTACTTTAAATTCATCAGCATAATCCTCCAGGCTGAACGAGCGAAAGCTAAAAATAACCCTGTTAGCTACATTGCGATGAGCAGGAGGGTTAGGGTTGTTTGTCATATGATGGTGAAGAAAGAGTAGATAAGAGAGAAGCAAGGTTAGTGCAGGAAAATAATAAATATAGAATTACAGACCATAAAACCACAGAATTCAGTTTTTTAAATACTGTCTGTTCTCAGTAACCACATTGCCACCTTCCTCTGTACCTTCCTGTCCTCGCTTCTCACGAGAGACCCTCCAAACAATGTTCACATCCTAACAAAGCTTCCCTGAGGGCCCCTAACCTAACGGAGCGGTCTCCACACAACACACACATTTTCACAACCGCCACATTGAGTGAAAAGACAGTCATGGGAAGAAGACGAGAGACAAACATGAAACGTCAGATGAAGGAGATGAATTGGACGCTGGCTAAAGGATGACACAGAGAAAGAGTGCTATTCTTTTTCAGGTCTCTGAGGGCTGCTGGCTTGTGTGAGCTCTGGTGAGATCTCATTATTCTGTGTGTGTGTGTGTGTGTGTGTGCGTGCGTGCGTGTGTGTGTGTGTCCATCGGCTGCCACAGCCTACATTTATATCAGGGCTCTTCTCTGTTTGAAAGAGCCCAATCTTTGATGTCTCAGCAGAATCATTCATATGTAAATGTACAGTATGTCTCAGCTGAACAGTGTCAAAAGTGATCATTTAAAAAAAGTTGTAACCTGTTATCACTGCACACAGTCGAAGGCTAAGACGGGTAATATTGGTTTTGCTTGTGTGTTTGTGTGCATGCTGGTGAAAAGGTGTCTGTTACCAAAATGTCTCATATCCCACAGGATGGATTTGGATGTACCTCTACCATAGTTATATAACATAATTTGTTCTCTTACAGAACTCTCTGACCTCTAAAACTGAATTTAATTTAATATGGCCACCACAAAATGCAAATGCATAATTTCACAAAATGGAACAGCTTTTGTCCACTTTGAACCAAGAACACAGGTTGCATCAGACATTATTTATTCACTGCTCTGACCTGCCTCTCACCACAGAAGTTAGTGGGCAGTCTTATGTAATGCTGTTCTATCAAAGAATGATGAGAAAAATAAAGAGACAGCCCTTCCAAGACTTCGGGCTGCAGTTCTCTCATGCACGAGCTTCCATCACGTCAGAATACATCAGTGACTTACATCTCTGCCCTCAAGTCAATGCTAACCCCTGCCCCTAATCTTATACATCCTACGTGCTTTATTTCTTGAAACTCTGAATGCAGATGTTTTTGGAGAGGATACTTGTCTCCAAAAATGATCTAGTTCTAAGAAAGTGAAAACATCAGTACTTAAAACACTAAAAAGCTTCACATTTATGTCACACCCGGAGATAAATGTGCTGCAGGAGCCATCAGCACTCAGCGTGATGGGCCCTCTCCATCTGTCAGGATCAATTAGACCGACTTAGCAGCCGATTGTTCTCCTTGACAACGGTGACATATTTTGATCCTGCGCCTCACGTTTTGATGCCACAGCTCGAAGGACACGGGCAGCAGGAGACGGATGTTTAATGCGCCTGCAGCTCTGAGGTTTTATGAGCTGCAAGGCTCAGAGTGTGGGCCCTCCTGTGCAGCCCGCAGGAGATGGAGGATTGGATTACAAACACCAGGTTAAACTGGTGAATCTGTGGATGCTTCGAAGCTCCCCATCATTCTGCTTCAGGAAAGATTAACTTCAGCACCGTCAGCTTCCTCCTTTTTTCTGCCACTTTCCTTTTTACTCTTCAATCTGCTTGTGTCTGGTTTTGTGCAGAGCTTGGCTATAACTACACCTAATAGTTGAATAAAGCTTGTGTGTGTGTGATATTTTGCTAACAGACACATTAACACTTAGCACCCACAGCCACAACCATTACTGATTCTATTTTACTGTTTGTATTCTATTGCACAACATGAAATCATTCGGATTTATGGCACGCCTTGGCTGCTGTTGGAAAACGTGTCTCTTCTCTTGTGCTTGCAGTGGAGCTGGATGCCGAACACTCACAGAAAGCCCCCGGGGCTGAACAGGCAGGGGTCCAGCCCCCCCAGGTGAAGCTGAAAGACAGGCAGAAGTTCTTTGAGGAGGCCTTTCAGCAGGACATGGAGCAGTACCTGTCCACTGGCTACCTGCAGATCACTGAGAGGAGAGGTGAGAAGGACGAGAGTCCTCCTAAAGTGTCAATACTATCACTGGTTTGGGAAGCCTAATGATCATTTTCTTTTCTGCTTTTGATGCTATAATTGATGTCTACAATAATGTAATTAGAGATGGGGGTGTGGTCTGATTATATATTATAACAGTCTGTAGTATGAGTTAAATCACACTTCAGTTTCATATCTTAAGTCTGAGCTCAGGTGACTTTTAAGCTCCACACTCCAGCTATGTTTTAACCAGCCCAGCAGTCGGCACATTATATAAATGAACTCCTCCAGTGGGGCTGCAACAGAAACCTGCTGCGGTTACGCTCATAGATCTCTGCCAGAAGTTGGCTAAAATATCCAAAGCATGTGCTGAAATGTGGAACTGCATGCACCCCATTCTGAAAGGTGACAGACTCTGCTGGGGTTTGGAACGTGATTTATTTATTTTTCCTCTTTTACTCATCAGTCCTCCTCTCCTTGATCCCCTGAAACTGTTTATGAGAAGAGACTGTGAAGCTGTGAGGAAGAGGAAAAGATGGAGAAATAAATGAAGGAGAGAGTCTGCGAGGTTCTTGTCTTCACTGTCAATCAAAACTGCTTTTCAAGACAGAGATAGAGAGAGAGAGCAAGTATTCTGAAGCAGATTTCACACAGAGAACAATGTTTTTGAAGAAGCAGATGAAAGTTCAACGTGTTTCTGAGTGGAAGATGTCTGCGAATGAAGTTAAAAACTTTGAAAAGTAAAAAGGTCGAAGCACTTATTTTCTCATACGGTAGATCTGCAGGTGAAAGCAGCCCCCCACCTCCACCCCTCCACCCCCTCCCCTGCAGAGGAACCTTTTAGACAAGGTCAGAGGGAGGCTAACAGAGGAACATGTCACACGCAGTCAAATGTAAATGTTTTTTTGTACTTCAGAGCATTCCAGACCTAAATCTGCACAAAATGTTGGGTCTATTTCTGTTTGCTCACATGCTGGAGGAGCAGCTCCACGTGGGGCTTAGAACTCTATCAGAATCCTTCAGAACCATGTTTTACCAGGGCAAGCCACTCCTTTGTGCTGGTAATTGCAACACTGACAACAGAGGTTCAGGAATGCACAGTGAGCAGTCATTAGAGAGAATTAGACTTCCATTCCTCCTAAATGTTTCCCAGGAACCACCATGGTTGTCTCCCCAGAGAAAGTACAGAAAAGGAGGACAATCTACAAGAAGGATCTTCATGTGATGTCCTGTTCTGCATAATTTGTCTATGTTGGAGTTTTGAAAAAACAAGGAGATTTGTTTATTATTATTTTAAGTCAGCCTCCATCAGAAATAACATTCCCCTTCTTTCTCTCTTTCTCGTCTCTTTTTTTCCGCTCTCCTTCCCTGTGCTGCCCTCCTCTACTCTCCTCATTTCTTTGAGGTACGGTAGCAAATGGCATCTTCTGTCACTGCTGTGTAACAACCAATCATGCTGTTCCTTCCTCGTGTGCTCACACCCCCCACCCCCCCATCCTGTCGCTGCACTGACTGGCTCTTTGTAATGCATGCAGCACATCATGAGGAAAAACTGGGGTGGGGGGAGGGAGGGGGTGGTCAGTGCACCTGCATGGTGGTGACTCCAGGAGTGACGAGTCAGGGGAGTTTTGGTGCTTTCATTGCGAAATGCAGACATTAGTTTATCTGTTAAAGTTTGGAACTGAAGGATAGACTAAACGGTTTATAGAAAAACAAGAGTTTTAGCATCTGTTTATGATTATTTACATTTTTGTAAGAAACTTTATTGTCTTCAATGCTGATGCTGTGCTACAAAGAACTCTGATTTTATACCTGTTAGGTTTAAAATACAGGTAAAATTGTTCAATACAAGAAGAATAGTATTTCTACAGGGACAAGGTGTCTATGTGCAGAATATACTGCTGTATGAATTAAAAATGCACGTTTAGCTCACATAGGTGAGTTAATGATTGTTAGTTTAGGTTTAGGCTTCGTCCAGGAGTAGCTGCGGCTTCAGCATATCATAGCTGGGTTATTGCTTGTCCTCTTCATGTACATCTTCTCACAAAATAATACTTGCTAATTCCTTCTTATTTTGTACTATTGCTTTGAACAAATTGCTTTTTTAAAAATCATCCACACGTTTACCCATTTGAGACACCATCCAGCTCCAAAGTGCCCGTCTGCTTCTGCCTTTGTATTTGGAGATCAAAACGTCTTAATAAAGCATCTTTGTTCCTGGCTCGGCTCCTTGCTTCTTCATCCTGCTTGTTTTGATGGTTGCTGATATCTAACTGTGCCATGTGGTGTGCAGAGCCAATAGGCAGCATGTCATCCATGGAGGTAAACGTTGACATGCTGGAGCAGATGGATCTGATGGACATGTCTGACCACGAGGCCCTGGACGTCTTCCTGCACTCTGGGGGAGAGGACAATAGCGCTGCCTCACCTGTCGCAGGTACACATAATGCACAAGCAAATGTTATCGTTAAATTGGCATGGGTTTCTGCTGCAGCCCTATTTTCTGCGCCTCAACTCGTCTTTTTCCTCGTCCCTTTAAGGTCCAGATGAGTCTTTCACCACCGAGATCAGCCTGCAGGTCCCCACCCAGGCTGAGCTCCGACACAAGCTTTCATCCCTGTCCTCCACCTGCACGGATTCAGCCAGCCAGGACACGGAGGCCGGAGAGGAGGAGGAGGAGGAGGAGATTGAGCAGGGGGGAGGTGAAGGATCAGGGGGAGGAGGGAGGAGGAGAAAGCCCCCCGTGGTGGTGACCCTGGACGAAGATGAGGTTCACATTGATTCTGCACTGGTGGACAGAGAGGACCAGGAGATGAGTGAAGACTGTAAGGTGAAACGGCAGCAGGTTTGAGGACACTTGGACTTGATGTAACCCACCCACAGCTGCCAAATCCAAAATACAGAGTACACAGCACCGTGCAAAAGTCTTCAATCTTCTCTTCCTTCCTTTTTTTTTTTACATTTTACTTCCAGTGAGCCAGACTTTCTTGTAATCTTTTAAAGTTATCTCGTTTAATATTTACTTGATTTAAAAGATTTTTGCCCAGCACTGTAAATATATTGGCCTTTGTTCTTACAAATCTTTAAGAAAATCATAAGAGAAGTTTCCTGGAGGTTGCACTAACTGCCACATGAACTCGCCTTAAAGAAATCACTAATAAGAAAAATGTCACTATTTTGCCCCCTTTAGCATAAAATGTCTCAACGTGCACTTTGTTTCATTTCAGAAAGTCTATAAAATTGAATTTCTTTTGTGCATGCTGAGACTGCCTGATGGAGGAAGAAAAACTGAGCCAGTTTTAGTCAGACCACCTGGTAACGGTTTACTGAACCCGAACTCAGTTCTGTAGAACATAAAGCTGCATACAATGATGGTTTTACCATTTCTATGTGAAATACAGTTTATCAGGATGGTGCCACTTGAAATTAAGAGCCATATAAGAATCAAGCTTTTATTATAAAAGAAATCACCTAATTTGTTTTGTAACCCTTTTTTCTTAATTATCCTAGTTTGAAGTAAGTGAAGTGCTTTTTCTGTGAAATAAGAAAAAGAGAAACATATTGGCAGCGCCAGCGTTGAGTTTTCTTACTTTTTGACAAGAAGTGTGTTCTTATTAGGTTAAGTGTTTTTTGTAAAGGTTATCAGGAGCTGCTCTTTTGAAATTCCCGGACTCACGTAATGCTTTATTAAATTGTTTCATAAGATGGGTAGAGTGATCCTTTAATACGAATAAATAGAATTTAGGACTCGTCAGTCTGGTCTGCAGAGGGGATAATGGTTGATTTTTTTCCATAATTGATTAAATTAATCCACTAATGGTGTTTACTCAAATCTACAAATTAAAAATGTCATCTCTGAATTTATTTTCAGTGAGAAACAAGTCGACTCAGCCTGGCTGTGAGCTGTAACACAAAACATTTGAGGCGACACAGTTCAGGTACTGTTAATTCAACAAGTTTCTTTAGCTTCTGCCTCTGGTAAGTTCAATGTTTGGGTGAACTTCTCCTTTTTAAACTAGGACCAAATATGGACTGTGTGCTATGCACTGGACATCAGGCTGAAGGTTCAACTGTGTCCAGCTTGTTTTTTGTCGTTCTTTGTGCAATGTGGCAGCATTACTCTTTCCTTTCTTTCCCTAATGCCTAATCTCTTGTTAGTAATAAATGTTTCAGAACAATGTGTGTTTAATTCTCATTAGGATGAAAAAAATGTGAGAATTAAAGGTTGGAGTTGAAAGTGTGGTCCAGACATCTAGAGACTGTTGGGCCTGTTGGGCAAACAGGTCTAGAAATAAAAAGGTTAATTTGGAAAGATAATGGTTATTTGTAATTTATTGAAGGATGTGTGGGTTTATGCAGAATCTGCAGCCACATTTTGTTAAATTGAACTGGTATTTGCAAGGATGGCTCATTCAACTTCTTATTGGATACTTTCTCCTTATGTTTCGGGTCATTCTCTGTCTTCAATAACTGCATTTTCTTCCTGGTGACTGACTGGACTCTTCATCCTCCCCGTTTTCCTGCACCTTCAACTCAAAAGTACTTGAATTTTTTGTATTGTTTTAGAACAACACTAATAATTTATTTCCACTACAGGTTAGATAAATTCGATACAATAGATTCATGACTGATATATTAAATACAATTGTTTCTTTGTAAAGCTCTAGTTTGGAAAGTTTCAGCTGTTTATGAGTAGATGTATGTTAGGTTGTTGAATTAAAACAGACACAAAAACCACAAGCAGGTTGGAAAGAATTGACAGTGAATTGTCTGTAAGTTTTTATTAAACCTTCGATACAAACTGCAAAAGTAAAAAACTGCAAATATAACATGAAACTCTTTCCAAATGAAAGGAAAGGCCGACGTGCGGCTTTAATAAATTAAGTCACCAGAGATCCCATTGTGAGCAAGTAGTTTATGCTGTAGAAAATGAAAAAAACAGAATGAATAATAATAATAAAAAAAATCCCATAAGAATAAAATATATTGTAAGGCCATTAAAAACTTGACAACCACTTTTTAAATGTTGAACACCTTGGTATTTCTTTAAATAGTCCTAAAACAGTTCAGTCTTCTGCGAGGGACAACAACCAACAAACTGGATTATAGGATTTTTCCTTGACAGTCACCACTGGCAAGCTCAGTGCAACATGAGTAGCTACTACATTTCTGTTGAATTTTCAGTAATGAAAATGTAAAAACCCTTTTTTTTAAACCAACATCTCTCTTTTTCCCTTTTCTTTAAAAAAGTAAAGCTAACCAAACAAAACTAGGTTGGAAGGAGGAGAGGGGGAGGGGAGATCGTTGGCTACTCTATATCTTCTTTCTTAGTGATATAAGCAGCACTTAAAATTTTTATACACATTTACCAGAGCAACCCTGTCGGCATCAAACTCACTCAGATTGATGAAGAAAGGGGAAATGTAAGGCTTTTTCTTCATCTAGCACTCTGGAATCTTTCTTTATTCCTTTTACCTAAACCCAGAAAAAAAGGCTCAAGTATTTAAAGAAATGTACAGGATATATGTACAAAAAGAGTTGATGCTCGTTTGTGTTGGACTTTTCCATCTCTTTAAAACATGACTCGATAAATCTGAAGAAGGGAGAAAAATGCAAAAGCAAAGAATGAACCAACTTGGATTTGATATTTCACATTTTACACTCATTAACTAGTGGCTCTACTTGAGATAACACATCAGATAAACAAACAAACAAAAAAATAAACACAATAATAACATAATTAATGTTTACTGGTACAGATGAAACAAGAGGACTGGAAGAATGGAATGTTAACACGATTGCACATCTAGAACCAGAGAAGCCTGGAAGCTTTTCTGCCCTGTGGGGGTGTGTGAGGTGCTAAACCCCCAGATTTTTTTTTTACTTTTTGTGGTGTTATACAGTAATAACCAACAGCACCAATAAAATGGACTTCCTTACCGAGTATCAGGCACCTTTTTTTCACTCGTTAACAAAGACGAGATCCCTCTGTACTACAAGGAAGTGAAGTGACCATACTCCGGTCAAAGCAGCTGCAGCTCTGCTCCTCTCACATCCACGACACGTAGAAAACATCCACAAGGATTAAAAAATAAAATACAAGAAAACAAACTTCTTAAAATAACTAGCAAAAAACAAAGCTAAAATTCAAAATAGTAGTTAAAAAAAAATGTAGCCAACCAACAATAAACCAACATCGTCTTCAAGTTTTCGCCTTGCATCACTAACCCCCTCTTCAAAACCAAAAACATACAAACAAAAACCACTCCTTCCTTAAATCAGGAACAGAGAGAAACTTTGGGTAACTACTTGATGTCTTTCTCATTCCAGAAAACTGGGGAGGAAAAAAAAAAAAAGACTATTTATTCGTCCCAAGTTCACAGCTGAGATGAGAAGGAGTTCAGTCTCAGAAGCAGGTTAGAGTGATGCAAGAAAAAGGTAACAAATGTAACCAACTCAGTTCTGGATGGGTGAGGGGGTAAAACGGGGGCTCATCAAGTCTTCATCTGAACGTTACACTTAATGCTCACAATGTTGATTCAAGGAGGCTAAAAATCACCCATGATTTAAACAAAACAAATTCTTCTTTCACACTAGTGCAAAAAGTACATCTTGCTTCTCTGTTTTTTTTTTCTCTTTTTATAAAACAAGCTGTCATTAAAGGAGAAGTGTGTGAGTGTATCTGGAAATTGAGACTAAACTTGAGTAGGGGTTCAAACAAACTGCAATCATAAGTGGTGGTTTTGGAGGCATTGATAGTGATTCCTGTTTAATGTAGAATAATAAAAAAATCAGTAAAGGGGAGCCTGGGGCTGGAGGGCAGCACAGCACACAGGGTGGTCCAGTGGAGGCGTCCCTGCCCCCCCTCCTTCTCTCAGGACACGGCTGCAGCCTTGGGCATGTGGATCGAGGACAGGCGTGCCAGGGAAACCTCCACGGTGGCACGTTTTCGTGGACCCCGCTTAGCTGGTGATGTTTTGACGGGGCTTAAGCTGTGGCAGGAGTCCCCCACTCCTCCACCGATAACTCCTCCGTTCTTCAGCATGGCCCGCCCACACACCTGGCTCACCAAACTGTTGATTTGCTCCTGGAAAGAAAAGGCTAAAAGTTTGAACTTTGCAGAGATTATAAAAGATTTCTCAGTAGAATCTGTGGAACATCTTGTAAAATGACACTTAGATTTGGAAATAAAGGTCATAGTGACTAGCGTGTGCTCAGTTGGAGTCATTTTTTAAGTCAACATCGCCCTCTTGTGGTCACAAAGCCAACTGCACGATGATATTTTACCTCATCGTATCGATACATCATCTTGAGGCCCCTGCAGGTCTTGTGCTTCTCCACATAACGCAGGGCACACTCCAGACAGAAAACCACATTATCTGTCTCCTGCACCACCTGCAGACATAAAACAAGAATTATACGTCTGTAGATACAATAAAAATGTTGATTACATTTAAATGTCTTCCCTATCTACTCAGTTATGATAGTGGAAGGTCAGTTTCTATTACAACAGTGTTACATTTGTTTATCAACTCTTATCGCATGTACTAGATAAGCTGAGAATATTTGTACGCAAGTAATCCAAATATAAACATTACAGCAGAGTAAATCATTTTGTATATGAGAACCACAGCAGGATGAACTCTGCTCTCACCATGGACAAGTAGCACAGGTGTTGACAGATTTGGCAGCGTCTCTCCAAGGACTCCAGTGCCAGCCATTTTCCGCGGGGTTTCTTGCGCCCCTCACCGGGCCCGAGGCTGCCATCATGCGTGCCGTAACGGGCAGAGGAGAGCAAACCTGCCTTATAAAGTTCCTGACGTTGGTGCAACTCTATGTTCCTGTTGGATGAGAAAGGTGAACTTTAGGAGTCTGAAACAGTAAAATGACAAATACAGAGAGCTAACATGACTGAATGTGCAGTATTCTTTTGTTTCAAATGCAAATTTATAGCCACAGAACGACATACACATAATATATATAACTTCATAGGGTAAGTGTGAACATGGTCTTAGCTGCAGGTGTGTAAGTGCACAGTGCAGCATCTAACCTGAGGTCTTTGAGTAGGGTAGAGATGGTGGTGAGGAGAAGGCTGTTGTCCCTCTTAGACTCTGCTGTGGCGATCTGATACAGTAACTTCTCCATGGAAAAGGGTTTGGCTATACAACGACATTTCAGATCCTGGAAAAAGATTTAAATAAAAACGTGAACTTGATATAAAAATTGGTCCGGTAGTTTCAAGTCTTGCTCATTACTACAGAAATCTTATGACATGCTGCTAATTTACTTGTAAAAAAAATAAAATAAAATAAAAAGCTAATAAAGTTTCTCAGCTTCTGCTGCTGAAAAGAAATCCAAATCAGTCAGTACTGACCTTCGCTGCCTCGTAACCCAGGTTCATCCAATGTGGCGTGGCAAAGTGCACCGTCTCTGACACGCTGTAGCCACAACACAATTTAGAGACAAAAGCACCAGGGAAGCAGACCACGAACTGGCCGCTCCGCTGCACCGTACGATAAACCTTGATGCCTTCACGGCAAAGCACCTCTGGAGAAATCTGGAAGTAGAAAGTAGAAGAAAATGAAAAAAGGTTTGGCGCTGGATTGGCTTCACAACTCTTCAATGGGCTGAGAAATGCAAAGACGGTACACAGAGAAAATTCTAACCATTATGTTCTTCTCCAGCATTTCTAGTCCTGGGGTGCCATTGGCTTGAAGCAGTGTGTGGACCACCTCGTCAAGCTTAGCCTTTTCCTCAGCAGGGACAGAATACCTGTATGATGTACATTTCATTCAGTTTCTTGTGTGGCTCTATGTTTACATATTTTTATTACACTACCGAGACTTAGCAGACCTACCAAATGCAATCAGCACCAGTGTGTAAATAATCAATATATGGAAGGCGATTTTGGTCTCGAGACCAGCATGAGGTAGAAAAAACCATGCCGATATTTAGCCAGGGAATGGTCACCCCTGCAGAAACGAGATGGATTAGGAAAATAAAAACACCATTAGTGATGGCAGATTACACAACAGATACTAGCCATACAAAAAATGATTTGCATTGTTTTTAGTACACTAAAAAAGATTGAATATGGTTTTCTTTAAGCAGCTTCTTACCAGGCACAGCACCCAGATGTCTCAGTATGGATCCAGCGTTGTTTGGGAGGACAGTAAGATTCCATCCATGTCTGAAGAAAAGGGAATTTCATCAACAATAAATTAAACAAGACCACCAAAGTTACTCCTAAAACAGGAAAAAGAAGTTTCTACATGCGTCCTGAAAGATCATAAATGGAAAGCAACAACAGAACCAGAGGGGACAGTTTGAAGAAAAAGTGTCCTGGGTCACATTAGATGTCTGCTTTGTGTTCATGTGGAGACACATTTTACTGCCAAACGTAAACAGGAACTTTGAGCTGTCCAGTTGGGATCAGATCACCCAGAACACGTTTTGTGTAAAAAAAGCGATCTTGAAATCACATCCGTCACTCATAAGCAAGTTTAAATTTTATAATCCTTTAACTCAGGCTTAGGAAATGATAATTATATGCTTCTTACTTTGAAAATGGCTCTGATTTTCCAGTGGGGAAGCCACTGCCATGTGTACTGCTGTCCACTTTTCCACAATGAACTGCCACGTGTGAATCTCTGTGCTCCACAATCCTCCAGTACTCTTGCTACAAGAGAAGAGAAAAAAGGAAAACCTAATGAGTGAGAATGTTTAACACAGATTTTCTGCATCAGAATAAGTAAGCTTTCTTGTCACTTTAAGCCAAAGTCACAAAGAGCTGATGCTGTTCACGCAGAATATGTTTAAGATGTTTGCAGACTGACCTCAACCTCAGCAGCTCCTGGTTCCTTGTTAAAGCACATGGTCATGGTGTTGCGGGCTATCCTGAAGAAGTTGGTTAGAGATACCGATTTCCCCTGCAACAAAAAACTAAATTACTTTTGGAAGCGACAGCATGCTAGGATGAATAAAAAATAAACACTTATGAAGAGCCAAAATTGAAAGTGATTTAAAAAGAGCCAAAGTGCTTTGCGTAAAAACACTGCAGACATTCATTATCTTTGTGTTAGTCTGTGCCTCTTCAAACATTTCTTTCTACCCTCTTTCTCATGAATCCTCCAATGACAACAAATCTAGGAACCACAAATACTTGGTCAGAAAACCACATTAACAGTTTACATTCCTTTTGTTTTCTTCTTGGAGTTTTCTATCAAGATAGAAAACTATGATGTTGTAAATTAAAGCCATTACATAAAACAATATAAAGGCCACATTGTAAACATTGATAACGTCCTCTTTGTCCCCCCCTCCAGGCAGAACAGACACGTTCTGAGTGTAATCCCAGATAATTTTGCCCTTGACATGCTCTTTGTTCTCCTGCTATCAAAAATGAAATATCTGACCTCCTCCTGGAGGTCTCTTGTGAGGGAAAAATGCAGACAAATCTAAGCTGTGCAGAAAACGATCACATTTTGACAAACATGGCTTCTCTCGTCATTATGTTTAATTCTATACCTCAAAGTTCTGCTGATTAAACCGGGTTAAATCTGCTGACAATATCTGTTAGTCAAAGGGAGGTCATATTGAAGGCTTTGGTTACAAAAGGAAGAAAAAGAATCCAACGAGATCCACCATTTGTGGACTGTGAGTGTGGATGAGAGAGAGAACGAGTTATTTTGTGCACGACAAAGGTTGAACTGCACTGTTACATTTGCACAGCAGGCCGTACACAGAGGTTAGCAAAGACGACTGCTGGACTGAAGCAGCGGAGGCGATGACAAAGGCTGGGCCTAGAAGGGGGCGGGGCAGCGTCGGTTAGCCTTTTCTCTGACCTACATTTCTGCAAGCCAGATCAGCCAGCAGAAAGGCATGATGGGAATCTATCTGTGCGCACATACATGCAATCAAAGCATCTCAACACACAGAACATAAAACCAACTACAAGATATGATAAAAAACAAGTGTTCATCCATCTTAACAAAAATACATCTGACAATATTTTACTTTAGTGAACCACAGTCGCTGACAGATGACATCACAGTACTGTTCCCTAAGAAATTCTAAAGGCAATGACACATTTTCTGTTCACACCACTTTAACATGATCCCCGAGTGGGACTCGTTTACAGTGTGGGTAACCAATGAAGCCGTATGCATTTCCACAGAAAATCAGACTTTACATTACCATCATTTCACTGTCTGGGAAGACCAACAACTAGGGATCATTTGGTTCCATCAGACAAACGAGGATTACGTGATATAAGAAGGTGTACAGTGTTTAGAATTTGTAGGCTTTTTTTTTTTTTTACTACAGAAATAATAAGTGGAATGGTTTAACAGTGGAGTGTTATGATTCCATTGTCACTGTTCTTGTTGGTTGATGACACAGAAACCAAACCTTTGTTGAATACTTCAGAGATTTGAAAGTGTAGCAGCAGTTCAGCTGCTCCTCTCTCATGAAGAAGATGATGAGGTCAAAAAGAGACTCAGGTAAAAATATTTATGAACTCTATCTTAGAAAAAGAACAGGTGTAAATACAGTTTTTATACAGTATTTTGGGTTCACCTACTTCTGCTTTATGCCTTATATGTCAGGGTGGATATAAACGACTGAATCGTGGGAACGGGGCCAAAAAAGCGTGGAACACAGAAGTAAAGAGGAGGCCAATGACTGTTTGACCCCCTGCTTACTGCATTTTCACTGCTACTAGTTTGAAGCAGTTTGTGGGTGGATTTCTCAATGAAGAACAAGTCCAACTTCTAGGAACTGTCATTGAGTGTAACAAATGCATCATGTATTGTTCCTAAAACATTAGCCTACAAAACGTTTACCATTAAAACAAAAAAGTTCACCTGACTCATCAGTAAAAGACCAAACAGACGCAATAATAGATGGCGAAATGCGAACGTTATGTTGGGAAGTGTTTTTCTAAGATGTATTCTTTTAGATAAATTAAAAGTTAAAGAAAAGAATTCATGACAATGAGGCACGGAGGAAGATGCTTCCGTGCTGTTCTGCAAACCAACTGCCGTCCTTTAAATGACAATAGAAGTTGTTATAAGCAGTTTAGAACTTCAGATCACAAGGAAGAAAGAACAGGAAGGACTCGTACAAAGGTACACATCTGCTCGCATTCCCCTTGCCTGTGTGGAATAGGTGTTTTCTTTATTCTCACCTTGTAAATACATTTGTACTGGTCACTGAGAACGCCTCTGTCCTCCTTCGCCTCCTCCTCTCCGTGCTGCTTGTCTTCCTTGCCTTGTTTTTCCTGAGCGAAGAGCCGGCGCCGACCCGCTTTGACCTGAGCCTCCAGCTCCTTCAGACGTTGATAGACTCCATTGGTGCGGTTGTTCCCCGTCGTGCCTCCCACTATCCCACCTACCAGCCCGTTCTTGGGCTCGTAGCGTGGCAGCGAGAGCCCGCTTGGAGCCGAAGAGTCCGAGAGACCTTCCAGGGGGCCCTGGCGCGACTCCAGGTTTTTTTTCTCCTGCAACACGTCGCTCAGCAGTCGAAGGCGCTCCTCAGCACTGAGCGAGTCATAGGAGAGAATGTACTGGAGGTAAGCCTCCTGCAGCTTAGCCAGCCGGTCCTGCGCAGACTTAGGGATGCGCAGAAGGTCAGCGAGCTTGGTCCACTTCTTCAGGTCCATCACCTGCTGCATGCCACCCATCTCATTGATGAGCTGGAAAAAACGTGACAGGTCCACTTCACAGCCACCTGCATAAAGCAAAAAGGAAGTTAATTTTCAAAATAGCTAGCATACAAACTGGGGGCAGTTTTATTAGAGCTGCTCTGGTTGCTGTTTTCATGGTGGTGTTTGGTTTTAAATTTATAGAAGTAAAGACAACAGACACACATCAGTCGGTTTAAACCCCCAGCATTTAGTCACTGATTACTGCTGCTTTGAAGTGACAAACAAAGTGATATTTTTTATTTCCATCGAATTAAGACAACACCTTCAGTCGAGAACGGCGTAATTGTGAAATCTTCATTGCATCACAGTTTTCTCAGAATGTGATAATTCACATTAATGTGCAATCTCTCAATCCTTTGAAACAATTCATATCAGGCTCTGGTCATTTTATTTCAACTACAGTAAGAACATAATAGCCAGTTAAAGAAAATCATGTTTTTATCATTAGAAACACAGGGAAAAAATAAATGCTTCAGATAGAAATAAAACTCTTTTAAAAACATATTCTGTTCCTTTGGCTTAGATGCAATAGAAATTCTGCACTGTACAATAAAATAGAGGAGGGGAAAGCTGGGGCAACTCTGTATGCTCATTATGAACCTAATCTGTTGGATTCAGCTGATCAGAAAGCCAGATTAACCCGCTGCTGCTGTGTCTTTTTATTAACGCGGCTGCTGCTGTTAAAACTTTTGTTGTCCGGAGAATGATATTGTTTTAAGTTCAACCACTTCATTACCAAGTTCAAGAAGTCATTTGGACGTAAGGTGTAAAACTTTAAACACTGTCGAACTGCCCTGAAAATAAATACTACCAACATGGCTCTGCACATTGAACTAAAACAGAACAAATAGTGTAAAACTAGTAAAATCTCTTTTCAGCAGGTAGAGAGAATAACTGGGCAATCTGAAAGAAAATACTGACTGGCTCCTTGCAGGATTGTTTCACAGTTTTACTGTTAACTATAAACTGAAAAATAAAAGCTGCTGAAAGCACAAAAGGACCACCGACACCAATAAAAACTGTGACGAGTTCAGCAATAATCACGACACAGTAAAACCACAAACTACTAATTGGCCTTTGTTGTAGCTGTGTAATATATACTTCTGATGTGCCATTTTTTTATCACCTCTAAATCTTTAAAGAAAGCTGTACGTGTTTACAACGAGGCAGGTGACATTTTAGAACTGGCTGTCTTGATTTTATTCACTCGAGTAAAATCTATGGCTTCTGTCCTCTGCGCCGGTCTGCAGGAAGAAGCTTGTGGCTTATCGTTTAGTCAATTCAAGCAATTTTGAGGGATGCTATTGTTTGCTCCTTTTTTTGTGCAGAACCATGTGTGTGCATTTTTGTCTTACTTACCAATGACAGGTGGCTCCTCCATGGTAATGCCCTGAGATTTAAGGTGCTTGCGGATGCAAGCCAGCCGCTGCACGTTGGGTCCCCAGCGTCGGCCCAGCATGTGGACCCTCTGCACTTGTGTAACAAAACGCATCTCCTCGTTCAGTTTGCACTCGGGCCGCCAGTCCTGTGGCGGCACCACGCGACACATGCCAGCCACCTCGGCCTGTTCCCTCACTGCGTCCAAGTACACCAGAGGGTCCTGGAACTCCCTAGGAGCTGGCCGGAAGACCGGAACTTCGCCCAGTGCCGCCCAGCCCTCTGGCTTGCTCCGCTGGCGATCCCACTCCTTCTCCTGCTCGCGTTCCTTCTGGCGCGTCAGCTCTTTCTCGCGCTCCCACTCCTTATCGCGGTCAGCGAACCGCAGCGCTGCTGGTTTGACCTGTCCCGGGCTGTTAGTGGAAGTAAAAATAGAGGTTGTAGAGCAGGAGGAGGAGGAGGAGGACAAAGAAGTTTGTTGGGGGTCTGAGGTAGTGCCGGCACAACTAGGGTTTGGTGAACTATTGTGGCCTAATGAAGGTGAGGAAGAGGATGAGCTCCGACCATGTGACCTGTTCTGCTGCTGCTGTGCTTGTCGTATCAGCATCAGCTTACCAGCTGATGCACGCTTAGGTCGCTGGTTCACTGGCTCAACGTTGGCTGCTGGTGTAGAAGGAGGTGGAGTTTGTTGAGGAGGAGCAGAGGAAGAAGTAACAGGCTGAGTTTGTTTAGGAGAGGTGGGCGTTTCTGATACGTGTCCATTAGAAACTGGAGTGGTGGGGGTGGCGTTTTGTTTGGTAGCTTTCTCTTCGTTGGCCATCTTCTTGCTGCTGCTGCGCGTCTCCAAAGGTGTGGATTGAATTTTGGCCTTCTTGGCCTCAGCGCCGCTCGTTTTGGCTTTCTGCTCAACAACGGCTGTACTCACTGAGTTAAGCACCACCTCCAGACGCCGTTTGGAGTTTCGCAGTCCCTCTCGACCTGGGCACTCCACATGGGCTTGCTGGCACGGTTTCTGACCGTCCTCCTTGGCCAGGGAGTTGTGCCACTGCCCGTTAAGCCTGCCATTGGGTCGGACGCTGGCCGCCACGTTGTGCAGCCCATTTGACAGTAGCACCTGTTTGCGTGTTTTTGCATTGCTGTGGTGGGCTGGTGCCACTGCTTTTCCTGAGTTGGCCAGCCTAGTGCTGGCTGCTGGCTGGCTGTGCTGATTGTGATTGTTCGCTGACAATGATGCCGAAGCGGCGCTGTTGTGTTTGTTGCTGCTGCTGAGTTTGGTTTTCTTGCCCAGTTCTTTCTGTTTGGCTTTGGTGTAGGTGACGTGGCCTTTGGACACGGTGGCTGTGTACTTCTTCACAGTTTTGGACGGCAGTCGTAAGTCGTGGCTCTTTTTGGCACCACCGACAGCTTGTGCCGAGCCAGCCCGCGTCAGCCCATTCACTTTTGAGACCTGCAAAAAGCAAAGTGGGAGGAAAATAAGTTAAATTAGATTAGATCAGGAGAAACAAAAAAAAATGTTGTCTTGAAAGAAAATGAAGTGGTACTTTAATAAAAATCAAGTAATTTTAAAAAAGACTGATTTTTTTAAATTTTAAGTTGCATTTGTGTTAAAAATTTCACTGCAACACAGATGGTATCTGTTTTGTATTAAATTACCCGCACAGATTATCTAAAATATCTAAAAAGAACAACCTAGTACACAGAGGACACGTGGGCGTTCCTGCACTTCACAGCAAAGAGGCCAAATTTGCAGTTTGTAACCATGTTGGCTGGTCAGACTAAAGCTATTTGTGGAGATTTCTGTTGTTCATTAGGGAAACAACAAACTGTCTGGTTAGCTATAATTTCAAAAGCAGTGTGCTTTTGTAAACCATCATTTACTGTCAACACGACAGCGGAGATTTAGACAAGGATGTATACAAACCAAAACCACACCATACAGAGATAAACAACACTTTCAAATAAGCAAAAGGACTAAAAATAGTGCCAACGTGAAATAAAAGGCAAAGTTGGCTCCTTGATTTCTGCTAACAGATGGCTGGACAGTATGAGGTGGGGTCACTGGAATGGAATAAAATCCCATTTGTGTGTTTAAATATTGTGTTTTACATTCTTTAATTGTATTTAGACGGTGCATACTTGAGCTTTGGAAACAAAACTTCCTCAAACCTTTTATGCTGAGAGCAACTAATCTTTCTTTTAAGGTTTCTAAATTCTGCATAAGAAGTAGTAAGAGACACTTAGAAATACAATTAAACAAAACCCTAAATTTAGAAAACGCATTTTTTTAAAAAAGTGTTTGGTTTCCTCTAATCGTTCAGTGGTGCCCGTCTGTCTTTCTGCTTCCGACACAAGAATGGAGAGAGGAAAGAAGAGATAGAGTTATCAATCACAACCAGGGCGCCACAGGAGGGAGGTGACAGCCGGCCCACCGACAGGTTCGTCTTTGTACGGCTAGCGTCA
>JAVKLF010000121.1:7063842-7076850 GCA_034783495.1 Millerichthys robustus | reverse complement strand
TCATCTCAGGATGAATGTATTAAAAGTGTGAAATGTTCTACATATAGTCATACTTTAAATATAATTCCTCAGGTATGTTTGTAAGAGGATCAGTTTTTTTTTGTATGAATGCCTTTGAATATTACTCTTTTTCACAGATATAATTTACACACAAAAAAATGCAAGCTGGAAATAAACAGCTTACTGTTCTCAACTGCAACCAATTCTAAAATTATCTATTATTTTACAGATTTTTTTTACACACTTGACATCAATTTGTCTAATATGCTATTAAACTAAAAGAAACTTGTAAGCAAATGAAAGATTTGAATGTAAAACACTGACAGAAAAAAAGAAGGAGCTGTCAAAGGAGAATTCATGAAAATCTGACAAAGGAGAATGCACACGACCAGTTCATAAATCAGCGCAATAAACAATGTTGCACTAAAACGCTTTGTTCTAGCATCCCTAGGAAAAATCATTTCAGAGTATATACAAGAGTTACGATTAGAGGGAGCTAATAAATTACAGAAAGCAAGAGCAGTGGTGGAAAAGAGGACGATAAACCGTGGGTGCTTTAAACAACGAGTAGAAAGAAGTCGGTCTCGAGGGTAAACTGGCAAAACTTCAGAATTTAGAAAAAGTCCTTAAAACTTGGCTACACTTGAAGTTCATATCTCGTGTGCAGAGTTTCTCATTAGATTCAGCACCAGGATGACAACCATGAGACAAAAAGAGAAACTGCACGTCTCTATGAGGATCTTTTTTTTTTTTTAAACCAGTTTGCGACCTGTACAAATATACACACATACCTCTTTTTTG
Source organism: Millerichthys robustus (assembly GCA_034783495.1). Lineage (NCBI taxonomy): Eukaryota > Metazoa > Chordata > Actinopteri > Cyprinodontiformes > Rivulidae > Millerichthys > Millerichthys robustus. The sequence continues at coordinate 7,076,049 of JAVKLF010000121.1, read as the reverse complement.
CAGGGCTGTCCTCGCTGTATTTGTTGCTCCCATGCAGGCCCTGAGAGCGCAAGGACCCATCTTCTTTGTGGATGCCCTTTGACCCCGAGCCGTTCAGCTGCCCATTGACCAGGGAACCTAAAAACACAAAGGAAAACCAGTTAAGTGTCTGACCACATCATTCAACATGGGGATATTTCGGATTATTCAAAGTCATTTAATCATATACGAACTGTAAAACTGCTTTATGTAAGTTTTGTCTTTGGGGAATGGATTGTTTTTTATCTGGCAGTGTTAATAAAGCTCTTTGTTGTTTGCTCTTGATTTGCTGCAGTGATGGGGAATAAAGACAGTGAATATCTCTTGATAGGATTATAGCTCTAGTTTGACAGTGCAGCAAACATGGGGGTGGGGGGCAATGTTTCTCAAAATGGAAAGAGCCTGCAGTTCAAACAGTTTAACACAAAAAAAATAATACTTGAGCCAAACACATCTGCAGTCAATGTTAAAATTTCTGCAAATGTAGAACACATTCGCAAAAAGTCTGTCATCGCCACATTTCTTGCAGCATCACAAAGACCAATTTTGAAGAAAAGGAAAAGCGATTTATTTGTTTTTCAATCCACATTTTCTCCTGCTGGTCACAGCTGTTGTTGCTCACTGACATGGTGATGTGTGGCTCCTAACAAAGGTAAAAAAAAAAAAAGCCAGAGGCAGTGTGAGAAATGGAGAGCTTTTCCTAGACTTGACATTCTCTGCAAGTCCAACTGAGAGGGCCCCCGATTAAAAATTTAGCAAGCAACTCACACAAACAAAAGCAGGCCCCTGACAGCTTTTTAAATAGAACAGAACAACAAAATTCTAATTAGGTCAAAGAGCGAGGTGGAAGTCAATAGTAATTAAGAGAGACAACTGGATTTAACACGTATCACAGGCTTGATTTTCTCAGAGGCAGTTCTTGTAATTCTTGAAAAGTGTCAGACAGAAGCTTGTCTGATTCAAAGTGAGCAAATCAACCTGAGAGATTTCAAGCACGTCTGGTTACTGCAAAGAATAACAAAAAAGGAGACTAAGTGGGTTCAACGGGAGAGTGGTGGTTACAAATATCTCTTACAAATAAGATTTGTGTGACCGTAAAACTGAAAGATGAAGATTTCGATCGAAGAGACAATCGTTTGTGGCTTATTGGTGGCTCAGTAGCCACAGGTCGAAGATGACTCGCAAGATTTCAAAATTTCATGAGTCAAGTTCTTAATTACTAATTTGTCAGACCTTCTGAACACACCTAACAAATTCCAGTTCAATGAGGAAGAATCTATCTCACACTCTGCAAGGCAAACTAATAATAATAATATTAATAATAGTTTGACTCCAATTCAAAGGACTACGTCAGAGGAGCGCCGGTTAGAAAAGATCCAATTTAAATTATATCCTGTCTGTAAAGTTGCTACTGTTAAACAAGTCCAGGCACCTTTTCATCTAGGAAAGACGAAACTGGGAGTAAGAACAAGATCTAATGATAGCACAGGAGACAGGAAGAAGATAAATGATTTTGAAGTGGGTAAAAAGACGTCTCAAACCTATGATTTAACACGTTTACTGCTGTGCTGAGCCAAATGAACACACACACGTACACGCATTCCCATTATTGCATAAACATCATTTGGTTTCCTCCCACATGCAGGGCAGGTCAGTACCTGAACGCAGAAGTACAATCATCATTGCGGTCAGAGTTAAGAAGGGCCAGCGTGATGACTAAGGTTATTGCATCGCTAGCAATGCTTTAGGTTGGTAGTGAAAAGCCTAAAGGCTGAGGAAACTAAAAACCAGAGATGAATCACCATTTTATAACGTCTTGGTTGTCACGAAATGCTCACATTTGTAGGCCGTCTATGAATCAACGACTTCTCTTTAAGTCTTTTGATGTTCTTTTTCTCAGGAAAAAAAAGCAAAATTTCATTAAAAGGCAGCAAAATATGCAACTTCAACCTGTCAGCACTTACAAATACCTACGAAAACTATGGCTTACAAAATTCAGTTTCTGTGCTTTTAGAATCTGAACCAAATGCAGCCGTAATCCTTTTTGAATTAGCTCCACATGATCCAACAGGTAATTAACAGCTTATTTTCTGATAATCTATAAAGAAGGGCCAACATCAGATGAAACAAGAAGTATTTTAGCATATATCTCTAAAGAACACATCACAAGAAAAGGTGTTTTTAAAATTAATGTTAAAATCATAACAACTGTTTCAAAACACTCTGCAATCATTTCACAGACCAATTTATTTAGATCTAGATGCAGAACGGCTGCAGAATTTATTGATCTTTAGGTATACATAATAAAACAATTACCAGGTTTAAAATTCTCTGATGCACAATATATATATATATATATATATATATATATATATATATATATTGGAATATAAATAAGGCTTCTCACACATTTCAAGATTTAGATTCTGCAGCCGTTTTGTCCATGTAGATTTTCTGCAGTGTTACAGTGTTCAAACAAATCAAAAGATGGACTTCCTTAATTGTGCAACCATATGAAAAAAGCTGATAAACATTGCGCAAACGTATTAAAACTGATGACTGAAAATAATAAAAATATTCCCATCTCAAACTCCAGACAGTGTTTTGCCAATAAAACCCACACCAGAGCGAGAACAAAACAGCTCATTAACTTTAATTGTGTTTAAGAAATGACTGACACACATTGTCCTCAGAGAACGCAAACAAACAAGACTAGACCCATTTCAACAGCCTCTCGTCTTTTCCCATCTTGGCCCTCAATCCATCTTTCCTTATTCCTCCAAAGATTTGTCTGACATATGCTGGTTGCACTTGAGTGCCCATTTGAGGGGCAGAACTGGGAATCTTGGAAAACCAGAAGACTCGGGGATGGGCGAGTGCTGTAGAGAGAACCTGGAAACAATCCCTTGAGCTTATGAAGCAGCAGAAACATTGCAGCAGTACGCCATCCCAAAAGCTGGTCCTATGGGGGTGGGGTCTAATCAGATTTAGCCCTGCTTAACTAAGCCCATCACTGCGCTACGTTTATCTTGGTATCTTGAGAGAGCGGGGGGGAGCTAACAGATAGCAGAGCGTGGCACGTCTTGGGCTGAATGTCATGCGTTAGAAGTAGAAGTAAGCAGAAGTAAAGCTGAGCTATCATGAATAAGAATGAAAGAAAGCCAAGACTGAAAGAGTTTAATGATCAATTAAATCAATCAATTTCTTCATTCTAAGGAAGACTATATTAATTTGCACACTGGCTTGTGGGTTGCACAACAATTCATTAATGAGAGACTCGGCCTGAGTACCGTTGGAACACCAGCCAACTAAACTCAGCTCATTTGGAGGCCAACCCATATCAATGAATTCCAACACACTAAAATTAAGCATTGCCTTCTGACATCATCCATATTGTAGACAGAAAAGAATAAGGTAAAGACAGTATCTCTTAAGTTAAAAACTACACTTAATCTCTGTAGATGCAATGAAAAACAAGCGTGTAAGAAATGACAAGTATTTATACCACAAATCAACAATGGAAATGGGGGGAAAAATTGGTATGTTGTGAGAAGGTCAGATTCACTGCTGGTATGTGCTAAACAACCAAAGGACCAATGAAGTGTTGTCACATGGAATAAAAAAACAAAAACAGCATATCCAATTTACTGAAATAGTTTGCTTTTACTGGTTTATGAATCAATAATGCTGCATATCTGGTGTCTGAAAAGGGCACTGGTTAGCAAATACCATAAAAATACCACATAAATAACCTGCACATAAATAACCTCATTCTAATCTTACACGTCATGTACAATTGACATTCAAACTTTGCTTGAATCTCCTGTTTGTAGTAAAAAAAACAATAAATAACAAGCTGAATTACAGTCTATATTCCTCCCAATGTTCAAGAAAAAAAGTCAATGTCCTAAAATAACCAGAGAAAAGGTTATTTTAGGAAAACTCCTTATAGTATTCATTTAATACATATTTCAAAGCTGACTGCCTGGCAAGATGATCTAAAATGGATAAAAATATGTTGCTCTTCCTTTCAAAATTGAACCTAACAACACAGCATGACACTTCACCACAAGCCAAAGCAAAAGCATGTGCGGTTCAGAAACATGACATCTGCTTTGTGTAAGTTCAAAGTTTAATCTAAAGCATCAAAGGCAAAGATGGGATCCTATAATGAGCTGACTCGGTTATGGATAAAAAGCAAGCAAGGACAGAACTGATGCAATCTCTACCCTGTACATGATGAAACAGCTGATCTATCCCTCTATCAGGTACAGTTTTTCTTTTGTTTTTTTCCCCCTACTTTTTATTCAACCTTCTTTAACCTCTCCTCCGTGCTGGTATACTTTCGTCTGTGTTCCTCAGTCCTGTGATGCTTTCATTGGAAAAAGAATAGAGGTTCTACACTCTGTTTTAGCTGGCATGGCTGCCACTCCGGCCTTGCAAGCTGGTGAGATGGGAAATGCAGGCAGACAGCAAAGTGACAGCAGACTGAGTGATGAAGGGAATAACGTGATGTGCATAAAAACGATCTGCAGAGGAAATCTTGAGATGTACAGACCAAAAATAAGAGAAAGAAGAGATCGTCAGAGAAACGAGCAAACAGGGAGCCTTCACTTCAGCCCTACATTTTCCTTGGCCAACAGCCAGCGCCTCCATCAATAGCACTCAGGAAAATGGAGAGGAAGGAAAGGATTGGAGGGGAGACGTACTGAAAAAAATACAGCAGAAGGAGGTGGTGAGGTAAAAACATGGCTACAAAGACAAGTTAACAGCCAGATGGAGAGCAAAAGAGGGTGAGTTGGAAACAGGACAGAAGGAGAGGAAGGGAGGGTGGCGATAGAAGAAAACATAGGAGGGACAGTTTGGATGATGGTAACAATAGTTGAGACAAATGATGCATAGGATGGGAGGGACAAAACAGCAAACAAAGAAATGGTGAGGAAAAAGACCAACAGATAAAAGACGCAGGAAGGAGGAAAGGGATTCTGAGAAGGGAATACATAACATAATCAAGGAGACTGAGCAGCAGGAGGAAGAAGCGAGACAGGAGCTGGCAGAGAAGCAGTAACCAGAGTCCTATTGATGTGTAATGAAACCCCGTATCAGGGGAGAGGAAAAAAACAGAAGGACAAATGAATGGAGGGAAAAGGGGACTAGAAAAGAAGAGGAGCAGCGTGACTGGCAGAAATGCACGTGTGGATGAATGAGCAGAAGATGGGAAGCAGGAGGGCATAATGTCATTTGTTAAATAATGCAAGGAAGGAGCACAAGAGGCAGGAAGTGCAAAGGAGATGGACGTCTGCCAAGCATAAGGTGGAGGGTGGCAAGATGGCGCAGTTGTTGGTTAGGATCAGAGAGAGATGGATGGGTGGGAGCGGAGAATCATGCATTTATATTAAAAACAGGATGACGGAGGAGTGGTCAAAGACAGAAGCAAGAAATGCCGTTTTCTAGGCCAACACTTACTTCCAATTCATGTAAAGCTCTGACCTGCTAATTCAAATTTATCTCCATAAACCAGAATTGGCAGCATATCATTTTATTTTCCTCATTTCAGATTCAAATTTGAATTTTACAATACTCCTTTTTGTCTTTGGAATTAAAAACTGACTACTCTCATTTTCTGAACAGATAGATTTGTACATTTAAATCCAACAAAAAGAAATTACAGTGTAATTTATTTTGTATAAACTAGAATACAGGCCTTAAATCATTCCTTTCAACAAAAATAAACCCAGCTTTCTGCAAAACTATGAAGTGGCAGCCACTAACGAGGCATATGCTACTTTAACTGACTGCGTATCAGACTCACTCTCTGTTTAGCTTTGACAGGAAAAAAAGCATTTAGGGGTTAGAGAGATTATGGCTTGGCTTAAAATACAGCCTTTCAAAATCCTGCATATGCAAAATATATGCAACACGGTACTCAGCAAGTTACAGTGGGAAGAAACAATATCTCATCGTGGATCATGTTGAGAGAAACTTGGGAGTGAGATTGTACGTAATAATTTAAACATCAATGTGAAGAAATGTAAAAAGGCAGTATTTGATTTGGCACCTGGTTTGTGCAATCCATCGTAAAACGAGGAGGGGGAAAAACTGTCTGGCGGTTAGGCTTGCTCCTGACAGGTTTAATGTGGACAGAATTTATTTATTTATTTTGAGAACAGAGCTTGCTTTTCTCTCCTGATTGAAAATCCTTTTTGTCTCAAAGATCATAATCAAAACTGAAATATGAAAATACAACAAATTTCAAAAAACTGACTATATCTAACATAACTAGTCATACAACGCTACAACTTTCGCTGTCTACTGAGCAGAAATTTTTATTTAGGACATTTCTCCTAAATGCAGCTCTGCGATGTCTTGTGACCATCAATAATAAAGAATTGACTTTCCAATAATAGCGGTTTGTTTTGTAATAATGGCTGTGCAAGACTAAAAACTGCGGCCCATGTCTCACTTCCACACTCTCTAACCCACACTCCTTTAAAACAGCAGGGATGTCCCATTCAGGATGTAGAGCTTGCTGAGCATGATCCTCCAAAATGGCTGACAGTTTCACCACAATGTCTGTGCGGGATGAGAAACTGCGTCGCTCATGCGGGCTCCAAAGCCTCGCTAACCCACGGTGCTCTAAAACAGCAGGGCTCGTCTATTCAGCCCGGCACCCTTTTGTGTCAGTGTGGGCTTCTGTCGTTACCCCCAGTGCGACGGGGCCGCCAATGCTTTTTAATGAGTCATTTTTATTCAGGCGATAAGGTCAGCTACCCGCGGAGGCTTAAAAGGCCCCGAGGAGCACTGGAGTGGCAACTATGAGATGCCAGACAGACGCAGAGAGATGCAGCCACCGCAAGGAAGGGAGGGGCAGTCGGCACCGGCTAAAAACTGAATGAATAAAAAGGTGTGAAACAAACCATAATAGAGAAAAAAAACAATAAATATAGTACATCTAATCTTCACAAAAAAACAAAAAAAGAGGAGAGACCCCTCCTTTCCGTTTCCTGTCTATTGTTCTGGATGACTGAAAAGCTGGGTGTGATCTTTAGTGTCTTCGTTTTCCTCTTGGTTTAGTTCTTTCAGCATCTGATTTGTGTTAATGTCAGCTGAGAATAGTTTTTTTTACACATGTGTAAACTTTAAGTCTGGTGTTGGCTGCCTGGGGATTTTTTTCATGCAGGAGAACCAGGGTCAAACAAAGACATGCTGGCTGGCTTGGTTTAAAACGTACTCTTCTCTTTGCGCGATTACACTTTTTGTATTGTTTAAGGTTTACGCCGGAAAACCCACAAAATTTGTTATAGCAGCAAAGTTCCACCTGGAACTAGATTACTGACAATATAAATATTAAGTCTTACAGGAGTTCCTTCGAGCACATGGTTTGCAATGGCTCTCCTCCAGGGCGGATGTAAATGTCCAAGCTGGAAAAGATTAAAAGCACATGTCTTCCTGTTTGCGCCACTGAACAACCTCAAAGTTCTTCTATTTGACGAGAAAACTACATTCTGAAAACAAGTGGGAAACACTCTCAGCTCAATGGCTATTTGGAGGGTGTTACGCTGAGCAAGCAAAGACTAGAACTCCCTGTTCACTGACCCACAACAAAAGGCAAACAGAACTCTTTGATCGTCTGTTCCAAGAACAAAACTCTGACATTTACTTCATAAAATCCTCGTGCAGAGATTTGCGGTTTTGATCATTTTGTCAGAATAAAGACCAAGTTTTAAGGTTTGGTGTAGCCAACACATATGGCCGTATAACTTCTGAAGTTGAATGCAGACATTTGAATCTAATGAGGAAACACATACCCAAAGAATTTCCAATCCAAAAGGGGAAAATGTAAGTCTGAAACTTAAAGCTTTAAAGAAAGCGATGTCACATGTATTACAATCAAGACAGCAAGGCCTAAAATCACCAGCTACAAATAAAAAAAGCTGAAGCCTGGAAAAATCAACGTGTTAGTGTCATAAATAAACAGACAAAGTAATGAATTAAAATAAATGCAGAACAGACATTACATGAAAAGAGAGACATAAAAAGATGTCAAATATTTTTATGTTTCAACACAATATTACTCAAACTATTTGCAGCTACTGCCATGAGTATTAGAAAGAAGAAATAATCATTAATTACAGTTACAATTATTATCAAACTGATTTCAAAGGAAAAGAACTGGTTTCACCTGTCTACATTCAAACAGCTGTATACTTGGTCTCAAGCTGGTTGGTGGATGGTTAACTAAAAAGGGAGTGTTGCTGAGGCTCATCAGTCAGTGCATGACTTGTGTTTAATAAGTAAGTCGTAGAAAATAAGTAGCTGAAGAGCCATCTGATTGCATCTTGTAGCATTTTGGTTTGTTTTCCTTCTTGGATCTCTAAATGACCCAAAAACGTTACAGCTTCCTTTCCACCTTTGCCCAGAGATCCCAGGATATTTAATGGTGTACAGCCAAGTAAACGTATATAAGCAAAATGATACGATATAAAATCCATTTAGGACTCACCATTGGAGTTTGTGGTTCCATCACCATCCAGCTGCCGTTTCTGTGCAGTCCTAAACTCCTTTAGAGAAAGGTAAAGCACCTTTCGCATCACCCTTTCTTCCGACCACGGGATCCCATCACTGTCATCCTGTGAAAAGATCCAGAGGAAGAGAAAATGTCAATTATCTGCAGACACTGAAAAACAGAGCACATGGAATAGCTTTAAAAAGTCTTTGAGACATGTTTACAAGAGTTGGGCAGGTGTATGCTGCAAGTTTTCTTCTGCTTTGTTGTTGTCCGACAACAACAAAAGAGTAAAAGTGTGACTTGAGGTCAAGGTTAGGAAATGTTCACTGGCCAAACTGTGACGTCCACAAAACTGCCTGTGAGTGTTCAGTTCTGAGCCAAGGAATGCACACTTATTTTGTACCTTCTACCCCACAATGTAAACAATACAATGAGCCTGGCGGAAAAAAAGAGCTGCCAACAATGGCTGCAGCCAGTTAGTAGCAACGTGGAAATAAGATTACGCCTTGTTAAGCTGCTAAAATAGTAATGAAACAGGGAACACAAAGTTGTCTTGCAGAAGTCAATCATTAAAACAAAGTTTCAGTGTGATAAGGAGTTCCTTTAGATATTCCTGTCCATCTCTGACACAACATTAGCATCACAAAGCATTAGCTTGCAGTTAGATACTGCGCCGTGCATTAGCACAACACTGACAGCATATCCCGATGCAATGATGGCAGTGTGTCGCAGTGAGGAAATGTTGGGAAGCAAATTAAGCATCATGAGACTGAGATTGTGTCACTTATCTCCTCTTGTAGTGAAAGATATTATTGCCAAGTCTGACAGAATTTATTTAAAACACCTACGGCTCATATTGAGAGCTCATTAGAAAACTATTCTGGTAAAATAAGTACTGTTAACAGCTTCCTTAGTGAGCGTCCAGCAGCAACGAGAACATTTTCTATTCCCACTCTGCTGCTTTCTCTCATTGCTCTGGCAGCTGTGTTTGATGTCTAACAACACTAATGACTAAAAGAAATGAATTAGACTTGAGTAACAACAAAAATATTTTCATCAATAAGCAGGTTTATTTTCCTCGTCTAGCCTCAGGATGAGCAGCTATCAGCTGAGTGTTTGAGAAAACACTATACGTGAATTTATGCATGTTCAGTTTTAGAATTCAGTGCACATTTCTGATCATGTCAATTCATCTCTCAAAACTCACTTTAGTTTTCCCTGTATTAGTCAAACGTAAAACAAGACGCCTATAGGCAAAGAAACCCAGTTGACTCAGATCACTGGTGTTGGCATCACAGTGACACCAGCGGTAACAACGAAAAAAAAAATTCACCATTGCAAATAAAAACAATTACAAGAAGACGTTTTAGTGTTGCTGTAATTACAGAGCACAGTCACAGCAGTGGAAAACAAAAACAGAAGAGCTGAGGTAACACTGAAACCGACAATAACAGGTTGAATATCCGAGTGAGAAAGACAGAAACTCATTCTCATCTTATTATTATGCATCTCCAGCAGCCGGGGAACAAAATGACACTGAAATGACTGTCGCTCAAACACCTTTTCTTAAAATGCAGCTGACAGTCTACTTCAACACAAACATGAGAACTTCTACAGACACGACACTTATAGCAGCACCTCAACAGGGTGTATGCAATTGTATGAGGGTTTAAATAATGTTTGTGATGTTAAAACTTTTCGCCAAACCTAGGATTAAAAGGTGAAAAACAATTTTCCGAATGGCTTTTTATTTCAAGCGACTGAAACCAGACTCCATTTTTATACTTTCAAACATTTCGCAGTTATTGACAAGCGGCTTGCTTGCAGTGCTTCTGTTTTTTTCCCCCCTTACTTCTTCTCCAGCGGGTACAAGTAAAATTACCCAGGTTTTGATTTGATTGTCTGCTCAGGGACTTCAAGTATAAGATCTTAGAGTTTAAGAGTTTGAAGGAATTTAATTTTAAAAAAAGTGTCTACATATGATCGTGATGGTGTGGGTCTACCTGAATACATTAATATGAAACACACAAAGAAAAGTAACTCCACCAGACGATGCTTTTTCCAAGCTTTCTGAAAAAGCTAAAAACGCGTATGTTTTGTGTGGACACTCATTACACAAGAATGCTTGGACACATAATCACAAGTAAGACAGACGGCGCTATTCAATGATGCCGTTTCCTCCTGTAGTTAATGTAATCTAATCCATTCTTTGTGTGAAATGTGAGTGCGCAGAAGCCTGTCAGGTAAGCCCCAATTACCTAGACAGCTCACTAGCACTCTTTTACTCATGATGTGGCACGAGGCCAAGATGTACACGGAGACACACGCAAAAAAAAAAAAGCTGACAGCAATTCTCCTGGTTGCAAATATTCCCACATATCCTGCTGCAAGTGAATATACACAAATACCACACAGCTGAGCTTAAAGGAAAATAGCCTGCTTTCCAAAAACTGACCTCAAAGTTTGTCTACATTCTTTTTTTTTTTTCCTCTCGTATTCTCTGTGGTTTTCTCACAGATGTTGGCAGACTGCCACTGATACTTCCTGCACTGTTTATACACAGCAACAAGTTCTGGACAGGAAAAAAAAACATGATTTGAAAATGACTTTACACCAGGAAAGAAAATAATAGCAACAGCAGAAGCTGCTGAAACCTAAGATCGGGTAAATAGATATCGATTAACGCTGCTTGACCGAAACGTTTTGACCTGTTTAGCAAAGTCTGTTTCTTTTTGTACCATGTGTTCACTTTTCCTCCTGGAGTTTCAGCAACTAAACCACGAATTCCAGAATTGTATTTTCGTAACAATTCGAAAAGTCTACGTCCCAGAAGATAAGGAGGGCGTGACAGAGGAAGGCAAAACAGCTACTCAAATGAGCAACGACACAGAGCCGTGCTGTGCCTCACTATCTCAGTCAAACGTTGCTGTGCATGTGTGAGTGTCTGCTCGGCAAAGGTATGTCCCAATCTCTTTTTACGCGGAGCTCTTTCACGCAGAATGCCACCTGGAGCTGACACGCATCTACACCCCAACCTGCTACCAAACAGGCGAGTGGAATTCCACTAATGAGCGCAGGGATCTGCTCAGTGCAAAAATCACCAAATGCCTCAGGAACGCTGTGCACCTACAATCACCCGGCAACTCTTAAACCCAAACTATTTGAAGGCACAGACAATCAAACCAGTTAGAAACACACACACACACACACAGAGAAATCTTGATCTTTTCCATAAAGAATATGTGCCAAGTATTTACATCGCTTCCTCTCCTCCAATGGCAGTTATTTGAGCATAATTTCATTGCAATCCTAATGAAATCTTGTAGATATCCAACAAATAGACACCCTGAAGGAGTGTGTTGCCAGCAACAGAGCACAAACTGTGAACAAAATAAAACAAATTAATCTAATGTTAAAAAGGCTGTCTGTAGTACGCCAATGATAACGGCTTACGACCTGAAGAGGATTAAAATTATCGCAGCTTTGATTCTGCTCATAAACTAAGCATGTTTTGAAGAGCCCTTTATGCAAAGCCGTTGGGGGGAAAAAAACACCACATCTTAATTGTGCAGCAATGATTGTTGGAAAAATATATATTATGAATGTACAGAATGATGCCTGAATGCTTAGAAACTAAAAGAAAAATCAGTCTGGTTGCTCTTATTCAGTGGAGATAAATG